>CM067364.1:39316049-39783549 GCA_034401795.1 Chaetoderma sp. LZ-2023a | reverse complement strand
TTGAGGAATTATGGTATTGATGTTTGAAAATAATTTGATTGTTTCGTCGTTAACATTATTGGTAAACTGTATAATATTTAGAGACTGCCTGTAAGCTGTTACTGTCTTAGCAACAGCTACCAGACAGATTAGTAACAAAATATTAAAAATAATCTTGTATCTTGGCGATGGATTCCTTGGAGTGTATCATGGGTTAAAAAAGTTAACCCTTTCACCGATGAATTCCCCATATCTCATTTTCATCGATACCATGCAGGAAAACTGTTGAATATTTTGAAATTAATTAGATGTTGCTAACGTTATTAGTAAACTATTTTTGTTGAATATTTTGATTGACTTTTAACCGTTATTACGCACAAATTGTTTTTAAATACTTAATATTTCAATAACGTCAGTCGTTTTAGATGTTGCACAATGGTTAAAATGTGGTCATTATATCTCTGAGGGTTCCGTGTGTTTATAGAATTGTATGTCGAGCGTACTTATGCTAAAAAGATTATTTGGTGGTATGGTTTTAATTTATCCATACGTCTTGAATAGCCATGAGATCAATCTTGAATCGAGATACAAACATACCATGTGTTAATAATGAAAGAACATGTTAGTACCTCACGTCTCGTTCTAAGCACAAGATATTACAATGTCCTCGCCGAGAGTTTGTAAAAAGTCGATAATAACGCCTGCACCCGCTCACCGGCTATTGCTGTTTACCAACGCTTAAAGATACGACAATTAAGAGCAACATTACAAGCATAGTATCATAATCATAGATCGCCGTTTACTACAAATATAAATATATCCTTGTGGCTACAGAGCAGTGATACGTTATAACCATGTTTTTAACTATATAATTCAGTCATGCTCTAAGCGACCACCTCGTGTTGCACCATTACATGGACGCTAGAGACTTTCTTAACCCTTTTAACCCTCGAATTTCTTCAAGAAAATTTCCATTTTCTTCATCATAGTACAAGAGAAGACTATTTTTGAAAATTTATCATCAGAATGACTGGCACTGCATGCTATCCATTTGTCTAGTCATTGCACCGGCAAACACCCCCCACCTACCCACCATCATCATCACCATCACGCACCACCACCACCACTACGACCTACACCCATCACCAGGCATTAACCCCACCCCAACCACCACCCACGCACCCGCCAACCCATAGCGAATTTCTTCATATTCATACTTGCATCCTTAGAGAAGACTCTTTTTGGAAATTTATCACCGGAATGACTGACTCTGACAGCTATCCATTTATCTAGACATTGTGGTCGGAATGTGTGAGAGCCCTGTGTTTGAAAAAAATGGCATGTAGGTTGGAGAGGGTATGTCAATGAGGATTTAATAAAGGTCTCACTCGTATGCACACATGCTAATACGTGATACTGCTAGTTATACGTTGTGCCCTTGTGCTTAGGTGCATGCGTGCAACACTATGACCTACACCCAACACCCTGCATTAACCCCACCACCCACCCACCCGACAACACATAGTGAATTTCTTCATATTCATACTTGCAGCCCTAGAGAAGACTATCTTTGAAAATTTATCATCGGAATGACTGCCTCTGACAGCTATCCATTTGTCTAGACATTGTGGTCATAATGTGTGAGAGCGCGGTGTCTGAAAAATGGTATATAGGTTGGAGAGGGTATGTCATGAGGGTTTAATATACGTCGCGCTCGTATGCACACATGCTAATATGCGATACTGCTAGTTATACGTTGTGCCCTTGTGCGTAGGTACGTGCGTGCCGTGGTGTGCGCATGTGTGCGACAGAAGACTTTTTGAAAATTTTTCGGAATGACTGGTTCTGCTGGCTAAAATGTATACGTACATGTGCGAACGCATGCGGTCCGCATGTTGTGAATTTGCGGGCGTATGTTGCAGATTGCGAGCGCATGATGCGGATTTGCGGGCATATGTTGCGGATTGCGGGCGCATGATGCGGATTTGCGGGTGTGTGTTGCGGATGGCACCAAGTGTATGTACATGCCTGAACATGCATACATGCCAAAATGCATGCGTACATGTGCGGCCGCATGCGGGCCGCATTTGCGGATTTGTGGGCATATGTTGCGGATTGCGGGCGAATGATGTGGATTTGCGGGCGTATGCTGCGGATTTGTGGGCGCATGATGCGGATTTGCGGGTGTGTGTTGCGAATGGCACCAAGTGTATGTACATGCCTGAACATGCATACACGCCAAAATGCATGCGTACATGTGCGGCCGCATGCGGGCCGCATTTGCGGATTTGCGGGCATATGTTGCGGATTGCGGGCGCATGATGTGTATTGCGGGCGCAGTACATATAATCCTATAAATGCTACAAATTCAATCCCTTTTCTCATTCCAGTTTAACATCGCAAAGTGGTTGGACGTGTAACTGCAGAGTAGTTAGGCAGTCAGATTTCTTTGAAGGACCTTGTAACTTGAATACTTGCTAGATTTATCCTATAATCAATATGCCAAGACATAAATGTTTTGAATGTGGTTCAACTTTTAATAGATCAAATGACCTGAAGCGGCATAAGATCCGATTCCATAACGATGAAGATAGCAAAAATCTAGACAGTGAAGATGAAGAAATGACAGAGATGAAGAGTGAAGATGATGAGCCAGCAGAGTCGGAGAGTGGAGACAGACATGACTCAGCGGAGTCTGAGAGTGAAGATGAAGGTGAAGATGAAAAAGAAGACATAGGCAATGAGGAACTATTTACCATATTCCGAAATATTAAGCAGGTCTTAGACGCTGAACAATCAGGTTTAGAAGATGAGGATGATGAAGTGGACACAGACCCAAATGGTGTAGGCAATGTGCCTATTTCCGTATATGCTGATGCTTTAGTAACAAAGTGTATAGACATAGTGTTCCAGTGGAGAAGATTACAGAACTCTACGCTCATTAAAATAATTCATCAGGAAATTAAAGATTTTATCGACGAGGGGTATGCATACGATGAAGCAGTCTCCTCAGCTTTTCGAAAAAGAAAGTTTCTGATCAAGAAGTACATAAGGAACCATTTAGATGCTGAGGATAATGATGATGATTCTGACGGTGATAGATCTGATCCATAAGGAATCAGTCATCGATAAATGGATCTCCAGAACATTGACTATTTGTTTATACTACAGCAACTATACGTTTTATCATATCTAATATTTACTTCAATGTAAAAATATGGATACAAATAAAACATTGGTTCTTTATGCGTGTTGATTTGATGATTGTAGCTGCCCAGCTGGGTCCCCCACATCCATCGATATACAAATCGGAGTGCTGTTGGTGGTGGTGGTGGCGGTGGTGGCGGTGGGGTTGGCAGTTGGTGGAAATAGGTGTTGTGGTGGATGATGGTGGTGGGGTTAATACTTGGTGGTGGGTGTTGGTGCTTAGTGGGTAGTGGTGCTGATGGTTATAGAGGGATGGTGATGGTGATGATGGTCGGTATTGGTAGTAGGTGGTTGCGGCCGCAATGTCTAGACAATGGTTGCCAACTATATTATTTTTGTTGTCAGGGGTCTCATTGACTAGGTACTCATTATGCATTCATACTGTGTGTACCCGGACATGGTAATTTTTTCCTAGTTTTATTACCTTTAACTGGCTGACTGGCGAGGTGTTTCAGACATTCCAGGGATCTACTTCCTAGCAAAATATTATGGAAACGATTTGAGCAAAAGGTGATGCAGACAGTCAACTTATTTTCAAAATATTCACTAAATATCATGGAAATGATGTAATAGAAAGTTGTTGCTAACACTGCAGTCAAATTATTTTCAAACTATTCGTACAACACGCATTGTCGGCCTTGTAAACAAGTATGCTAGTATACCTCATCCCTCGTGCCAGGCAGCACCGCGCTAGCATACCTCATCCCTCCTCCTCCTCACTCGTTCGACCTCAATTATGCGACCACCTCTACACTCATTCCAGGGATGGTATTTTCTGATTCTTCCAAGCTGAATCATGGGTCATTGGTAGTTTAAGCGAATAGTTTTGATACTAATTTGACACAGGAAGCTACAATTCGCACTAGCACCTCCGTGCACACAAACTCTTAAAAAAGTGATATTCAATGCGACAATTTGACATAGGAAGCCACAATTCCGCTTAGTTTCAAAATACTTTTTTACTACAACCACGAGGGACGGCATCGACCACCTAATACGTTAAACGATACAAGGGTGCTCGTCATTATTCGTCAACGATGACGACGGTGGACATTGTTCCCACTATTTTCATAACAATTTTTAAAATTTAATAATTAAATGACTGCCGCTTTAAAGAGCACTCCTTAAATACGAGATGCATGATTATTATCTATATAATATTATGCATACAACATCGCTTGGCTTAGCTATATATTACCCGCATAGAGATGTACTTTGCCCTCTTTTAAAAAAATTAAATGACTGGTAAGAAGCCACTTAGTCTCATGTTTGAGGGTTTTAGATGAAGGTTAATGCGTTTGCATACAAATTGAAGGATTAAAAGCGAATCATAGATGCTTTATGCACAATAACGAGGTAGTCAGAGAAAACATATTTCCCTGGATACTTTTTTAACGTGCACAGATTTTTGTAGGCATAAACCATTTAACAAACTGATCCATCGCATCTAGCCCGTGAACATATCCAAGATTTTCTCCTGCATGTATGCGTCATTATATGGAGGGCAGTACGCGACAGTTTTTGATAGGACGATAGTCATCTCATGCGATATTCCTTACATTTTTTGTAGTAGAGCGATGTAGTATAAATGTAAATGCTAATGTACATTCGGCTAAAATGTGTTGTGGATTTGCGTGCGCGTGTTGCGGATGGCAACAACTATATGCACATGCCTGAACATGCATACACGCCAAAATGCATGCGTACATGTGCGGCCGCATGCGGGCGCGTGTTGCGGATTTGTGGGCTCGTGTTACGGATTTGCGGCCGCAGTACATATATTCCTATAAACGGTACACATTCAATCCATTTTCTCATTCCAGTTTAAACATCTTTAAGTGGTTGGACGTGTAACTGCAGAGTGGTTAGGTTGCCTTAGGCAGTCAGATTTCATCTCACGTGATATTCCTTATATTTTTTTGTAGTGGAGCGATGTGGTATAAATGTAAATGTTAATGTACATTTGGCTAAAATGGCCAGCAGTACAAACTTTGACGGATCGGACACTGGGTATGTGCGGTGTCGTTGGTGTTCCATCTACATCCGTGACACCATATGCCGACGGTCGAAACACGAGAGAGTTTGTAGGCGTATGATCAAGAAAACAGAACCTAAAGAGATGGTGTACACCTGCAAGGAGTGCTATTGTCTATTACCAATCAAACAGTATCCGCATGGGTTTCCTGTAATCGGTGATACTCCGACTGATATACAAAAAGCAAACATGACGCAGTTTGTTACCAAACTGACAACCACGCCTGTGCGGATCTGCGAAGACTGAGACCCATCTCAAAACATGGCCCTTTTCAGGGCCCACAAATCATTCGAAAGAGAACTCTTTATCTGTTCAAAAAAAATAAAATAATGTAATAAAGTTTTTACACACAACAAACCTCTTCACACATGCATACGCAAGCACACATTCTGATCCGTCAAAAGTGGTCGATGGACTCTACTGTTCTAAATGGGCATCTGTACGCTATTGTTTGTGGTCGATTAATGCATTGCCATTGACTAGGAATGCATCTTGTCCATATTTTTTGAAAATTTAATAATTAAATGACTGCCATTTTTAAAATGACTTAAACCAAGGAGGAGGTTAATGGTGACTAAACCACCAGCGGCTTACAATCAATTATTTTCAAAATATTTGTACAGAGATATCGTGCAAGACGTTGCCTCGGCGAATACGCTAGCATATACGTCAGCCATCCTCCTCATCCCTCACGACACCTCTTTGAGCGACCACCTGCATTTTCTTAAAGGACCACCAGGTGAATAAAGGCGCGCTCATGCGCGGAGAACAATGCCGAGCAGAGTGTGGCCGAGATAGCATTCCTCCCTCCTCCTTCGATCTCCGTTATAAGACCACCTCTCTCTTATTTAACATCGTCTAATAAGAAATTAAAATTTACACCGTCAAATCGTTTTCAAAATATTCAGCAACCAATCAATTTATTCAGCAGCCAATCAAAGTATTCAGCAACCGATTATCATAATATTCAGCAACCAATTATCAAAATATTCGTACATCGTGTATACCTTGTAAACAAGTACGCTAGCATCGTCCTCATAATCATCCAGCAATATCAACTGAGGAGGAATACTATAGCATTCCGCCTCAACTGACACATGCAGTCAAATTATTTTCAAAATATTCAAGTTTTCCTGCATGGTATCGATGAAAATGAGATATGGGGAATTCATCGGTGAAAGGGTTAACTTCTTTTTAACCCATGGTGCAATACAATCCATCACCACCAAGTCTTGGTTACCATTCCAACCGAATATACCATTAATACAAGATTATATTTAATATTTTGTTACTAATCTGTCTGGTAGCTGTTGCTAAGACAGTAACAGCTTACAGGCAGTCTCTAAATATTCTACAGTTTACTAATAACGTTAGCGACGAAACAGTCAAATTATTTTCAAACATCAATACCGTAATTCGTCATACATCCTCAACCTCATACTCCTACGACCTCCATTATCAGACCACCTCTTAAACTCTATTCTTTTACATTACTCTCTTATTATTTTTACATTATCTACCACGGTAGATAACGACGGAGGGGGGCGCGCCGCCACTACGTTTAAACGTAAAATACACAACTTTTAAACTTTTAAGGGTTAACTAATTCAAAATAATAGAACATTCCAGAGTGAATATACGTGTGCGGCTCGACGTCATTCCTATCGAGAAAACGTGGCGTTATAGACGTCATTGTTCTCTAGAATGCGTGGCGTTCTGTGCGCCATTGTTCTCAACATACCATTCCCCAAGCTTTTCTTTTGTTCTCGTGAAAAACCCATTGTTCTCGAAGACCCCCTGCTGGGAAGAACAATAACGCTCAGCCCCACCCATTACTACGTATATCCTCCCCATATGGCATTGTAAAATGATCTTGGTGTAATGAAATCGTACCGAATCGTATCTTCACATTCCTCGGCATTCATCATGAACACTGATGTCGGTGTTGGCCGGCTTCGTCATACGAGGTTTAAGCTTGTTCAACACAGATTTACCTTTGAACCAAAGACTGGATGTTCACTTTTCGCTAAACAATAAATACAATGACGATCAGAATTAAATACATAAAATATCGTGTAGGCACGATATTTTACGTATTTAATTGTGATTGTCATTGTATTGTATTGTGTTTGTTTGCTTAGTAAATAATGATGACGCAGTACAACGTTTTAAAAGATGTGTTTCAAAGTCTGAGCTACAGATCACAATTGGATTCAGTGACGAACGCCTGATAAACCAGAGTCAATCGTGTTTCCAGTAAAATGTAAGTATCAATTGTTTTCATCAGTGAATGAGTGAGAGAAGAGGTGTGGGTGTGTTAGAGATAAAGAAAGAGATTTTTGTATCTATATATTTAAACTATGGAATTGCGGGAATATGTAGATTCCACTCTATAAAGTGAATATTTGCTTATTTGTGCGGCGACACGGTAGAAAAGAAAAAGAAGAAGAAGAAGACGAAGAAGAAGAAGAAGAAAAAGAAGAAGAAGAAGAATCTTCGATCTCGCCGACATCCGACATCTCCGAAACAATGGGCATGGTGTCGCATTCGGAATTGTCCTCTTCAAAAGAATTCATCAATAAAGTGTCTTGGGAGACTGGTAGCATCTCACCCGCATCGGCAAATACCCTCACATCCTCGCAAGGATCGTGTCCTGGTTTTAACACTGGAATTGGGGGATCACCACGATCACTAGACACCATTACAGGCCCCTCTGTAAAGACTGACGATGGCGCCTCATTTACTACGGCTGCAGTCATGACGTCATCTTGTGTCATCTCTGCCTCCCGGTGAACGTCTACCTGTATAGCGTTATCACCACACTCATGTTGATCATCCTGGTTAACATTTTGGGCACCAATAACGTTAATATTATTGTGTCCGTTTTGCGACTGGGTAGCTGGACGGATTTCCTCATCACTGTCATAATTTAAAACTTCGAACGGATTATTCAATTGGATTTTTTGGCGCTTTTTGCTATGTGACTCTTTTGGTGATCTGTTTAATGAACTGTTTGTTGACGATCTATTTAACAGATGTTTGTTAGATTTATCAGTCAATGATGACGGACCCAGAGCTGCGGGAAAATTGTCATTATTAACGATAAGTTCAGTGTTTAAACTGTCCGCAGTATCATCCACGACCACCTGTGTATTTTCTAAGTTCGAACTGGCAACCTGTTTATTTGGACAAGATCTCTGAAAATGGCCCTTAAGTTGACAAAAGAAACATACAATTTCATCATTCGATGTGAAAAGACGATGGGGTTTATTGTCACAGACGGCATTGAGAAATCCAGGCAGCATAGCACCCTTTTCAAGGACGATTTGTAGTTGCCGTCTGAAACTTTTCACGTGCTTAAGTTCAGGTGTTTTACAGCCTAATGGTATGGCCTTACAAGTGCCTACGACTTTACCATAAGACTCCAGTGCTTGTGTGATCAGAAGGTTTGGGATAAATGGCTGAGCGTTAGAGATAACGATTCTAGTCGGTTCTTTTTCAAGGGAAAACTTGTTATGGAAACGACCAGCTACTTGTATCCCTTCTAGGCATAACTTCGTCACATCACGATCAGTTCTCACAAATATGTTAATACCCCCTTTCATTCTGGAGGCAGCGACGATGTGGCCAGGGGAGACAACCGCGGCTGCACTCTACACGTAGTCCTCGATTGCTACCCCTTCCAGGCAGTCAGTTCTCACTCCATTCTTTCTAACTATGCCTTCAAAAGGCTCATAATCAGCTAACGTACATGTCACTGCTCCTCGAGATTTTTTCACTCCGTCCGCGAAAGTGCCCATTGTTAGTAAACAAAAGCCTACTCAAGCTCGCCTTACACTGACCAGCGGCTAGGCCGACAGGCCGGCTAGCTTAATGGCGCCTATGTATTACTACAAACTGACTAACTTTAAAACTTAAATTATCAAAGTACGTAGTTAAACAACAACAAATTACGAAAATAATGTCACAAACATAAGACAGGAAATGTTTATAAAGACACTGTACAAGATACGATTAAACATCAAGACACAAACACGCGAAAACACTGTGAAATTGGAGAGCTCTAATTCATGCGACTTCAACGAAGAGGAAGAAGAAGAAGAAGATGAAGAAGAAGAAGAAGAAGAGAAAAAGGACATGAAGAAGAACTGTAAGAAGAAAAAGAAGAAGAAAAGGAAGAAAAAGAGAATAGCGATGATCCACAGATAATAGTGGGTCATTTCCCAGAGCCATATTTCATGACGGCCATCCTTTTTCTATATGAAGAAGAGTTCCCGAGTTTTTTCCAGAATGACAGTTATGATAGCAAATGTACTACTCCAAGAGCATTACATTTTGAGATAGAAAGCTAACCTTTCATGATAGCTCAATTCAAAATGCAAGGTGGCGTCCAAGATAACCGCCATCATCGTTGATTGCCACACATTTCATCATCTCCTAAACTACGTGTGCCAAAATCAAGTACAATACCATCTTGCAAATTTGCGACATAAAATCTCCTTTTCGCAAAATGGGAAATGCATGCATAAAGCCATATTCTACAGTTGAAGTGTCATCTTGAGAATTTGGGGGATGCACTTTATAAAAATAGAAATATATCCATCAGCGTCATATGTCGGCAATTTTTGATAACGTATTGTCCGCTATTTTGCAAATTGAGAGCATAGTACATATTTTGTCAGATATAGATATTAATCAATGCCTAATAGGGACTATATTGACCGTCATCTTGAATTTTGTAGTTGCCACCTGGGGTATTCTTTTAGAAATTTTGAATAATTATGTTGTTTGTTGCAACCCGCACCTAGTGTCGATTCGAAACTAGAATCCGGATCTGTGTCTATAAAATTTTAGATATCTCTGACAAATCTGCCTAAGTAGCAACTATTGCCTGTCACGCTTGTTCTATACTACCATGGGCGAATCTGCAAACCGTCTGCTAATGCTCAAATGGATGTCTATAAAGAATGGACAATTTGCCTAGTGTTATTTATTCTCTGCAATAGAGCTGTAGACCTGTCATAAATAGAATGGTAGAGAATATGGAACGGTTAAATTTGCAACCAAGCAAATAACTCCACATTTTATCCATGTAACTTAAACATGTATATCCTTGATTGGGGATCGTATATACCGTTGCATAAAACACTTTTACAATTATTGTACGACCTACATATGCTTACATGTAATATAAGCTTACCAGTATACCTTTATAGCACTCAATCATACCCAGACAACTTCTGAAGTACTATTGTGAAGTGTCCATTTATAGAACAGGAGAAGACTGTTTTTGAAAAGTTGCCACTGGGCTGATTAGCTCGATAACCGAGCCAGTCATTCCAGTGATTAGTTTTCAAGAATAATCTTCTCTCGTTTTGCAAATTGCCATCTTCTACGGAAAAATTTAATTTTTAAAGCACATTTGGGCATTAACAGGTTAAATAGATCGTTTATCCTCTTAACGCTCAAATTTGTTCAAGAAAATTTAAATCTCTCATCGAAATGTCCGTTTTCAGACCAAGACCAGGAAAGTTCTGAAATGTTATCACTGAAATGAGTGGCTCGGTTAGCAAGCCAGTCATTCCAGTGCTACATTTTCAAAAAATAGTCTTCTCTTGGTCTGCATATAGGCAGTACTGTTCACGGTTAAAAACACTTGGCTCACATTCCCGATACACATAAGAAGATCAATAATAACAATATATAGAAATGAATATATGCACGCACTATCATAATGCATAATTCTATGTGTTAAAACAAACTGAACTGAACTGAATTTTAGTACACCCAGGTCACATATACATGACATGTGGGGGAAATAGAGAGCACATCTTATAGTAGACAGAGTAACAATTGTACATTATCATTATTATTTACGATTATTATAGTCATATGCGAGACCGCCATATCCACTGATAACTATCTTATCCAAGTCCATGGATGAAGGCAATATAGATCTGCGACAACTGGCGGCATATCACATTATAGATGCGTTTCATTAGTTCCTATACTCATATCGCACACTCAAGCGGGGAATGGTCTTCTCCAATTGCAGTTTGATAACGTTCCATATTCGTTAGTTGAATACATTTTACTTATATAACAACGTGGTGGCGACCATGCATGTCGTATTTATATGGGCTTGGACAGGACTACAAATATGCCATAAATTTAACACAGTATTAAAGACAATAATTTGATTATAACAAACATGCCCGCAAAACTCATTTTGTCACATTATGTGAAATTCTCTGATGCCTGTGTGACTGGGGAAAGCTACTTTCCCAAAACCTTACAAACATTTTATTTTGCACGTTCTTTATAAAAATGGCCAGATGTGATTATATAGACCTTCAAGTTTGGCAGTTTGTGTAATTAGCTTTTCGTATTGCTCGTTGTCGGGACAGTATGACGTATGGTATGGTATGAGGAAAGGTTACGGGTCATACTACTGCCATGTCTGAGTGGCTATGTAGATTGCGACAACTAGGACGCGCATGATTTTATTAAAATAGCATTTTAACCGCGAAGATGTTGCACTCTCCCGGAGACACGGGTCTCGCTCTCCGTGGTTGTGCGGGAATGCTCACTACTGATTTGAGCGCATTGGTAAAAGGAATTCTGCGCGTCGTCTGAATGGACAGTAATCTCTTGAAAATGTTGAAGTAATTTGATCAATAGGCCTTTCCACTTTTAACTATGCCACGCCCATCTCAATCTAAGCTCTACCCACGCATCGCTCGTGATGGGCTCGATCGATCCCTGAACACCCTGAATATAATTTTCCAGAAAACTGTACGGGTAAGCCATCAACTATTTTGAAACTAATTTGACTGGGTGCTGTTTCTGCCTATGGCAGCAACGGGACCCACTCAAATTAGTTTCAAAATATTCGATAGAATGATTATTAAATAGCAAAGACATACAATTCGTACAACGTCTCGGACTCCTAAGCGCTAAAGACGGACTATTTCGAATCATTCATGCCGCTATAATTATGCCGTCAGCATACACGTCACGGAGTTGATTATGACGTCATATGATGGATGGATAAACTGGAAAGGTCCATTACTGCCATGGCTCAAAGTGATGCTATTTCTTGCCTTTTCTAGATTCACAATGCAGAAGAAAGCCATTTTGTTTGCTGTTTGCGTACTGGTGACGTCACTCGCTTTCTCCGATGCGATTGCGCCGCAACACCATATGGCCAACCTTAAGCGACACATGCGCAATCTTGACCGATACGGAAAATGGCCACGCGGGCCAGGGGGAGTTTCACCAGAAGACCTTAGGCACATGATGGAACGAGGAGAGCTTGACGATATTGAAGATTTTCATGACGAGGAATTGGAAGAAATGCTGATGGGTCATCCTCCCTATTGATGAAAAGGTGAACTATAGCAATGTATGTCAAGCTTGCCACATTTGTAGTTGTATGTACAGAAATCACTCTTAACCGACCATGTGGCAAATATTTTTATAGAACTGACGGACTGTGCCAAACTCGCGATACATAAAACAAATACTGATGGACCAATATCAACAGAAATGGCAGCAACAACTAACAAAATCTTGGAAGTGAAAGATATATCATGTGTTTAAAACAAATATAGAAATGGAAAAATACCTGCTATCATTAACAGATAAATATAGATTTACAGTTTCCCGATTTCGCACAGGAAATCACTATCCGCCAATTGAAAAGGGGCGGTGGGAGGGTACAGATAGAAATCAGAGAATAGCTAACCTTTGCCAACGAGGTGACATAGGTTACGAGTACCACTATCTTTTTATTTGCGATCATTTTACTGCTGAACGATTACTACTATCGCAAGCGGCGAAACTTTCATAAATTCTACCAACTTTTTACAACGAGCAAATTAAAACTATTAATAAACCTGTGTAAATTCATTCGCGTAATTGTAAACACATTCCCGTACAGATAGACGTCAAGAGCTCATCATCCTTATAACTGCCTCAAATATAGCAACTTCATATTATCTAGCTTACCCCAATCAATAGACGACGACGACGACGACGACGACGACGACGACGACGACAATAACACTAATAATAATAATAATAATAATAATAATAATAATAATAATAATAATAATAATAATAATAATAATAATAATAATAATAATGATGATGACAATAATAATAATAATAATAATAACAATTTTCCATGTAGGCCTAACCGTCATTGCCCATGTAAATATATGTATTATTGTTCCCCATATGCCATACGGTGGCCTGTGTGCAAATAAATTGAATTGAATTGAATTGAGTAGACTCGGGTAGACTAAGGTAGAGCGGAGAGGTGTATCCACTAGATGGACCTGATCTGTCATTCAAGTAGGCTTATGACGTCATACTTAATTACGTCACTTATTGGGTGACGTCACAATCATTATGGAGTATAGCCCCGTAGAGAAAATCGAAAAGTGTGTCATGATATTTACGACTGGTATGGATTTGATGAATTTACACTTTAATAAAAGTCACGTTGAATATCTTGAAACTAACTATGGCAGCAACAGCACCCAGTTAGTTTCAAAATATCCATCAGCTCACCTTGAAATAGTTACGTTGAAATAAGAATTCTGGGGATTCAGAGTATATAAATCGATTTCAACGTGCGTACAAGTGGGCGGAACTTAGCTAGAAATGGACGGGGCATAGCTAGACATGGGTCCATCCATTATCTGCAACAGGGCTGGTTGAAGTAGACTGGGCCTAATACTCAATCTGGTGCTCATACGGGTGTAACAATCTTCGTAATAGACATATTGAAATAAGATTGGATCGTTGTTGGAAATCGCATAATATGGTATTATGTATGCTGAAACATGTTGCTATTTAGGGAAGCAGCGTCTTTCAGTATAGACATTAATTATGCCAGTTCCCCGCGGATAAATAAACTCATGACCATTGGCCGGGTTTGTTTACATTTCTTTCAGTGTATATATCTAGTTCTCGCTGCCACCCTTTCACTCACTACCACCCTATATGCAGCGCTTTTTTCCCGCGTACAATTAAGTCAATCTATTTTGTGTCAAAATAAACTAGCCATTTTGCCGTTTGTTTGGACAATTATGTTGCTGAAATGAGTTGCTAAATTGTTGGTGCCTATTCAGTATCATGCATATGATGATATCATGATCACCTTTTATGGCTTGCTAGTAGTGTACTGGCACACCCTTTCTTCAATTCAAATATGTGTTAAATCGGTTTCCGAGATATTCTTATATACACAATTCAATCCGACCCGGATCCGCCGGGATCAAAGGCTGGAAATCCCCTTTCGCGCTAAGATTTTTTGTTCTGTTAAAATCTGATCGAAATCGAATCAGTCTGTTTATTTACATCTACGGGCGCCCAGGCCGACAGACCCACACGCAATCGCCATCGGCGTGTGTGGTTCTAAATATGGGTACACCAACCTATGTTGGTTACAGGTCCGCTAAGGGCGTATTCAATTACGGGTCCATTGTGTTTATATTAATTATAAATAACGTACTTTGGATGTTTGAGTACTCTGCCCCGATTGACTTTTGGTCCCGTTTACTCGGACCAGAAATCCAATGTACTGTATATAACAATCAACAACCTCACAAAAGAAACACATATTTGAGTGTGTTTGCTACGGTCACGGGTTTTGTTTGTTTGTTTGAGCGTGAGCGTCGTCACGCGTTAAACTCCCTTGCGTCAACAGTTCATCAAAGCGGTCATATTAATCAACCCTTTAATGGACAAACGTATTCAAGAAAATCTTAATTTTGCAAGGCAATAGTATACTTGCACATTTACCACTTAAATTTACAAAAATAGATTTCTATTGTACTTTAAATGTACACTCTTAAAAATCTCTGCAGATGGCCTTTGCACTTGGCTTGACAACCAGATGGGTAATGGTAATTTTGTGCCCGGTCAATGTCCATTTGCAAGCCAAGAGAAGACTATTTTTGCTAATTTATCACTGGAATGACTGGCTCGGTTACCGAGCCAGTGATTTATGTGGTAAATTTTCAAAAATAATTACTTTTCTGGGGACATGCCCCAAGGTCAACACAGGAGTCGGTTTCGCCATAATGCTCAGTGAAAGGTTAAATTGACGCAAGTGGAGTTAATACACGAGATGCTGAACGGTGATATGTAGAAGCTGTCACTAAAGACAAGTGGACGCTTAATGTAATGAATGTCTCCATTTCTAACTACCCCTCTCCCACTCCACCCCATGTTACGCGCATTTGTATCGATATGAAACTTGAATTTCAAGAATCTAAATTTGAGGTAAGCTGTTGACTATGTTGAAATTAATTAATAACAGCTCCCCGTCCAATTACTTTCAAAATATTCGACAGAATGTTGAATAAAATGTAAATCCACCAAATTCATACACTTGGCCGACTTTTCGATTTTTATGACGGAGATAGATACGTCATTATGATTGTGACGTCAGCATACACACTTCGTACTTGATTATGACCTCATCTACTTGAGTGACAGATCGTTTAATGAAAGACCCATGTATGATAGTTGTCCCTAAGCATATACGTGTTTGTATGTGCGTGCGTGCGTGCGTGCGTTCGTGCGTAGTGTACGCGCATCTGTTCGGAGATGCATCTAAAAAAACCTGCTGATCAGATTTGGCTCAAATTTTAACACACAAAGGAATAAGTGGAGTCCCAGACGTTGGCCGCATAGGAGAACTCGGATCTGGACTGGATCAAAGTAGGCCTATGTAGCAGTGGATATCTCGGAAACTATGGTCCGAGTTGGCTAAAATGTTAACACAGGTTGCAAGGTTTTAACCGTACAATACAATTCCACAATATCGGGCCTGATCCAGGAAAACCTGAAAAAATCCGGAAAATCAGATCAAATAAAAAAATCCGAAAACCCGTTACAGCGTAACAATGGCGGGATTGAAAGGGGCTGCAATATCTGCAATATTATTATTATTATTATTATTATTATTATTATTATTATTATTATTATTATTATTATTATTATTAGTTACAGATTGCTGACACCGGACTTCCTCTCCAGAACAACAACTGTCATCGTAGGATAACGAACCGCCATCATTCGTTCAGTACCCGTTGCAATATTTATATAGTATCTCATAACCTAATGATAGGTCGATTTATTGTTCTGAAAATCATATTTTCTCTAACTTAGCTTTCTGAACTAATAATTTCTTTGTTAGGCCTATCTCATGTTCTGTATTAAACAACGATTGTTCAATTTGTATTGCTTTTCAGTTAATTAATTAAATAGGCATACGTCTACACCTTTTATTATATTCTAAATGATTTGCGAGAAAGTAATTGCTGCCTCTTAGATAAAAAGATTAGGGTTGTCTCTGTCGATGTATGACGTTCATTCCACGATCTAGTCTATATAGTGCTCCAAAATGTGTGCGATGACGAGCATCGAGTTATCTCAAAACGGCATCTGAAGCTATCTTTCAATCACACTCGCACTGCATTATTCATCTACATGTAACATTACATAATGTGCATCTTGACTTTCATGCACATTTTTGCGCCTCGAATACACAGTTTCTACTTTCCAAAAAGATTGGAATGCGACCGTTTGCTATTACACGACGATTGACAATGCAGGTTAAACTGCTGAGAAGTGACCCCGTGTTTCTGCTCCTTAGCCACATCACCCCATCCCAAATTAAGTTACCATTATCATACCCCTCCTTTATGTTGGCCAGGTAAGCATATGTGAACTTCGTTCGTGAAGAGATGCATGACTTTGATATGATTTGCAGCTATTGGAAGCAGTTCATCGTACCTAGCTTTCAGTGTGGAGCCAATGATCCACAGGCTAATATAATAATAGAATAGTTGCACAGTGTTATTGATATACATGTAACATTATGCCTGTTGGTACAGTGAGTGAAGCAATTATTCCGATCTTACTTCACTTCTAATCTCCCATAAGGAAGGTATATCTTAATTATTTAGCTCTTTGTGTTATGAAGAGCTCAGCAGCCATTTGAGAGAGTTGTAGCGTGCCGGGCCCACGACGCCGCACCCCACCCGAGACACCACCCCCGGGTGGCTGAAAACATATGCCGGCTGTGTGTTAGATGGACCAGTGGAACCATTGGTTCCTGTAGGGCCAAGCGCGCATTCGCTTCTGAATAGTGTATCGCTAGTGTGACGTTAGATGCTTCGCTCGGAATACCCCTACCTTGGGTGGACTAGAGGTAATCTAAGGTGGTGTGTGTGGGGGGAAATAATAACTCCCCTCCTCTTCTGAGTCACATTTCTCGGAGGGGGTACCCATAGATTGCCGGGATTACTAAAACAGAGCGACAGAGACGAAATGAACAGAGATATGGTAACGTTTATTAAAGCCAAATAAAATCAATTACGGTCTCCTTTGCCAATTCATGCAGATGATATAACAGTAACCAAAAGAATGTTGACAACAATAACATATGATTATCTAACTGTAAATAATAAAGTGGTGATAACGAATAAATTATTATGTGAAATAAACTTGACACGTATGTATTGTTCTCCCGTCAAACCCAGGCGAAACGGTGTAAATTGTATACGTTCTCTTACTAGACCTGTTTCGGCGAATACGTGTCCGGAAAAGGACTAGATATATATTTAATGAAGGGAGAAACGTTAAATAAAAAAATAAATAAATAAACTTTATTTAAAGAGGGTACATCGTCAGTGGCCTGATCTACCCGAGGCCCTCTCGGAACAGTTATATTTACACTATGTACACTATTTAATTTAATTAAACTATGTACAGGATAAACAGCTAATTACAATTTGTACAACAAAAGCAACAGTGGAGAATAAATTATTAAAATCAGTTCGTGAAGATATGTGATATTTACATTATGCTTCTTAAAGCGGCATATAAAAGCACATGTCGCTACTCTGAAATATGTCTATTTGCAGACCATGAGTATGCCATTTCAGAGATTTTATCAATGGAATGACTGGCTCGGCAATCGAGCCAGTCATTGCAGTGGTAAGATCTGAGAAATTACACACTTTTGCTCTGCAAGATAACATTTTCTATAAGGAAATCAGTCAAATAATATATAGATCGATTCTTTGGGCAAAAATCACCATTATGCTTCCTAATCTTGAAATATGTCTATTTTTATTATCAGCGGATCTAGATTACGTTATTAAATTTTGAGTACAAATAGGCTGTAAAGATAATGCTTCATTAGATTAATAGTGTGTCATGGACTTGAAATACAAGAAATAATAATAAATAACGAGTAAAAGGTCAGGAAACCAAAAGGTACAGAAGTTCTTCCCGAACGTTACAAGTACGGACACTTACACGGGAAAAACCTATATAAGTAAGGTAGGACGACAAATGAAGTCACGCAAAAGGGAAGCGCTGGTATGCTCAAGTGCTAACTAAGGTCACCATCACGCAGGATTGCCAATGTACAATACTAGCAGAGGTACATAGGTTTATGAATCCACTATGGCGGTAATGTCTGAATAATCCAGACACGGTTCCGCTCTTAACCTAAGGCTCTCCTCCAAACTGAGGTTTCACTCCCAACCTCCTTGAATAACCAGTTTCCCCTTCTAGTCGTCGTAAATGAGGAACTAAAACTTTAGAATACCTAACTGACTAAATTCTCACAAGTTAATGTAGGACTTTGAACCATGTTCCCGATTTTCAATGGCAGTAAATTTACTCCGAAGAAGTACTGGTGTGCGTGCGCGCCTGCCTGCCTGCCCGCCCGCCCGCCTGCCTGCCTGCCTGCCTGCCTGCCTGCGTGCGTGCGTGTGTGCGTGCGTGCTTGCGTGTGTGTGTGTGTAGAATAAGAATCCATTTCCATGAATATAATCATCGCAAGCTCCGATGAAGCCAGACAATCGAGATCACAGGAACAGAACAGGAAAGCTGTGACCGTCGTCCATCCCTTCACCTCTCGTCAGTAGTGAATATGTCTCGGGGCCCAACGGTAGATATCAGGCGAACACGAATACTGAACATCTAACGTCCGTTAAGCTTGCATATGTATGCACAATAATAGTTAGTTTGATCCCACGCTCCTTCAATGTGATAAGGAAACTTGTAAGTCAGCCAACCGGGAGAGGTCAATCGGAACAAGATGTTTAAGAAACATGACAAGAAAACGTCCAAGTTTTCAAGAACTAGATTCCAAGTATGGCAGTGGGCCATTCACAGGACTTTACAGGAAAAGTAAAGAGAATAAGAAATCGCCCATGTCTTCCACAGGGTCAAAGTCCAACAACTCTGGACTGACAATGTGGTAGGAACAACTCCGAAACGTCTACACACGAAGATAGTTTTTTCTGTTATAACTTCACGGATCAACATCCACCAGCTTGATGATAATTCGAACAGTTCGAGTGTAACTACTAAAGTCCAGATACTATTTTGCAATAGTCTCCCTTCCATAAGCGCGGCGGACTATGGTAATGAAAAATGTCTAAACAGGATTAAAGAGAAAATTCTCTCTGGATAAAACAAACCGCCCGGTAAATGAACTTCAATTAATTCTGAGTACTAATCACAGAGGCACCGAATTTGGCCGGCTAAAATCACATGTGCTTAAAGAATTTCTGAAGATGTCGGTTGGTCGTCTAGTGTTTACACTTGTCAAAGCGAAGCTATACAAACTTAGGAAAATGTTCTGAGTTCGATATCCCTATACTAGTTTGTGTTGATAATATTTAATTAGCGCGAGGGTGTCCACGCTGAGGGCGGGCAAACATTTTAACTGCATCATGAGTTATTACTGCAGATTCTGACTCAAAGGAAATTGGTTGCTAGGCCCACGCTGCAAAAACGTATTAATTTCGCGCACAAAAACATAAAAAGCACGTGGAGTTGTTGAAACAATCACTTATATTTATTAGACGCCTTTAATCCTTCAGAACGGCACGCTCAGAGATGAAGGGATAATCAGCACGCCTGGGATGGAGAAGGAATCCGGCCACGTGACGCGCGTCTGGCAAGTCAAGGACATTTTCCCAAAAAACCCTCCAAGGCACGAAAACCTGAAAACCTCAAGGAAACGTTATTTAATTAATTACTGGCTTTATTTTGCGCAGTTTTAAGTGCAGCTGGCGTGTAGGGTGGCCGCATACAGCAGCACGCCCCGTTGCGGCAAGAATGGTATGGTATTTGTGGGGACTCTAATCCAGCCACTGTGCTGGGGAAGAGTACACACGAATGTTCTGGGAAAGAGTACACACGAACTCACACCTTGGGTTCGGTCACAGTCTCTGCCCGTGAACATCGCTGGAGGAGGAGTGGAAGATGAGGGGTGGGTGGATGTGGAGTGCTGCGGTGGATGGTGCGGGGGTGGAGGGTGTGTGGGAGGGGGATGGGAGTGGAGTGGGGTTTAGGGGGGTGGTGCTGGTGGGTGGGAGTGGTGGTAAATACTCAATCTCTAATGGGATGTCTAGAGTTGAGATCAGATGTTTGGTACTTGACTTGTCGAATGTCCCACCCAATATGATAGAGCTCCGCTGAGGTAGCAGGTAAAGAGTATTGGTGATAAACCAGAACCACGTGGGTTTTTTCCAGAGTGTCGATTTGACGTGGGTGGTTCAGTTTGGGTTTGCTAGTAGGATTCTCACTAGCTGTAGTTTGTCGACATCACAAACAGCTTGACACAGAACTTGATGCCTTTGTAACTGACATCGTTTGTCCCTGATAGGGGTACATAGGTATATTCGGTCTTTGCTTCGTGCATGAAGAGATTCATATTATTGAGTTGTTCTGTAGCAACAAGAAGATAATTATCCAATGGGCTTCTTTTCCTCATCTACATCATCTGTATTCTCCATCTCTAGTGGGAGGTTCAGTGTAGATACCGATGGGCTTGTTCTTTTTGAGTGCTGTCGCACATTATGAGAGGGATGTGGCAAGGTAGTATGTAAACCCTATCGGAGAAAGGTCATCTCCCTGTCGAGAACTAATGGAAATTCGAATCCACATTTTTTACTCGGACTTTCAACTTATTATTTGCCAATAGCAATCTGGTAGTTGCAGCTCATCATCATTACACCCAGCTTGCCGTAGTTCGTCCGGGATCTTTGATCATTTGACGGTGTCAAAGACTCACGACATGTAGATGCTCATCTTCTGATAGTCCCAGTGGTTGCACATGGTTACTGACACGAGCACTCACTCCGCCCATACAAGGTCTGCACAGCTGTGTCATCGTTTAAATCTACTCTGGTAGACGCCATTAAAACTGTCAATGTTTTCTCAGAGGCAGCACACTGTTACATTGAACAATATCTTCCGGCTTTTGAGGAGCACTATATGCCACCGGTTTGTTGGTGGTTCAGAAGGATTCTTGGGTTTGGGCAGTGCGATACGGGTGCCTTGCCCACTAACATCGATAGGGAGATGTTGCATGAAGGATGAATTTATTATGTGTGTAATTTGACTGGAAATGTTTCCACCTGCATATTTTCATTGCTGATGTTGGCGGATCCAGATGTGCATCCATTTTTCAAGGCTTTAAGTGCCTTCTCAACACCAAGTGTTTCAATTGGTGATTGTAATGGCGTAGGATCTCGTACAAATGGGTATAACAGCTCGTCATCTGGATCTGGGAATTGATTCTTACGCCATTTTCTGATCGTATCTGTTTTTCCCAGGTCTGTCACGATGAAGTTGCCTCAGTGTTATGCACATAATGGAGGACCAGCAACTGCCAAAGCCTGTTCACTTTGATAGCCATCCAGACATGTCATTTGCTATCCAGCATAATGTGTAATCAGAATTAATTGAATTCCTTAATTCAGTATCAATAAGACTCTTAGTACATGTGTATGATTACTGTATTCTGCAGCTGTTATATTAGAAACATCCTACAGCTGCAATCAACCCTTCTTCGCTTTTGCCCACTGTGTCATGTCCTCCGCCAAAATCCTTAGCTTCCTCAGGTCACTTCTTAACTTTAGTGTACCGAGTCCTGCTTTCTTGAGTTCACCTCGTAGGACGCTTAGCAGATTTATGCAATGACGTCCTCTCCTGGCTTTGTATTTGCTGGCTCTGAGTAGGGCGAATTCCAAGGCTCTCTGCGCTGGTGTGTCTTCTGGCATTCTTAGCACATGGCCAAATAAGGACCATCTTTGCTGGGCGACTTTTACAGACAGCGGCGGCGTATTACACATCTTGTATAGTGCATCGTTGGAAATTATGCTCTCTGGTCATCGCTGACCAGCGATGGTGCGTAGGTGTTTGCTGTGGCAGGCATTGAGTTTGTCTAGAGCTGCCTTTGGAGCTGCCCAGCTGTTACAGTTATACAGCATCAAGGATACGCATGTTGCATTCATTAAACGTAGCCTTTTAATCAATGGCATCTTTGATCTACGAATCCATAGCTTCCAGAAGGACTGGAAAGCTATGTTCCCCATGACGCAGCGTGCAGCAATGTCAGCAGTACTACAAATCAGTGAGCCCAGGATTTTACTTTTCCTCCATGGTCCGGCGCCACTAAGTGGATCGTCATTTTCTTTAGTTTCATGCTTAAAAAACGAAGAAGGACTGATTGCAGCTATAGGATGTTTCTACTACTGCAGCCGCAGAACAAAGTAATCATGGAAAGGGCGTGACTAGCTATGTAATTCAACAAACACGAGTGAAAATGATCATGACGCAAATATCAAACTTTTACTGAACCCACATTTAAATTTCAGGATGGCTGTGATCACAGCGACAATACAGCTTACTAACCGTAACTCACAAAACACAATTAAATCCCACAACCAATGTAAGTTATAATAAGTACTAGATGGCTTTCATAGCATCACGTCAACATGTCAACCGTTTTCAGTCCCAACTTGCTCGTTCGTTTCCTAGTTACGTCTCCTGCGGTTGCTAGCCCACTGGGTCCCAATCGCCTTTTCTGTTGAACTCAATATAAAACAGGGACCCGTTAGTCCGGAACATAATCTCCCAGGTCACACAATATAGCATGATACAGTTAACCATTAAACTCAAATTTGCTTGAGTGGCAAAATAATCCCAGATTCGCGTTATTTTGTGCCACCCATAGAATGTGACTCCTATCCGAGTGCTGTAACCCTTTAAACCCTTAATTTGTTCAAGAACATTACAATTTTGTCATAGAAAATGTCCATTTGCAAACCAAGAGAAGAATATTTTTGAAAATGTACCACTAGAATGACTGGCTAGGTTATCGAGCCAGTCATTCCAGTCGTAAATTTACAAAAAATAATCTTTTCTTGCTCTGCAAATTGACATTTATCAAGACCAGTGCAAAAGCCGTTTTTGGCTGATATGATTGTTAACTGGTTAATAACTGAATGTACACATACAATGTGCTGAAATCTGGCGAAGTACCTGAAATTCACAGAAATCATGCAGGTAAATTGTTATATATTTCGATACTAATTTAACAGGAAGCCTTTGATGCCGCACCAGTCTCCAATATAATTAGTTTCAAAATAGCGGAATATATCTTAAATGATCAACTGTTACACACATTTCGTCGAACAAAGTGGGTTAGTAGTCTGGGCCGCCGCCTTAAATCCACATCTACTCAGATTCGCTCATTATGATCTATTCAGTATCTAGATCAATAAAGTGGAGACATACTTATCGATTCACTCCCTGTGTCTTATTCATATGATATTGTGATGTATTCATCTTAAGAATAAGACAATGCCCCTTCCATTTTGCTACATTCACTATGTCTTTTGTATAATGCTTTGAAGATATATATTAGTAATTTCAGAATACACATGTTTGCAACTTGCGTGCGTATATCTTGATGTTAAAAGATAATTGTATTGCTAGCAGCGACTCACGACCAATAGGCTTGTTGCTGCACAGGTGAACAGAAAAAGTGTATTTAAAGATTACACTGCTAATAATAGAATTAGCTGAATATAACAAGTGCATCTTGTAGACACTACAGCGTGATTTGAGAATGGCATTTCTTCTAATTGAAAAGGTAGAATATGTGTAAGTGAGTAAACGTTTATTGGACTGACTGCTTTTAAACCGTTTACGTTTTCTGTTCAAAATGTGCAGCTCTGCTTGAAAGCTAATTGTTACCACACACTCACCCCATTAGGAGAAGAGTGTATCGCATTCGAGACTGTCTGGCTATGAGGTTGTGTATATGAGTTTGTGTCTAAAAAACGGCTGATCCGATTTGGTTCAAATTTTGACACACACAGAATGGTCTTACAGTAAAACAAGAATTCCAGATTTTGACCACGATCCGGGAAACAACGCGGATCCACATGCGATCAAATACTGGATCCATGATATCTCCGAAAGTACACCAGGATTGTAGTGTTTAGGGCGTGATCAGAGAAAACCCTGAAGCCAAGGAAATTCACGACGAGGTCACCAATCATCTTTACTGATTTGTTTCTATAGTCAATAACTTCATTGCAATATCTATTCCTTAATTTTCTTAATCAATGGCGAATCTAGATTTTGTTTTGTCTATATATATTTAATCATGATGGGTTATTTCTTTATCATTGGCTTTGATCGATTTAAATACGCAGTATTTGTTTGTGCTTTCAGGATTGTAATCATGTTAAGGCGAGCACTGCTGTGTATGTCAGACAACAATGGGTCAAACTTGTTTCTTCTGGGATCATGCACATTTTCAATAAAACGTGCATGCCCAATCCACGTCTGCAATGCCGCTATCCACGCCACATATGCAATTCTCAAACCTATCACTCATCTGGATTTTTCGTTTCCATTCACCTATTTAACGCCCGACAATGGCTTATAATTTGGATCCATTTAGTCAATCATTTAAGATAACTGTTAACCTGTTCATAGATTGTATATAGCCCCATATACTTTGTACAAAGTCTGGCTGTAATAAATGTATCAGTTATCAGTTATCGGTTATCTCAAACAAAAAGCCAGCGGATCAAGGGATAAGGGAACTCTGAGTCTCTTGAAGCAAGCGGAAGGTCCTATAAGTGAAACGTGTTCTTTTGACAAATGTTTGACAGAGAGATGACTGATATTACAAATCCTGCCCTATTCTAGTTATGCGATGCACAAAAGTGTAAATGGTTACTTATTCGCAACATTAAATACTTAAATTACGCTGCCAAATGTTTTAATTATTAGTTTTTTTAAATAGTCGTATTATTTTAACAATGTAATCTTGACCTCGTGCACTAAAAGCATCATCCGTTTTGTCGTCCGCGTACATTAAGTTAGCTCCAAGAAGCCTGTAACCCTTCAGTGGCTAAATCTGGTAAGGAAAATAAAGATATGTGCTTATTGAATATGCATTTGCTGGTAACTAGGATATTTTTTGAAAATTTACCACTGAAATGACTGGCTCGGTAA
Source organism: Chaetoderma sp. LZ-2023a (assembly GCA_034401795.1). Lineage (NCBI taxonomy): Eukaryota > Metazoa > Mollusca > Caudofoveata > Chaetodermatida > Chaetodermatidae > Chaetoderma > Chaetoderma sp. LZ-2023a. The sequence continues at coordinate 39,757,961 of CM067364.1, read as the reverse complement.
TCGAGCCAGTCATTTACGTGTTAATATTTTCCAAAATAGTTTTCTCTTGACCTGCAAATGGGCATATGTCAAGACCAGTACAGAGGCCGGTTTTGTCGGCTTGTTTTTAATCATCAAAGGCTTACAACCGATTGCAGACTCGAACACTGAATCTGTCCATTATTTAGTATCCGTGTCTCTACTATTTGACCGTACGCATAAACCCTATCCGTATAAATGTGTTTACACCTGTCAGTATGTTACCACCCATAGGTAGGCCTAGACAAACTATGGCAGCAACAACTTCCAATCACATAAGTTTTCAACTTATTCAACTACATACCTAATTCAGTGATTGTTTACCATGATAGTGTCATTCTGGGAATGCGTGATTCAAAAGATTAGCTCTTTAACACCCAAATCAGCCCAAAACGGCTTCTGCAGTCGTCTTGAGAAATGACCATTTGCAGACTAAGAGAAGTCCACTCTTGAAGATTTACCACAGGAATAACGGACTTGATAAGCGAGCCAGTCAATCAAGTGGTAAATTTTAAAAAATAGTCTTCTCTGCAAATGGACATTTTCTATAAGAAAATTTAAATTTTCCTGAGCAAATTCGAGGGTTAAAGGTGCTAATTTATGGTGGTTCAATGAAAAGATAACATGTTTTGGACCCAAGTAGAGGTGCCAGCTATAGACAGTGTTGATGCTATTTTTATTCCAGGACTGTCAAGAAGAAATAAGACATTAACAATCCAGATCTGGCGTCCAGAATTCCAATCATTGGTGCACTGCGCACAGCGAGACAACCAAGATTAGTAGCCTATTCTATTATGGCAAGTCAGAACTTAATCCCGACAACACCAGCCATGACTAATATCACATCGGGAATCGTGGGGCCAAATGAGCATTATTCACGAATGTTTAGTAACATCCCAAGATATATGTATAAAGAACTTCCTACTGTGACTCATTCTCTGGGGGTTATTTTCAACATAATCCTCATTATATACTTCTTGAAGGCAAAGAAATACACGTCACCGACATTTGCGCTGTTGACGCAGTTGGCATTCGCTGATTGTCTTTGTTGTGCGGCTGGAGTCGGATACGCAAGTGTCCTCTTTCCATTCATGTCCCCATCAATAAGTAAATCCATATGTCCTATATTTGTGTTCATTGCTAAGTTCGCGGTCAACCTAAGCGAGTATTACCTGGTGTTTTTCGCTGGATTGAGATTTTATCAACTCGCCTTTCCTCTAGCTGCACAAGTGAGGGTTACTAGCGGTTTCGTTATGAGAGGTTGTTTCATTGTTCAAGTACTTAGCGTACTATATGTTGCTCCATTTATATATTTTTATCGCGCAATAGATATTGTGTTTCATGGAAGGAAAGTGACGTTATGTGGATTTATCGGCGATTCTTACACTAAGAACATATTATTCGACGTATTTAACAGCATCATTCCATGCTGTTCAATATTGATATTTCACACCGCTAAATATATAGCGCTATCTTACTCACAAAGTTCTAGGTATGTCCAAAACGAGCGAAACAATGCGGACGCGCGTGCAGTCACTATAGTGATATGTTTATTCTTTCTGTCGTGGATGCCTGCGCATACATACACCATGATTCAACAATCACGTGTGGACAATTACATCACTATAGATGACAATCTCTTTTTAGTCTTAATGCATATAATCTTCATTAGCAGTACCATTGACCCTCTAGTATATTGCTTCGCTGCCAAAACTGTACGAAATGATATTATCAAACTGTTTTCAAGAAAAAAGGAGCAAAGGAAACACTCTAAACTAGATTTTATGAAAACATAAATTGTGGATCTGATTTGGCAAGTATACTAGAAAAGTATTCCGTGAAAAATGACATCAGGGTGTCTAAATATTACACCCTGTCACTCATGTCCGCCTTTATCTATACCTCTACCTGTTATAAAAAGTACGTGTGAGATTTTTTATTGTGAGTTCTTACACGGTGTCCAGGCATTATCCAGATATTGAGCATCGCAGAGCCATAGAGCTGAGTTCTGGTATAATAATGCTTGTAATCGGGAGCCCTATGGGATTATTAAATATACTGCTAAAATGATAAGGACAACAGAAAATCTTGGCGACAGGGATGCACACAGAATCCATGCGGTCTCAACTACGTTCAATTATTTTCAATTATCAGCAGAGAAACGTAGTTAGGCATTGCGCAAGCAAGCGTAAAAAGTATAGTCGCATTTATAATCCTGCAGCGTACTGTGGCGTCATGTACGGACGAATCCACCAAGTGGCACGACCATGGATTCCTGGCTACACAGTACAACACATGACCACACCTAGCACCGATTACAGCCGACTGAATAACCGACCGACCGACCGGTCGACATACCGGCCAGACCGACGGACTGAACGACCGACGACTTAGAATAGGATTAGTAAAGCGAGGCGAGTGAGCTGGTCAGAGTGAACAAAGGTTATCTATGGGAAAAGGATGCTTACTTCGGCCATCACTTGATTATCTGTTGTGGAGATGACAGGCTCCCAACCGGATTCATTCGAAAAACCTTCAGCAATTCATGAATCCAGTTTCTTAGTCAATGGTATGACGGCATAGTCAACCACGTGACCTATAGGCGGATGTCATAATCAATTACGTCATGAATGACTCGATTTAGTCCATCTAACTAGTCCACCAGGTTGCACGAATTGTATCTCTTTACTATTTATTGGCAGCAACAGCACCCAATCAAATTAGTTTTAAAATCTTCAACAGCTTACGTGTAAAGTTGTCTGAAAACTGACAGTCATGGAGTTCAAGGATCGATCAATCTCAACACGGGACGTGTGGGTGGATCTTAGCAATGGAAGGGCTGAGCATGGCCAAAACTGGATTCGTCCATTATCAAGCACATGTGCTGTTTGCATACGAGGTAACACAGTCCATACCTGCTATTACATGCTTCAATCAGCTCCCCATAGGAGATATAGAGAGGTTATCATCTGTTTATACATACTAACACACAAACTAATCAGCACATGCCGTAATCTACGTAAATCATAAAGCACAAGAGATTGATGATGCAGGTGACAAGATGCTATTTAAGTAACTGGGGGCAATGCATCGAGTGGAGAATGCAGTGGCCAATCTCATGAATTATTAGAGCAGCATGATCAAACAGTGCCATCAACAAGCCTCTAGTGGAGATAGTATATGAATATGGGTCTTTCTTGGACGTTTATACGTATAGAACGGATTGGCGAATAGCAGCTGTCTGCCATTCTTGCCCTGGTTTCTCACGGTGATTTTACTAATTATATCAGATGGTGATTGCTTATGGAATAGATGTAAAATAATTTGCCATTTCTCAATCAGTTGCATATGAGCAGTTCACAGTCTATTTTCTGGTTAGCCCCTGTGTGACACCCTTTCAAACTAGGGTCTGCCTACTCTGTTTGCTTGCTGGAATCGATTTAAACTTTGGAACCTGAATTCTCATAATCTAAATTTCAACGTAGCAGTATTTTGAAACCAACTAGACTGGGGGTAGTTGCTGCATATAGTAGGAATATCTCTGTTACTGATATCAACTTAACTGTGTGCAAGCTCGCACGCACAGAATACACTCTCCCGCTTATGGTGGACTGGACGAGGTGGTAAAATCATGATCATATATCGATACTAATTTATATGTACGTATCCTATGCTCCAATGAATGAAATGATGGATTAAACTAATCACGGTATATATTTTAGGCCAGTAATGCGAATACATCCATTGACAATGTATGTGTGTTTAATGCATCGCAAAAACGACATACATGTATTTCAAGTCATCCCAAACTGTTAGTAAATAGATATTTGTCGAATGCCATGCTTTTATTTCCGTAGCATCCCTGATACACAGATTACTGGGCCAGTAGGTTATCAATGCCGGACCAGTAACCTGTGTTATCAGGGGTGATATCTATACAATTTACAGAATTAGTAAGGTATATGGTGTATGATCAGTTATGATAACGGGTTTATGTGATTACTTATGTATTCTCCATATTATACATTACGATAATGAATAACAGTATATAATGTGTATGCGGGTTGGAATAGAATTAAACTTTGAGACCCGAATTCCCCAAATCTAAATTTTAACGTAACAATAGAGGAACGTTGACTGTTTTGAAACCACTTGGACAGCGGCAGTCGCTGCATATGGTAGTCTAGCTGTATTGTTGATATCAATTAAATTGTGTGCACATACCCACGAACAGAATACCCTCTCACACGTACGGCCGAGGGGGTAAAATCATGATAATAGCATACATGTATGTACACCTCATATGTTCAAATGATGGATGGATGGATGTGGTTGTTTTGGTCGGGACATATGTATGTGTCAATCAGTGCCGGATTAAGCAGTGTCAAAGCTGAAGCAAACACTATTTAGGGCTATATATAAATAAGGGAAAACACACCAAAATGGTACTCCGGTGGGACTCCCTCGGAAGATTCTGAAATATGGATGCTCTCATCTGTCATCTCCTGCATTTTCAGAGGTGCATATGGTAATATTAATATGCACCATTAATTGGATGTTAAATTTGTCTATTTTTATCCATTTAACTTCACGTTTTGTTCACTCAATATTTTGAGCCACTACAGCTAAAGGTAGAAGCATTTACCAACCGTATGGCGTTCCATATTTGCCGACGGAAATGCACGAGATACCACCTGAGAACATCTAGAACATGATATATAATATTAAACTGTAATACAAAAAGAAAAAGTAATCATAAACATAAAAAATAGCAAAAGTAATAACTAATTATGGCTATAGTTATGTTCTGATACAAAAACTAAAATTTGCTAGGTTGTACCATAATTGCTAATAAGTGAGTCTAGTGGGGAGAAAGGGATATCGCCACCCTACCCCACCCCACCCCCAAAACACCTTCTAATCATCGTTTCCAGATCAGAAAAAAAATGCGCAGAAAATGATGAGCTATGCTAAAAATTTCCCATGTACCCGTTTCGGGCTCCCAGACTCCTCCATGGGCATCGGGGCCCCAAAGGTTGATGCACCTACATAGTCGAATGACATACTTTCTAAGAGGGCGCTGAGTACGAAAATGTTTTTACTTTTATGATTAGAGATCATGGGTATGTGATAATGGGCAATTTTATGTCATTTCAGCCCGAAAATGAGATTTTTAGCCGAACTCGTCCATATAAATAAGGGTTTTTGTTTTGTTATTAATATTATTATTATTATTATTATTATTATTATTATTATTATTATTATAATTATTATTATTATTATTATTATTATTAATATTATTATTATTACTACTATTATTATTATTATTATTATTATTATTATTATTATTCATTTACAGATACACTGTGGTTGTAAAAGCGGGACATTAAGCCATTATGCCCAGAAGAAAACATGACCAGACCATTGATCTTGCAGCCCCCAAACATTCTTTGCCTCCATGCATCCTTTATGTGCTATCCATGTCTGATCATAGTCCTTTTACACCCATCATTAAGATCAAAGGAATTGCAATTGTAAAGCTACAGCAGCTTCATAAGATCTCATTGCCAGTGTTATCAGCGCTTTACTGGCAACCTCCCTCTTCTGCGAGATGATACAAAACCAGCAGCATCAACCTCTCAATGGCATCCCATCTCTCATAAATCATATTCAGATGGTTCCGAAGGACCCCTCTTCCCAGAAGAGTACATTTTTGTGGCAAGGGAGAGATCAAAGGCGGAGACCGCAAAACTGAGCGAACTGAAGACTTCTCATCTTGGAAGAACAAAACATTCATTGGAGCATATCGAATCGCGGACCGAGAAAATGGGTCTTGTTCGACCTCATCGACCGGATCTCTATGATCAACAGCAAGCACTATCCATCATGCTTGAGATCTTTCCTCACAGTATTCAGCAATTATGGACGTGGGATTTGCAGAGCCGAAAGAACATTCTCATGTGTTAGCTGCCCAGGAAAAGGCACTCATCTCGGTATTGGAGCACATTCAAACACATGACGTCCAGAAGAGTAAGGTTCTACACGCGCTTTGTGTCAAGGAACTGAAATGAAAAGGGTACGGGAACTCGAAATATCACTCTGAAAACCTTCGGAAACGCCTACAGAATGATCAAATCAATGACTATGTTTGCTTCCCGAGGGTTAATCGTGACAATGTCGATGCCGTTTCATTCTGGCTCATGTACCGCTCGAATATCACCGTTTCTCATGCTCTTGTACAAGCTTACACTTTCGGACGCGCAGACACATACCAAGACGTCGCTCTCCATCATGGGATTATTCTACGGGTGTTCAGAGAGTCCAAAGGGCTATCCTGCCCACCTACAGATGACGACATGTAGCTTAGTGCTGAAAAGCTACTAACTCCAGACCGCATCCATTTCCTCAGCATGGTCATGGCCGGTAAGGATGACATGGAGATGAGCGAAAAGACGAAACATCCGGTATTCTCCATCATGCAAGACCTGTGTCGTGCACTGTCAGAGGGAGAATGGAAGCTTCCGAAACATGTACTTCTCTGTGTGACTGTCAGGCACTTGTTCGAAAGCAAGCATCTCACCATGATACTGCACGGCGTGGACACTCTGAGAGCTCGGTTTTGGCCTAGAGATGTAAACTGCCCTGGCCAAGGTCCTGGACAAAGTCTCAACCTATCTGAGAACCAAATCGGGACACGAGAGGGCAACATCATAGTCCACTGGGAGTGGGACAACGTGAATAAAACCACCACGAATGTGCATGGCAGCAGCATTGTAACAGTGCTGGGGAAATAATGGTACAGGGGGTCAAGCCTTCGTTCGAGAGTCCCAATGTTCCCCCCCCCCTATCATCGACGAGTCACAACACCGTAGTCTAAATGTCGACACACCAGAACCTCTCCTACCATTGCAGTACACACATGTTTGCCCAAAGTTTCCCAATGGCGCATCATTCACAAATCTTGCAGAGAACGATGCAGTTCATGTGGCTCAGTTGCACGAGTACGACGCCTGGCTCTTCAGCAGCTATATCAGAAGCAGCAGCAAGCAGCCTGTATCTGGACTGGGAGGCTTAACTTTTGCAACTTGGATGCGTCTGCCTTAATAATCAACAGCGGACTACTTCACACCCATCCATCAACCAACTGATAGCAGAAAGGCACGTACAGAGTTCATCGTTTGCCTCAAAACCATGTGTGAGGCAATGGAGAGGTTGATGGAGCGATTCCCTGAAGAGTAGAACATCCCCTCATCGCTGACCGTGCAAACGAGAGTACCTCGACCTAGCCCCAAAAATCCATCAACTCTATTCCTCATCATAAAGTATCGCACCTATGAGCAAAAGGTGTTCAATGGCCATTTGAGGAAGACGTCTGTCTTTTGGATGTCCTTCATTGACAATTGTCATCACGTCTTCATGCTCCTCTACTCTGTTAAGACCCACAGCATGCAGCTATTCCACTAATGGAATTGAGAGATGGTAGCACTCTTCTTTGCATTCGATGGACACCTACACCATGTTAGTGTAATTGGCACGCCCAAATTGATAACATTTATTGAGGAAATGTATATAAAAATATATAAAACGTGTATAAATAAGTATTTGTGTTTCATGTCACGGTGAGCCAACCCCCTACAATCTACAGCAACCTGGAAGATATTGATACGAGTGTGGCGCTGTGTCTCCACCATGCTTCCGCCTTCGGATACAGGAATGCTGTTAGAACCCCTAATAGATATCTTTGTAATTCTTCTCAGCACGATGGTGCCATCCGGATGTCCGTATAGCTGGACACGGGGTCAGGGAAACATCGACAACTACTCAACCTCTCTGAGCTATTGTACAACTCGTCTTGGGTTCTATGGGTTCAGCAGAGAGAACTGCAACGGCGCCTTGAAAGGGAAGGGAAAGGTTGGCCTCTGAAGAGGCTGGAGAAGAAACCAAGGTTTCACAAAGCCTTCCGGAAACTCGGTGACCACGGGAATGTCAAGCCTCAGGTGCTGAAGCAATTAGAACAGTTCACTTGCATGATGTGCGAGTCTGGCTTGCCTTGCTCCATGTTACGCTGCTCTGAAGCCATATGTCCAGAATATGAACCACCATGCCACCTGGTGCAAGCGAGTCCATTCTGCATAAGCCAAAACCTAATGATGATGGGAAGGGATGGATCAAAACTGACGAAGGAGTGCTGGAACTGGTGTTGGCCCTACGATTCTACATACCACCAATCTAATTGATTGATCTCCTGGACACAGGTGATCATAAGGAGGATGAGGAGGAGGAGGGGAGGAGGAAGACGAGGATGGGGAGGTGGTGGTGGTGGAGAAGGAGGAGGAGGATGATTGAGGAGGATGGGTGGGCGTGGTGAGGAGGAGGAGGAGGAGGAGGAGGAAGAGATGGATTGAGGAGGAGGGGGAGGAGGGGAGGAGGAGGAGGAGTAGGCAGAGGAGGAGGAGGAGGAGGAGGAGGAGGACGAGGCGGAGGATGAGGAGGAGAAAGAGTAAGAGGACGAGGTGGACGTGGAAGGTTTCAATGAAAGCGATGATGAGTGATTAATCTGATAGTGAAGAATTCGTATTCTATTCTGCTACTATCAACTTCAATATATTATGTAATAAATGATAGTGGAATCTCCATATTCAAAAGCTCCTCGAATTGGCTGCATAGTGCATGACCTAGACCTGTGATCACAAGAATTAAGCCATCTTTTTAATCATTGCCCTAAAAAAACCCATTTAGAAACAGTATGATCCAACTATATAGACGAATTTGCCTCAAAACATAAATCTTTGGACTGAAATGATCTAAAATTACCTTTAATTGACCATTATCACGTGACTATGACCGCTAATCGCAAGAATAACACCATTTTCAGACTCATCGACCTCTAAAAATACTTAGAAAATGTGTCATTCGACTATGTAGGTGCATCCTCTTTTGGGGTCACAGGGGTCCATCTGGGGAGTTCGGGAGCCCAAAAAGGATACATGCGACATCCGGACGAATATCTAACATAGCTCATCGTTTTCTATGCATATTTTCTGATCTGGAAACGTTGATTAGAAGTTGATTTCCGTGGGCTGGGGGTGCACGATATGCCTTTATTCCCACTCAACTAAGTGTCCAGGCATCTATTTTCGTTTGCAAACTGAGTTCACAACTTCTTGATTGTTTCCACTACGATTCATAAAAATTGATAATTTTTAACTGACTGAAAAAATATTTTTAGGCCAGTAATGCGATTTTATCGTTGCCAATTTATGTGGGTTTACTGCTTCGCACAGAAGGCATAATTCAAATCATAAGCAAAACTGTTAGTAAATAGTTTTGTTGGATGACATGCTATTATATCCGTTGCGTCCCTGATAACACATGTTACTGGGCTGGGCCAATTGGGATCAATACCGGCTCAGAAGCTGTGCTATCAGGGATGATGTTTGTACCATTTGCAGAATTAGTAATGCAGAGGCCTATGCATGTTTTATGATCAGTCATAACGGCTGTATGTGATTACATACGTATTCTCCATAGTATGCACTACGATAATGAATAACAAATATCTGTTGGTCTATCTATCTAACTTTCCACCCACCCATCCACCCACCGACCCATCAACCAAAAAGCACCTACCCACCCGGCAAAATGTACCCACCCACCAAAAAGCTCCACGCCCCCACCAAAAAGCACCCACCCACGCATATATATATATATATATATATATATATATATATATATATATATATATATATATATATATATATATATATATATATATATATATATATATATATATATATATATATATATATCTGGTGGTCAGGTGCTATAACATGATTTTCGAGGGAAGCTCTCTCGGCATCCATTTAAGTTTTAAGTTTCAACACAGATATGAGCTGACCCAAACGTGTCGAGATGACAGCTACTGCACTTGGTAACTCCAAACAGTAGCAGACGTCTGCGTCTCCTGCTCTTTATAGTGTTCATTGGTCTGCCGGAGCTCCTCAATGACACTGTCGCCCATAATTAGGTCATCGATGAGGCTGATCTATTCTTTGCCAAATCCTTGCTAGAGCTCAAAGCTATTATCTCGTCTGTCATATCAGCACTAGAAAAAAGAGGGAGCTCATCTGGTGTCTTCTTCGTGTAGCCCATCAATTCATGTCTGTATGGAGAGACGTTAATATACTCCACGAGCTAGGCCATGTTTAAGCTTGCTATGTAGAGAAAATATAGTTATGGATATTGCTGAGTGCAAACCCTTATTGCAAGAATCATTGGCAGATGCCAACTGAGATAATTTGATTGTCACTCAATATTTAATATTAAACAGTACTGTATACTGAGAGTTTAAGCATCAAACCATTTAACAATCATGATCTACGTTTAAGATAGCAAATACTATTGTATATATGGAGATAATATACAACTATATCTGTCACTCACAGGCCTAGATAGCAAGGAGCTTGGAGACTTGTCACTTGTTGAGTGGAGCACGCTTCAGCTCAGAAGATGCTGATGAGTATCGAGTCATGGCTCTACTGGCTCGAGGACCTATCTTTTATGTGAAGGGAAAAGGGTATTATGCTGTGGGTGTAATGACGAATTCACAGAATTGAGCTTACAGGCGCATGTAAAGAGGTCGGTGACCATGGCAGTCTTCTCCCTACTGGAGAACATGCACATGGAAGATTTTGCGGGTCGGATACACTTACTAAGATCTCTGTCGTCGATAAAGATGAGGACTCCTGCTTCACTACCAGAAACCTTTGAGTGTTGCTGCGACAACGTCGCCAGTGGTGACGAAGGAGGTGGAGTAGATGCAGTGGGCTCGCCTCGTCTGACTGATGGTGAATTAGACCATATTTAATTTCTGACTGCTGGGCCTAATCTGACTTACTAAGATCATGGTAAGGGCTGGGTGTTTCTCCCAGCTCAGCTAGATTCCTAATCAAACTGACAATCGACTGTCTTACATATACGTAAGATGAAAACTTTACTTACAATAACAGAAGTTTGAATACTAGAGCAAGATCGCTCACAAAGAAAGACTTAGTACAATTCGTTGTACAAAACTATTAGCTACATTATTCTAAGTCCTAGTCCTATTCTAACTTACCAAGCTATGTTAGGCATAAGAGCCACAGCTTCAGAACTAAGCAAGCAAGATGCTTAGTGAAATGCGAGATGGTGGTTGATTAGCTTATTCTGAGAGAAGTACATTCTTTTATAGCCCCACTCTGGACTTTCCAACATTCCATTCTATTTCCCAAAAATGTACAACTTCTCTCAGAATCTATTCTTACAACTCTTCTAGACACCTGATAAGCACACTTTGATTGGCCGAACAATAGAGTCACCAATCAACTTTCGCTTATCCATTCCTAGAAGTTCTTACCTGATAACTGATTGGTCCTTTCAACCAATCAGTGATTCCTCCCTAACTGGTGCACACATCTATTCTTTATGATTCTTCACTGCAGAGTCTGATTGGTCCTGATTGGTTATGACGTCATTCCGACCAATCATACTCTGCCTAATTCTTCCATGAATATTGTGCCCCACATAGACAAAGCAGTGGGAACCGGTTCTGGTTTGATGTGATCTGTCAGCTAATTAACAACATTGTGGAATGTGTTGTTGTTGCATACCACAAAATGAGTGGCATATAGTTTATCAATAAATTTGTTCTAGCACACGATCAAATACTAGAGTACTTACGTCATCAACTATGTCAGTTAGTCATGTTCAATTTATTCTCATAATTCATGATCCCAACACTTGCCACTAAACATTCATTATTTCCAAAACTACCACTATCAATAACTGCTGAATAGTATAAAAGTGAATGCCAGCTAAGCAGCAACGACTTTCATCTAATTCATTCTCAAATACACATCAACCCAGAACCATTGAATCATTTGCTATTAATTCATCCATTCCTAACACTATCATATTAATCTCATCTGCTGGTTATTCCATGCTATAAACAGCATCCAATTCATTTAGCATTAGTGCACTTCTGTTACATACAAAGAGATGACCTGGCTGGCTCGACCTTCCACCGTCCCAATGATTGACACATATTTAAAAATAACAGGTGGTCGACTTAGCCACGGTACATTTAGTCATCATAACTTTCCCATTTTGAATTGTATGTTATAAATACTCTTGATGCAATGCTACGGCATCCATCTTTAGCTCACCTGGACTTTTAGCTCACCTGGTATTTTCATAATATAGCTTCTGTTGGGTCTTCTGTGAATTATAAGACATCCTGCGGGGTCATGACTTCCCATAAGACAATCCCATATTTACACATGCCCACCAACCAAATTTAATTAACCGTCTCTTAGGTGCTTAAGAGACCGTTAATTACCTCGTTGTGTACTATCAACAACCAAAACACACCTATACCAGGGCTATCCAGATGAAATCGGCTAAAACAAACCTAAACAATATACGATAGTAATTCAATCATAAAGAAATTAGCAATCAATAATACAGTAATAAATCAAAGAAAAGAAACAATAAGCAGTAATACGACAGCAATTAAAAGACAAACAATGCAATATTAATCAGCAACTAAAACGATATTAAATCAACAGAAAATGGTGAATAAAACAATACAAATAACTAAACACAATAGCATAGCGATATCGCGCTGTACATGATTAAACCAATATACAGAATGTCCACCTAGATAATATAAGAAATAAAACAAATCCACAATGTTCACACTTATGGTGTCATAGAGAGATCTGGAATGACCTCCATACCTTCCTGGTAAGACGCCGTGGGTGACATCGTGCCCTTGGTCATGGTTGGCTGGTCCCCGGCGTTAGGAGTCACCGCTGGTCATTGTGACCAGCGAGTCCAGACAGATCTGACTCGCCGACTTCTTGCCATGGGTGGCTTTCGTGACATGCACATCCACACCCAGGAGAAAATGCTGCACTTATATAAAACACACGTTAGCACTATTAGTGCGGCAGCGGAAGTCACCAAATATAATAACAAGGATCCAGTACCGATGCTTTCGACCATCGCTGTGTCGATTTCGGATAATGGTGCTAAGGGAACATACTTAGTTTTCTGAAAATGGTTCCATTTCTCCACCTTTAAGTGGTTAACAATTAACGATTGGTTCAGTACACCAGCGACATCCAATCTCGGTATATCCATGGTCAAACTGATACGAGCATACGACCGTTTGTAGGTCCGTATGTGTCCGAATTTCCATCCAGTACCACTGTAATCACACTTATTCGACATTAATGCACATATTCCATTTGAAAACTCACAACGTACAGTTAGCTTCCCTTCACAATGTACCTCCACACGTTCCCCAAATGTATGTAGTACCACTCCAATCCCTTTATGTGCAAATAGCTTACTAACAGTACTATTTGACTGTGACAACAATGCACGTACTATCGGTCAAATTGGTTAACAAACTCACAATACATGGTACATGAGTCTTATCGACTCGTAATTGTCCTTGACATATGCAAGGATTAACTCCTCGACATTCAGATGGAGTGAAATACCAACCAGTCTTAGTGTCTAACCCAATACTGGTTCGAGCAATTATTACCTGCATGTAATGTCCTACTATACTTAAAGGTTCGGGCCACGAATGCATGCCATATTCAATGTAATTTCCACCATCAATTAGCAGTAAGGTAACAACATAATGTAATCATGACTCATCCTTCCATAATGGAGATACAATGACATTTCGATAATACCACTGATATGGGTTAATCAACTCAACTCCTACACTAACCTGTTTAGCAACTTCCGACAAATCGGATTGGATAAATAATTCTTCAGTTAACCTTCCCAATTCAAGAGAAGCAGTCTGCCTGTGAAATTGCCCAGACAGCTTTTGATAACTGTACACAACACTCTCAGCCGAATCAATTATGTACCCTAGACGTACTTGTGTGTATAAGTCGGTTTGACGTGAGGTGTGTTGACTAAGTAATCTACTTACATTCTTGGTCAAGCTGATCAAGCCATCTGTGACTTCATTAATCCTATTCGTGCTGATGTTAATCTCCTCGAAAGCATGTTTCACATGGGATGATAAGTCATTAAAAAAGTGAACTAGTCTGTTCATATTTTTCATAGCCTTTTTGACAACATTCTTAAGTGCCTCGATGTCACCAGATGTCACTACTCCAAACAATGATGATGCAACATCACCAACAAAGTTGAGTAGTTCTCGCTTTTATCATCCACCTATATGATGTAACATTGTCCGTTGTTTTTTCACAGCAATCTTTTTAGTGACGCTAATCCGAAGTCCGAAAATGTCATTATTACTAAGAGAAGTTTTACTGCCTATGTTGGCTAAGAAATTTATCCAATCGACTAAGACAGTTAGGTGGTAAGTATGGATGGTTAATAGACACTACCACCGTCCATTCGGCACATACTACTGAAATTTGTTGATGATCAGTGATCATCACGCCATTTTGTAATCTATGAATATTCGAATTCTTACAAAGTCCAAACACAATACTAATTAGCATTATCACTACACAGAAACGTAAAAGATACTTGATTTGTAATTCTCAATTACGATGTTATTACTAAGAGTATCGAACAGCGACTAATGATTTTCCGTACCACATTGACTTATAACATCTTTAATATGTCTAACAAAGTCAGCGAATTTCGACCAGCCAAACGTGCCAATCCTAGATGATTCAGAATAAGAGTTATGACTGCGCCTGTGCAGATTATAAGAGTGCAATGGTTGCACATCCATTGGTTCACTGGCAGGCTCGTGTATATTCTCTGACGTATCCATTGGTAAGTCATCAACAGCAGTCCCTGACGTATCCATCGGTGACTCACAATTAGGATCTCTACTCATACCCGGCTGATCAATATTCATGTCAACCACTTTATGCATGTCCAGTACCTTGGCAGGTACTGGTCGCATCTTACGGGCTACCTTACTAAGTGTTGGTATAGATTCAGGTAGAGGTTTAGATTCGGGTAGTGGTGATATTCTCAGAAGATGACTTGCTTTGGTACCTTTAACAGGGTTTCTAATAAGGCATGGTATCATCTTGTCCCAGCATATCGCTGAATCGACTACGCATAATTTTGAGATGTTTAGAACACATACCTTTCTAGACTTTTGATGTCGGACATGAGCAACAGGTCCGTTAATTTTGAAAATTTCGTACTCATGGTCACTGCGAGAGGTCAACTTCATCCTCTCCTCAGCTTTTACCAAAACTGAGTCGCCAACCTTGTACTCACCAGCATTTGCACGCTTATTAATTTGTTCACGATGATGTTCTCATGATTTGGCTGTCTCACCATGAGTAGGCAATAAGGCGTTGTTGAGACATGTAAGTCTTTCACCTATATCTTGTGCTGCATCAAGAGGAATAGATAACAGAAGTCTCGCTCGTCGACCATACATCAAATAGAATGGCGTATACCCGGTCATAGCATGGCGAGGGTTGCGGTATGCGGTTAAAGCTGCGGCCAACTCATCTTCCCATTCTCGAGACTCGTTATTGACACCTTTCTGTATCAAGTATTTCAATTTTCTGTTGAATCTCTCCATCCGTCCATTTGTCTGTGGATGATATGGACTCGCTCTTCGATGGTCAAGACCATGCTCAGCATACCTCTGCTCAAGTGAGTTCGAACAAAACTCCTTTCTTTGATCAGTAATGAGGATTTCCGGTATGCCATGACGAGCTACGTATTCGTTGAAGAATTTGTCGTCCACATTCTGTGACATCTTAGCTGAGATTGGGTAGGCTTCCGCCCATGCAGAACAATGATCAACAATCATCATTATATAGACGTTACCTTTGTTGGACTCTAAAAGTGGACCAATTAGATCCACTTCAATTATCTGACCAGGATAATTGGGCGTAGGCATATACATAGGTCGGGTCATGACAGGTCGGTTGACCTGGCAGGATGTACAACTATCTAACATATAGACAACATCCTTTCTCAAGGATGGTCAAACAAAGGAATCTCTTATTATTCATATAGTTTTCTTAAGACCTTGGTGACCAGCTCGCTCATGAGCCTTCCGGAGTACTTGCTCATGGAACTAACCAGGTAACAATATCCTTGGATATTCAGCGTCCAACGCTGAGGGTGGAATTAAAGAATACAAAATGCCATTATTCACCATGTACTCCTCTGGTGTGTTCTTAAACAACTCCAGGAATTCCTTGGTCTGCTCGGTACATAACTTGGCATAAGGTACGTTGTATACCTCCAGAGGAACATGAGCTAAGACACCCTCTTCTACTTCCGGTATGACCTAGTCACCAGCATCTGACGTGGCGACTTCAACGGGACGACATAACCTGGACAACATGTCCACACGAATATTCTTGGAACCCTGGATGTACTCTATCTTACATCTGTATTCAGCAATCAATACTGCCCAGTGCTGCAATTTTGTATTCTTGACCTCGCCCACAAACAAACTCTTAAGATGTTTGTGGTCGGTATACACAGTGAACTCAGTGCCAATTAGATAAGGACGAAGCTTTTTCAATGCATAAATCACAGCGTAAGCCTCCTTTTCTATTACGGGCCAATTTAACTGACTATCTGTCAGGGTTGAACTGACATATTGAATGACACACTCAATACCGTTATCGTCAACTTGTACTAAAATTGCACCTATCACATAACTCGATGCATCCATGTACAGTTTCTATGGGTCATTCAAATTTGGATAAGTGAGAACAGTCTCACTACACAGCAAGTTCTTCAATTTCTCAAATGCTTGCTGTTCATGTTTTCCCCATTCAAACCTTTTATACTTCTTGGTTAATTCTATCAAAGGTTTAGCAATTTCGGCATAACCTTTCATGCAAGATCGATAATAGCCAGTAGCTCCGAGAAAACTTCTGAGTTCGCCCACATCACGTGGTGATGACATTTCTTGTATGACTTTGATCTTTTGACATTAAGGAACTACTCTGTGGCTTTAAATGTGATAGCCTAATAAGTCCACGGACTTGCTTGCAAAGTCACATTTCTTTTTCTTCAATTGCAGATTATACTCCTGAATTTTGCTCATAGCAAGACGTAAATGACATGTTCAGTCAGACTTCATGAATATACGAGTACGTCATCGACGAAAACATGTATGAATTTTCCTACAAAATCATGGAAAATATAGTTCATTGCATGTTGAAATACTGTACCTGAGTTGCAAACGCCAAAGGGCATACGAATCCATTCACAAAGACCTTCTGTGCAGACGAACGCTGTCTTCTCAATGTTTTGGCTAGCCATGGATATCTGCCAATAGGCAGACTTCAAGTTCATTGTAGAAAACAGTGTCACGCCTCTCATTGAATCGAATATATCTGAAATATTATGCAAGGGATAACTATCCTTACGACACACTGAATTTAATTTCCTAAAATCTACACAGAAACGTGTATCACCAACCAAGTAAGCCTTTGCTAAGGGTATCCTATATGCTTTCTGTCGAATAGGAGGGTGATTTCCCATTGGAATTGCACATTTTACCTGGGGCATACGTCCAAGTGTGTTGGGACGAGCCGTATCGAAATTATTGGCAAAATCACTTAACACTTTGTCAATAACTGCATATCCGGTCGTTTCTTTGCAGCTAGCATAAACATAATCGTTTTGAGATCTAAAGGGGTACTTCTTACTAAACCATATCACTTCTCTCGTCCCATAGTCAATTCTCGTTTTTCCCATATGCAAAGCATCCACACCAATTAAACATGCATGCCTCATGCGTTCCACAACCATACGTGGAATCGGTCTGGCATCTTTAAATGTAACCTGTGTTTCTCCTAACACATTGATTGGTGAACAATTTACCGCTAACCAGGTATTAGCCTTCTTTAATGGACGAGTATTTAAGATACTACTCCATATATCCTTCCCAACAAGGCAAGTGCTAGCACCAGTATCAATTAATGCATCTAGGTACTCACCCTTGTTGTTTCCTTGACCACTTGCTTAGCCTTCGAGTCGGATAAGGAACCTTTCGGTCACTGGCTCCCTCAGAACTCGTTTAACGATGGTCTCTACCCGTCCACACCCTTGGCATATGATCGCCAACGTCCTTCACATGATGAGGATCCTCCATAACCGTATGAATAATGGCCATACTCGTCGGTGTGCGAATCGGTCAAGACGAAACCATCATGATCTTCGTACTCATGGTCGTGGTTCATGCAGTTAACCATGTCCCTTCGTGTATTGCATGAACATGCACGAGCTGATGTTTCCTGTCGCGAATCGTATGAAGAACAGTCGTCGAAATCGGAATACCGATGATTAACTTCGTCAATCTGCATCAGTGTTTCATGGCGATAACTGGTCTTATCATGCTGACGCGGACTTTTCATCACTCGTTGGGGTTGACTGGACTGCCGATTTAATGGGCAGTCACTCTGGTAATGTCCGGTCTTCTGACATTTATAACAAGTCACAGTGCGCTTAGGTGCGCTAGGCATGGTCAGTGCAGAATAACAATCAGATACCATATTTCCAAGTTTACTGCAATCGAAGCAGGTTATAGGCTTCATTTCACATGGTGCACGTGATGTATGTGGTGCACATGGGGCTGAATGGCTGTCTGGTGTCGGCTGAACTGCTTGGGTACAGTCACGCTTCATGAGCCCCTTATGTCCGCAATTGAAGCAGGTCGGTCCTTCTCACATCTCAGGTGCGGCTTTTGGTGTGGCTTTGGCACACGGTTGCTTCAGCTGTGGTGCGGGTATGGACTGAAGTCCCTCTATCACCACACACAACTTTTCAATAATCCAGCTTTGCTGGCTGATCTGTTTGCGCATGTCATGAATGATTGACCAAATGTCCTTGCCTTCATCATGACTTATCATGTCGATCTCCATATCCCGTTCTTGTCTTACTGGAATGTTCATAGCTTGCAATAAATCATTGCAGCATTCTTCGTCCTCTGTAGTCGCCATTGCTTCATCACATGACTTGGCCTTCTTTCTCACAATCCTCCTCCCCATACCTTGATCACATAGTGCCTGTATATAGGCGGAAGACACTATCCATTTGCTGTCTTCATTTGAGGTGGTGTAGGCTCGCTTAGACAGTTCTTTGTAATGATGATTAAAAGCGATAATCGTCTCGCTAGATCTCTGCTTGACGGCATCCAAGTCGTACTTGATTCTTTTTTTTTCATTTGCTGATATAAAGTTTAGCATCACAAACTGTTCAATTTGTGTGTATGCGACGTCATTCTTGGCTTTACTTAGAGGTCCACTTGAAACACGGGTCATAATGTAGACTGGTGATCCTTTTAAATTCCCTTCAGTTGCTTGCCATATTCTACATGTCTCATTCAAGAATTGACGAACCTCTTCTGGTACTAGGTCGTCGCATGCCGTAATGCGTTTAGTTAGCTCATGCACCTCTTGGCGGTATACACATTCTATTTCCCTTCTATTTTCTTCCTTTGTTACCACATCAGCAATTCGCAGTCCAATGATGTGCATCGCATCCATGGAAGCTTGGGATGGATTTACTGCGGCTGTATGTGTGGCCATTTCAAAGTTCTGATGATCTAATAAATAAAACTACTGATAATCCAATCGTACAAATATTCGTTTCAACCAAGGTTGATTCTCACAGCGTACGTCGGTTGTAGTACAGATTATACTGTTCTCACGATACTCGTGATGTTGAACCACCTTGGGGCTGCCCGATAATTTAGCTAAGTCTATGAAATGAGTTATCTATCATTTAAATCGTTGATTACTGAACTAACTGGCTCTTTCTGATGGAGTGTTCATGATTAAGAGTACTTACATGATTTCACAGTTCTGCACTCCAGTGCGAATAATACATGTCCGAAATGAATTTTCACACGAATTTATAACGAATCTAGTGATGAATCTAGGATGAATCTAGGATACTGGCAGGCTCGCCATTGAAGATTTTAAAGGGTGGGTCTTCAAGGATCGGATATACTTACTAAGATCTCTGTTGTCGATAAAGATGAGGACTCCTGCTGCACTACCGGAAACCTTTGAGTGTTGCTGCGACAACGTCACCGGTGGTGATGAAGGAGGCAGAGTAGATGCAGTCGGCTTGCCTCGTCTGACTGATGGTGAATTAGACGATATTTAGTTTCTGACTGCTGGGCCTAATCTGACTTACTAAGATCCTGGTAAGGGTTGGGTGTTTCTCCTAGCTCAGCTAGATTCCCAATCAAACTGACAAACGACTGTCTTACATATATGTAAGATGAACACTTTATTTACAATAAAAGAAGTTTGAATACTAGAGCAAGATCGCTCACAACGAAACACTTAGTACAATTCGCTGTACATAACTATCAGCTAAATTATTCTAAGTCCTAGTCCTATTCTAACTTACCAAGCTACACTAGGCATAAGAGCCGCAGCTTCAGAACTAAGCAAGCAAGATGCTTAGTGAATCAGAGATGGTGGTTGATCAGCTTATTCTGAGAGATGCACATTCTTTTATAGCCCCACTCTGGACTTTTCAACATTCCATTCTATTTCCCAGAAATGTACAACTTCTCTCAGAATCTATTCTTACAACTCTTCTAGGCACCCGATAATCACACTTTGATTGGCCGAACAATAGAGTCACCAATCAACTTCCGCTTATCCATTCCTAGAAGTTCTGACCTGATAACTGATTGGTCCTTTCAACCAATCAGTGATTCCTCCCTAACTGGCGCACACATCTATTCTTCATGATTCTTTACTGCAGAGTCTGATTGATCCTGATTGGTTATGACGTCATTCCGACCAATCATGCTCTGCCTAATTCTTCCATGAATATTGTGCCTCACATAGACAAAGCAGTGGGAACCGGTTCTGGTTTGATGTGATCTGTCAGCTAACTAACAACATTCTGGAATGTGTTGTTGTTGTATACCATAAAATGAGTGGCATATAGTTTATCAATAAATTTCGATTCTGTTATGAATTCCTAAAGGACGCTACAATGTCCATGTCCTGTCCATTGCATACTAATGGAGAAGTCTCGAGAATCTTAGGGTGCTAGGCACACGTGCTGGATGATTCATTACCAGAGGTGTTGTTCTAGCCCACGATCAAATACCAGTGTACTTACGTCATCAACTATTTCAGTTAGTCACGTTCAATTTATTCTCATAATTCATGATCCCAACACTTGCCACTAAACATTAATTATTTCCAAAACTACCACTATCAATAACTGCTGAATATTATAAAAGTGAATGCCGGCTAAGCAGCAATGACTTTCATCTAAATCATTCTCAAATACACATCAACTCCGAACATTTTCTATTGATTCATCCATTCCTAACATGATCATATTAAACTCATCTGCGGGTTATTCCATGCTATAAACAGCATTCTATTCATTTAGGATTAGTGCACTTCTATTACATACAACAAGATGACCTGGATGGCTCTTCCTTCCACCGTCCCAATGATTGACACATATTGTAGATATGGGAGTGTCTAGCGGGAGTCATGACCCAGTGGACATCTTATATTTATAAGTAAGACCTGGGTAGAAATTATTATATTATCTTTTGAAAATACCAGGTGAGCTGAAGGGAGATAACAATGTATGATTATATGTAACAAGTAGTCTCTGTGTTTGCACTGAGTGACTGAATGCACTGAGGGACCGAGGGTACTGGTTGACTGGATGACGTCACCAGCAACGAGAACTGGTATGAAGAGAGAACAGTATTAAACTGAAAATGAAATGAAATAGGGAATGAGCGACGGTGCTGGCCGGATGGTATCTGTCAGTAAATGTAGGAATTAGCGAGGAAAGTTGTTGCTATGGGATCGGCAATCAACTGATAGTATTCAACAGTTGGTCAGAACAATGGTTTACAAAATAATAGGTTAATAGAAATGGAGAGGAATCGATACGGAGAGTTAAGGATGACGAGTGTATTGACGGTGACCTATCTGACCCGAGTATCTGTAGAAAGCACAACAACATCAGCTGATGATGAGCTCATCGAGCTCCAGTGATATTGAGTGCTATTAACCTTCCTATATAACAGGCATTGGCCTAAAAAGCAAGGAAGAGGACTTGGACAGACTAGTGTCAATGACAAACATCCTGTTAGAAAATGATGCGTATATGCACCACGTGACGACTGGCTATGACGAGCTAATTATCAGAAACAGAGAATTGTTGATACAAACTGACAGATCGCATCAAACTCAGAACCGGCGATAACCAGTGATTTAGTTGCCTGAAAATGACGTCATAATCAGAGGGAGATAAGATGAGTGAATAATGGAGATGCGAAACCATTCTTACTTGTGTAAGGTGACGTCATAATCAGAGGGAGATAAGATGAGCGAATGAGTTTCTGTAGAAACCATTACGTAATGGAATAGAAACTGAGAGAGTATAAAAGGAGGGCTGATAGCAGTCAGCGGGGTCGATAAAATCTGATCATAACTTGTAGTAGCTGAAAGCTCTGTGCGAAATTATAGTGTAGGTCGGTAAATTGGTATAGAGTAGGAGTGTTGGTTGAAAATAAGATAGTTAAATAAATAAGTATTTTTCTTTGATATAAAATAGATTATTATTTTATGACAGTAAAAGTCATTTTATTCTTATGTACAGTTAGTGTAGAATTAAAGTCATCACATTGATAACTTCAAGGCACTAGTTTGTCATATTTACTCTGGACATTACGGAAGACCACCGTAGCTTACCTTCAACTTCTGAGATTCAGTCAGATCAGGCCCGGATATCGAATACAAATATTGTACAATACATCTACGTACGAGGCGAGCTGATATCCATCCTTTGCGTTCTCGGTAAAGTTAGTTGTCGCAGCAACTACTCACACGAGCTTTACCCAAAACGCGAAAGACTTACTAACCGATTAGTGCAGGTACGAACGTATAGCAATAGGAATCTTAGTGGTGAATCTTGAAGATATATAAGACATCAAAATCTTCAATATGTATAAATAACAGGTGGTCATCATAACTTTCCCGTTTTGAATTGTATGTTATAAATACTCTTGATGCAATGCTACGGCATCCATCTTTAGCTCACCTGGACTCTTAGCTCACCTAGTATTTTCAAAATATAATTTCTGTTGGGTCTTATGTGAATTATAAGACATCCTGCGGGGTCATGACTTCCCATAAGACAATCCCATATTTACAACATGAATCCGGCCATGATGCATGACAAACTGTTTCTCCGGGTGTACACTGCTTATTTCGCAGAACTATCAATGACTTCTCCTCGACCTCATGTCTGACATGATGTGAATGACCAGGAGTTGAAACAAGTGGGATCTAAAGAGGGGATCCAATCTGTGGAGTGAGGTCAGCAAGTCCAGGCCACAGCCAGACAGCGGCTAGAGTTGATGTTACAGCGAGATGTCTCAGACTGTGTTGCTATGGCAGGCCTGGGTCAGAAGGGAGGAGAAGTCCACGAAGACAATGGGCTCGATGAGTTCACACTTGTCATGGCGGGGATCAATCTTCCCCGTAAGGTACACGACCTGGCTGACGTCTGTCTCTACCTACAGAAAACGAAGTTGTACGCACTTCTGCACCTGACCAGTGGACCTGACGATCTCGAGTTAGCGATCTGGTGCCAGTGCCACCTCGGAGGTAGCGACATCATGCCTAGTCATGACAACCAGTTCAACTTTCACGCGGAGACCGAGTAGCGGGCACTCGCTCAGTCGGAGTAACTGTGCTGCATAGCCCCTGGTCTCTTAATGCCGTATGGGTAAGGCCTGGCTCTGACTGCTTTCCAGCGTTGTAGTACTCATCAAGACCCGCATCTGCCTACTTACAGCATTGTAGTACTCATCTTGACTCGCATCACCCTCTGCGATACGTTGAGTAGCCTGAGACCCTTAGTGTCATCGGCGTGCCTCCTGTTGGTGCATGTGCTCGAGCAGCTTGATGTGCTCAAACTTCTCCTTATAGAGATTCTCCATCGCCTGCTTATGGCGTTTCACTCCGATTCTGCTGCCTTATGGTCAGCGATGCTGAGACCCCAGTCCACCAAGGCAAATACACCAGTGTTCCAGACTGAGGATGCTATGTCTATATCTTTTCAGCTTAAATGGTCTGTATAGTTGTGTTGGTCCAACAGCTGCGAAGTATAACCCTTAGGCTTTTGATGATTCAGTCGATGATATTGACGAGGACTATGATGAGGACGAGGACGAGGACGATGATGAGGATAATGGGGATATCAACTATGATGGTCGCGGTCTGCTGGCAGCAGCTGGCGCTCTAATTCCTCTGTTCATGGTGAAGGCTTGTGTGAGAGCCCACAAGATCGCCAACAACAGTCCATGGTGTTGAGAAGATTTCTGATGCTATTCCAGTCATTGCCTTAGGTGTAGTAACATTCGTTGGAGTAGCTGGCACGTGGCTCTCATAAGTTGCTGTAGCACTACAGCCATCTGGGCTGCCGAACATGTAAGACGTACTATATAGTAAGGGCTCTCTGTACGACCTGGTCAAGCCTCTAGGCTTGGTCGATAAGCCACCCTTCTCTGAGGACCCAGCAGAGATTAGATAATGATGTGTTTGAGGTGTTCGGCGATTGTGGTATGAACGACAGCCGTCTGTTCATCTGCCTATAGTTTAATCAAGACAGAACAGTAGTTGTTGTGATTGATGAGATCCGTGAGTTCATCAACCGCCTGTCTTCAGGAGCTCTATTACTGGATATTACTGAGAGCCTTACCAGCTACTACTGGAGGCTGCACGCTGCACTGGTTACATCACCCTGGAGACTGTCGGTCAGTGGCTCTCCAGGCAGGCCATGTGGCAAATATACAAAAATCGCCCCTGCCACATCCGGGGTACGCACTTCGACGAACCTGATCCAAACATAGTACGTCATGCATATGTGCTCTTTCTTCCACATCACCACGTGAGACGTAAGACTTACAAGTATACTCTCACCATTGTGAATGTTGCCAGCATGTACAAGACCACCGTACACCTCACGTACCAAGTGGTGGCTCGGTTCCAAATTGTCCATGAGGATCCCGAAAATACCAGTGGCCTACGTTGTTGCAGGTTGATGAGGGTAAGGAGGGCACAGGCGAGACTACGACCCTCATGTACAAACGTAGTGTAGTGTTTAGACGAGGCGAAGCTGGTCATCACCATGTCCAAACACTCATCGAGCAGTCGAACCGGAATCGAGCAGAGAGACTGTACTCACATCAATATGCTCTGGAGATGGCGGCTCATGGCAATCGTTCCAGAGTTTACGTGAGAGGCTTGCATGTTGTAGTGAAGAAATCCAATGCTGAGGTCACTCGTCTGACTGGGCAGCCTCCTGACAAAGCTGATGTACACTCATCTGTTGCCAGTTGTTTCAGCACTAGAGACGAGTGAGAGGATGACATACTTGCATCCGATGCCCCTGTTCACTACATATACGGGCCTGGTGAGCTGGAAGGTGACCGATCCTAACTGGTTGATAGAAGTGCTCAGCCTGTACAGGTATGTGGAGTTGGATATGCAGCGTATGCTGTACTAACTGGCAAGTGGACCCAGAAAGACATTTGTGAGAGGAGTTTTAGCTGGTCCCTCCAGACACACAGCTGCTACCACTTAGAGTAGCAGCTCTTCGATGAAGGTATACATTCGAGTGATGGCATCAGTGTGACCATAAGCTATAATGGGAAGACCATTATGAGCGATCCACGTCGTGGTCTCTGGGGAGCTGAGGTGTGTCTTGTTCTTGAGGACCCAGTAGATGTGATGGCATTCACGACGCAGCATGTCCATGCCATGGTGGTAGACCGTTTGCTCGAAGAGACATGCCTTGTACCGCTCATGGCAAATCTGTCTAACAACAGCCTTGAACATACACTTCGCCTTCTTGATATCCTGTTCATCCAAGCGCCTGATGGAATACATTTTTGAGCGCAGGCCGACAAGCTAATCTATGGACACGCCCACATATTAATACCTCTTCTTGTCCAGGTTAGTGGCGCTCCGTAGTGGGTGCGCTTCTGGGTTGTCGCTTGTGTCCTGGGGATTACTGTTCGCAGCCATGCCGGTATAGATGTCCCCTTTCTGAACCTCCAGCACGAGGCTGTCTGTGTCCGTGTACAGGTGGTCACAGCGGTAACCATAATGTGGATGCAATAGGTTCTAAGTAGGTCGTACATGAGATGTTCCTAGAGGATGGAGATTCCAACATAAATCGGCCGATTCAACACCAAGCTGCCGGTGCATGTGGAGAGCAGCTAGGTTATCATCAAACACCTTTGCACGGGCGTAGGTGGATCTGACTATGAGTCAGTGCAGTCTGTTCTCCTCGGATGACTGGACCAGCTTGACATCCACCCATTTACGCATGTTCTCAATCGTCTTGCCAAAGACAGCACTGTTAATCAGTTTGTAGAGATCCTTCTCAATGTAACTGGTGTCCTGTTTTCGGCATTCCGCATTGAGTCTAATGTAGGGCTCCATCCATGGTGACTGATCGAAGCACAGCACACTATGGACCTTCTTGAGCCTCATCCTCGGATATAGGTAGAGGCTAAGGTTGCTGTAGTGGCACACATACCGTTCTTTCTCCATCAGCTTAGGCACCACTTTCTCTGGGCCTGTGTTTCCTGCTGTCTGATACTCTGAGAACCAATCCTCTTTCACCTGGTGTACCTCTACGACACAGTATTTCTCAGCATTGTCAGGATGTTGTGTAATCTCTCCCGATGTCTAGTCAGCATCCCACTCAAAGCCACAGTTAGTAGGTGCTGGCTCCATGTGTAACAGATTCTTGGCATCCATGTACATACAATGGCTTGTCGGTTGAGTTGGATGATAGCTAGAAATGTAAGAACTGTTGGCCATGGCATATTGCCTGCTAACGATTGATACACAACCTCTATGGTTTCTTTACGAAAAGATGCATGTCATTGTCAATGAGTAGTTCCAGTTCTACACATGTTTTCTTACGCAATGTATCCCAGCTCAAACCAGGACTAGTGTAGTAGTGGGCAGAATTTCTCAAAGATGTCTGCCAGGAGAAGAGTTTCGGACTGCGGATAGTGGTTGTGATATACTCCAACAGTTTAGCAGCCGACCTGGACCCAGACAGCCTGTGTATGGCTATAGTTGCTGGCAGAGAAATCCCCCACCGAGTTTACTATAGAAGGCTTCCTGTGGTGGGAGAGAGGACTCATTGCAATGGTTCCACCCATACATGTGCTCATAGTAGTGCACATCATTGCAGAGCAGGAGCTCATACTTGTCAGGCTCGTACTGCCTTGCGGGTTGGAAGGCGGTGGACCCAGCTACCAAGTTATTAAGTCGGGCCAGGAGGAATCAAGCTGAGTCGATGAACTGCGGGTTGTGGGGACTCAAGGGGATGCACTTCTCCATGTTGTTGGGAATGCAGCTGACCCATCCCTCTGTCTGGTATATGGCCGCAGATGATAAATGGCACATTGAGATGCCTGTGATGGTTGGTGAACTATAGTAGCATTGGCGTCATCTGCTGTCATCCTTATGCGCCTTGGACATCCATTAACGCCTGCACACTCTGGCTTGTGCTCTCAGTGGAGGCATCGCTCACAGAAGTGCTTTCTCCCGTTATGCCCACTCTGGTCATGGAGCAGGCGGTTCTGGTCTTGATCCATGTGTAATCCTTCTCGATGAGCAGCCGATTCGTTCTCTGAATATTGGGATCATCCTTACTCAGCTGTAGCGAGTAGACCCCTTATCATGTCCGAACTCACTGATGGCCAGATCTTTCTGCTGCTCATCACGCATCATGGGGTTGAGCGGCGTAGGAGAATCCACACCGTGAAAGTCAAGGTGGTCTATTAGGTGGTCCATAAAGATATGTTTTAATGTCTGTAGTGTCAAATTATCTAAGTGTCTGTGGCATATAAGGCTGTCCAATGAGACAGGTTTTACTGTCTATAGAGACAGTCTGTGGTCTATAAGTTGGCCTAACACGACAGGTTTACTGTCCATGTTGACTAAGTGCCCATAATGTGGACCAATAAGACATGTTTTACTGGCAGTAGTGTCTGGTTTCCAAGGTGGTCCAATAAGACAGGTATTACTATCAGTAGTGTATAATTGTCTGTGGCTTAGGTGGTTCAATAAGACAGGTTTTACTGTCTATGGTGAGGAAGTGTATGTGCTCTATAGAATGGTCCAACAAGACAGGCTTTACGTCTATTGTGTCTGATATATAATGTGATTTAATAAGATAGATTCCACTGTATATGTTGATCATGTGTCTGTGGCCTGTGGGGCATCCAATAAGACAGGTTGTGTTGTCTATGTTGGATGAATAGGCTATAAAAGGCCACGGAATACGACGGAAGATGGTTGAAAACCGTGAGGGCAGCGAAAGTGGCGAAAGGCTTCAGAAGATGGTGAAAGACGGTGAAATGCGGCTTTAGTTAGCCGAAATTGGGGAAGCCGATGGAAGGCAGTGGAAGGTGGTGAAAGATGGCAGGAGGAGGCAGAAGGCAGTGAAAGGCAGCGAAAGGCAGTGAAATGTGGTGGAAGACGACGGAAGGTGGTTGAAAAGCGTAAAGGTAGCAAAAGGTGGCGAAATCGGCGAAAGATGGAGAAAGTCTGCGAAAGTCTGTGAAAGTCGGTGAAATGTGGCAACAGGTGGTGAAGGTGAGAAAAGGTGCCGAAAAGAGGCGGAAGCGAGCAAAAGGCAGCAGAAGGTGGTGAAAGACTGTGATAAGTGGTAAAAGGTGGCGAAATGTGGCACCGGGCGGTGTAAAGGGGGATGAAAATGGGGTCTGAAAATGGGGGCTGAAAGGTGGCAGTAAATGGCGAAGGCAGTGGCAGTGGCAGTGGCAGTGGCAAAAGGCAACGAAAAGTGGCAAAAAACGTTGGAGGAATATGGTGAAAGGTGGCGAAAGGCATGAAAGGAGGTGTAAGTCGGCAGAAGAGGTTAGAAGACAGCGAAAGGAGGCAGAAAATTGTGGAAGGTGACAAAAGGCGGCGAAAAATGGCGTCGAAAAGTGGATGAAAGGTGGCGGAAGAAGGCCAAAAATGGTGAATGCGTCAGAAGGTGGCAGACGTCTGGAGAGGGTGGCATCCCAGCCAGCAAGCCCAACTGGGCCCCAGTTGGGTTTCGAGAGGACTGACTGGGGTCAACTGGGCTAGGGCTCTGGCTGGGCTACTAGGTGGGCTCTGACTGGGGCCCATGCATATGGGCTCAATTGAATTTACGGAAATCAATAAATATCTTCTATGGTTTTCATCCAGTGCACCAAAAGAATTTCTTTCATTAAATCTCAAAGCTTTTGCATATGCAGTTTTCGAAAATCCAGATTGATTCGGACTTGGTTATTTTACGCCGCTCTATGATGTCCGTTTTGCGCATGCGCACCCTCAGAGCGATCTCGTGTTATGTTTTGACATTCGTGTTCCCGCGAAGAAATCAACCCTGTATGTAACAAAGTACGCTATGTTAACTGGAGCGAGATAGCTCTCGTGGATATTGACCGGCCATTAGCGTAGTAATTTTCCAGCTAATTTCGGTTTTTGTTTGCTTAAACACCAGGACAATTAAAATGCGAAGAAATCAACTATGTATGTAACAAAGTATATTATTTAAGCTAACAGGTACCGATATTAACTGAGCAGCCATCGATATAGACGGTTATTATAGAGAAAATAGTTCCCCTTATTGTCGGGTGTTATTCAAAATGGCTGCGCCCATGATAAGCAAATATTTTCACGACTGAGCTTTGCACATGAATATACCTGTGTTGCTGTGAATTTACTACAAAAATCGTCCGAGGCATTTACTGCTACATCCGTCCAAGGGTATTGTATCGCTGTTTTGTCCACGGGATATATCTAAAGCCAGACACATAGTAGAGTCGACAAGTCAGGTAGCCCAGTGAGTGATAACAACACTATAGTCATCTATTCATTTATGCAAGGCCAAGATATCTAATAAAGCAGTAAGTATGTAGCATACGTCTATTGTATTTATCTTTCGGTCGGTCTGTCGGTCGGCATTAGATTACCCCTTAGCTATGACTTTACAAGTCATGCCCAAATAAAGACATATTTAGAAAATTTACCACTGAAATGACAAACTCGGTTACCAAGCCAGTCATGCCAGTGGTACAATTTTCAAATATAGTCTTCTCTTGGCCTACAAATTGACCTCTGCTAGCCCACTACAAAGGCTGGTTTTGGTCGGCTTCACCGTGAAAGGGTTAACCCTTTCAATCACAAGTCCAAGTACATTCCTTGCAATATGTAACATATTTTGTCCAGTGTTTTGAAATTAATATGTCTGAAAGCAGTTGCCAAAGGCAGCAATGGCTTCCAGTTATATTAATTTTAAAATATTCAAAAGATTTCAAGTTTGTTTGCGCTGAGATCGAGATACATTGAACTTTTCGGTGAACGGTGTAATGGTCAAACTAACCAAAACACCAGCATTTACAGTGAGTGAGTAATCTGCATTTGTTGGCCAAGAAGACTATTTTTGAAATTTTACCACTGGAATGACTGGCTCGGTTACCAAGCCAGTTATGCCAGTAGTACAATTTTCAAAAATAGTCTTCTCTTGGCCTTCAAATTGAAGAAAGACCTTTTTGAAAATTTACCACTGAAATGACAAGCTAGTCATTGTACTGGTACAATTATCAAAAAAGGTCTTCTCTTGGTCTGTATATGGACATTCCTCAAGAGCTATACTAAGGCCAGTTTTGGCCACTGCCGTCTTCACTATACCCTTTCAGCGAGACGTCCAAGTACATTCTTTGCGATGTGTAACATATTTTGTTCAATACATGTAAGGCAGCAACTGCTTTCAGTCATATTAATTTTTAAATATTCAAAAGATTTCCTCTTTTTGCCCTAAGATTGAGATACATTGAATTTATCTGTGAAAGAGTTAATGGTCAAACTGACTAAAAACCAACATTTACAGTAAGTTTGGGAAATGTGCATTTGTTGGCAAAGAAGGCTATTTTTGAAATTTTGCCACTGAAATTACTGGCTTGATGACGACGCAAGTCGTTTGAGTGGTAAACTTTTTTTGAAATTTTACCACTGGAATGAATGGCTCAGTTACCAAGCCAGTCATGCCAGTGGTGCGATTTTCAAAAATAGCCTTGTCCTGCAAATTGAAGAAAGATCTTTTTGAAAGTTTACCACTGGAATGACAAGCTAGCCATTCTACTGGTACAATTTTCAAAAAATAGTCTTCTCTTGGCCTGAATATGGACATTCTTGAAGAGCTATACTAAGGACTCTTTTGGCCACTGCCGGCTTCACCATACCCTTTCAACAATACGTCCAAGTAGGGGGCCTACATTCTTTGCGATGTGTAACATATTTTGTTCAATACATGTATTGTGAAATTAATATGACTGAAAGCAGTTGCTGCCTAATGCAGCAGTGGCTTCCAGTCATATTAATTTTTAAATATTCAAGATTTCCTCTTTTTTTGCCCTAATATTGAGATACATTGAATTTATCTGTGAAAGAGTTAATGGTGAAACTGACCAAAAACCAACATTTACAGTAAGTTTGGGAAATGTGCATTTGTTGGCAAAGAAGGCTATTTTTGAAATTTTAGCACTGAAATGACTGGCTCGATGACGGCTCAAGTAATTTTAGTGGTAAACTTTTAAAAAATAGTGGTCTGTCGGTCGTCAGTCGGTTGGTATAAGTTTGGAAAATGTGTATTTGTTGGCCACGAAGACGATTTTTGAAATTTTACCACTGGAATGAGTGGCTCGGTTACCAAGCCAGTCATGTCAGTGGTACAATTTTCAAAAATAGTCTTCTCTTGGCCTGCAAATTGACCTTCATCAAGACCACTATGCACAGAGGCTGGTTTTGGCCGGCTTCACCATGAAAGGGTGTACCCTTTCAACAACAAGTCCAAGTACGGTCTTTGCAATGTGTAAACTCAATGTATCTCAATCTCAGCACAAACAAACAAGAAAACTTTTGAATATTTTAAAATTAATATGACTGAAAGCAATTGCTGCCTATGGCAGCAATGGCTTTCAGTCATATTAATTTTAAAATATTCAAAAGTGTTCTTGTTTGTTTGTGCTGAGATTGATATACATTGACTTTATCGGTGAAATGGTTAATGTTCAAACTGACAAAAATCCAGCATTCACAGTGAGTGAGTAATCTGCATTTGTTGGCCAAGAAGACGATTTTTTAAATTTTGCCACTGGAATGAATGGCACAGTTACCAAGCTAGTCATCTCAGTGG
This sequence comes from Chaetoderma sp. LZ-2023a, assembly GCA_034401795.1. Taxonomy (NCBI): domain Eukaryota; kingdom Metazoa; phylum Mollusca; class Caudofoveata; order Chaetodermatida; family Chaetodermatidae; genus Chaetoderma; species Chaetoderma sp. LZ-2023a. The sequence continues at coordinate 39,725,678 of CM067364.1, read as the reverse complement.
TACAATTTTCAAAAATAGTCTTATCTTTTCCTGTATATGGACATTCCTCAAGAGCACTATTGAGGCCGGTTTTGGCCGCCAGCGGCTTCACCATACCCTTTCAAAGTCCACGTACATTCTTCGCGATGTGTAACATATTTTGTTCAATATTGTAAAATTAATATCACCTAAGGCAGCAGTAGCTTCCGGTCACATTAACTTTTAAATATTCAAAAGATTTCCTGTTTCTTGCCATAAGATTGAGATATATTGAACTTATCAGTGAAAAGTTTAATCGTCAAACTGACTAAAAACCTACATTTGCAGTGAGTTTGGGAAATGTGCATTTGTTGGCCAAGCAGCCTATTTTTGACATTTTACCACTGGAATGACTGGCTCAATGACGGCGCAAGTCATTTGAGTGGTACACTTTAAAAAAGAATAGTGTTCTCTCGGTCGGTCGTCGGTCGTTTGGTATAATAAGAGTATTTAGAAAATTTACCACTGAAATGACTGACTCGGTTCCCAAGCCAGTCATGCCAGTGGTACACTTTTTAAAAATAGTCTTCTCTTGGCCTGCAAATTGACATTTATCAGGATCTCTACTAGTCCTCTACAAACTGGTTTTGTAATGAAATGAAATGGTTAACCCTTTCAACAACAAGTCAAATTACATTCCTTGCAATATGTATCATATTTTGTCCAATATTTTGAAATTAATATAACTGAAAGCAGTTGCTGCCTAAGGCAGCTTTAGGCAGCAATGGCTTCCAGTCATATTTATTTTTATTATATCCAGTAGATGTCCTATTTGTTAAAGGGTTAATGATCATACTGATCCAGCATTTAGAGTTGCTTTAAAACTTGAGAAATGTGCATTTGTTCGCCAAGAAGACTATTTTAGAGATTGTACCACTGGAACGACTGGCTCAATGACAGAGCGAGTCATTCCAGTGGTAAATTAAAAAAAAATAGTATCTTGGTCTGCAACAATTTAAATTTTCTTGCGATTGCTAATGTTGTGATTCTTTTTATTTAGAACATACATGTAACATTTTGTTTATATTTCAGGCAACACGTCAACCATAGATGGTTTCATCACCAGACATCGGATCAGTTGCTGTGTCCAGCGAAGCATTTACATATGCGAATACAGTCCTGTTGACACTACCAGATAATTGTACATTTCAGCATAGAGCATGCTGTAGATTGAGCTTTCCGGATGCCAGCCAGGGCTTTGTAAATGGTGCATAGTATGGTGATATGCTAAGGAGAATGTAATCAATAATCTTGAGAACGAGTTAAATTTGGTTCATAACATTTATAACTCAATGCCACAGGTCGTATCACCACTTGTAGTTGGCACCCATACTGGATTTCTGACCCATCGTTCATTTCGACAGGGTTCTTTGACAAACCTACTTCGATTTACGTATGCAGTTTTGAACCAATCTGAAAAAACAGTCGCAAGATTAATCATTGGGAATCGCCACGGTTGTGGCTAGTCTGTGCTGGACATGTTGAGCAATTGCAGCCTTGTAAAACATATTTAGAACTGATTTCGAGACTATAATGGCAGTCAGAATGTGTAACATTATCAGCATATCTCTTCTGACAGAGGGCTCCAGTGTAAATGTTCATTCATCTGGATGACTTTGAACCTAAGCGCCTAGCACATTACACGAATTGTGCATTGAAACTCTGTTACTTGCTTCTTTTGAAGTAACACTGAAACTTATCATATGGATGTATTAAATTTGTGTCACTCTACCATCCCAGCACTGTTAACACAGCCTGCTATGGATCTATTTAAGTGTTTCTATCATTCAGTATTGGTATCCTTTGATATTTTAGCCCTTTAACACTCATATCAGCCAAAAACGGTCTTGAGAAATGTCCATTTACAGAAAAAGAGAAGACTATTTTTGAAAATTTACCACTGGAATGACTGGCTCGATAACTGAGCCAGTCATGTCAGTGGTAAATCTTCAAAAATAGTCTTGTCTTAGTCTGTAAATGGACATTTGTCATTTATTTGAGTGAAAATCTTAGATTTTATGATGAAAGATATACCAGATATTGTCAACACACATCTCCTTATCCTCTTGACAGATTTCAACCTCATTTGGTTAGAATTACCATATTGTTTTTTCGTGAAAATCTTAGATTTTATGAAAAATAAGGTAATTGTCAAAACACAACTAATTAACAGATTTCTGGATTTTGACTAGAAGGAGTGGAAGCTAAGATTCTAGCATGCTGGGCTAGGACTTCTATTCAGAATTCTGCTTGGTAAATTGTTTGGGTGAAAATCCTAGCTTTCATGAAAAATGCACCTGACATTGTCAAAACGCATCTCTTCATTAACCGCTTGATGGATTTCATCCAAACTTTACTGGAAGGATCCTTCTTCCCACGTTGTAAAATTACCCACCATGTGTTAATGGTTCAGGTGAGCGTCACATGTCCTTCCTGGGCTTCTTGTTCATACAGTCTTGGGGTCTCTGAGAGTTGGAATTGTTTTAGCCATTAACAGTGTGCAATAGCACATATTCAATTAATTACACAAATTATCATTCAAAAGGATATTGAATGGTAAAATCTATCATATGTAATTGCTAAAAGCACTCATTGAATCCACAAACTGTTGCCTTAACCAGCACTCAGTCAAATTAGTTTCAAAATATTCAACAGCTTACTTGTATAGTTACCTTGATATGGGCATGGGCAGAGCTTAGTTAGAAATGGGCATGCCAACGCTGTAAATGGATCCTTCTATTGAATATTGGGTTGTCGTTCAACAGCTGTGTGTTTACTTGTTTATATAAAAAAAGTTTGGCCGTGGCTAAGAAGCTACTACCCTGCCTGTGGTTACCAACCTCGATACACAGCTTTGTACTACAACTAAATTTATATCAATTCTACAATGCATTTATATTGTTCTGCGATGTAGTTTCTCTAACCTTAATTGACAGTTCCTGCACAAAATTACATGGTAAAAGATATAAATATGTCTATATGTTTAAACATTCTGATTTCAGAATAAGCTTACCTTATACACAGTGTGTAAACATATAGATATTTTTATGTCTTTTGCCATGTAATTTTGCGCAGACACTGTTATATCAATCAGATGGGTTTCATTGTTGTATTATTATAGTTATTGTATGTGATTCGTATGTGCACCATATTCTGCTTGTTTACTGAACAGTAAATGCATTTTAATATCTTATTCAAGCTGTAGTTTTACTTTTGTTTTCTGCTTTCTCCAATTATTCCCATTGGAAAGAGTGTTTTCCATTTGCAGTGCCCCCACCCATGCAGATCCATACATTGCTAGTATTTGATGACTTGTATGCCTAACTTTTGGAAATCACAGGTCATTTTTGTGTATCAGTCTTGAAAAGTACCAGAAACCGTTTTCTCAATTATAGGTAAAGTATGCATACAATATAAGGCCACTGATTATCAATCGGCTCTGCAGGAGAATGCGTTTCAGAACATCTAATTTGCAAAATCAGATATGTCAGTTTGAAAGTCCTTGAAAATGAGACATGGTCCTTAAAAGTGCTTGGAGAAATCAGTCAAATTCTTGTATGAACCATGAGTTAGGCATGTTCTAATTGCGGGCGACATCGCAAGTATAACTCTGGCAATTAATCAATCGGTCATTTGCTCCTTACTGCCCCACACTTGTTTCAATTGACGTTTGTCATTTACAGTTCAGGAATGACCGATTATATGTAATATAAATTATATGTAATATAAGAAATATTTTTTTGAATATTTTGAAACTACTTTGTCTGAAAGCGCAGTATTCTCATGTCACAAAGGTCCATATCATCTCATTGCCACGCTATGACCGTAAATATCATGGAATTGGTCTATCTAGCTGCTATGTTGGACACCACCGATCATGGTCCATAATGTTTATTCATAATTGTTGAAGCCCTTAATTATTTCTCCTTCGATCACGACTCACCATTCTAATACTTCTGATACAAGCTATCTTGGATAGCTGGCCCTAGGACTCTAGACTTAGTAAGCTTTACCGGCTCCTGGAACCGGGTACCCGGCTCCCAACAACCGAGTACCAGTTTGCCATGAAGCTAATTCTTGTTTGCATAGCAACAAGAGCAACATGCTTTTTTGTGGTTGGAAGTGCCTTGGCTTTTCTTAGTTTCTAAGTAATTTTTCTGTGATTGTGATAGCTTTGTGTTCGCTCTCTAAGGATTATTTGGATTACCATGGAAGGAGCCGATGATATCCAGGTTGTATAATTCCATGTTATTCCATAGTTAAAAGACTTAGGTCTTCAAAATTTCGTCTGTGTCGCATGATCCGATTTCTTACCCCCAATCTGGGAATATGCCAGATTGGTCGCCTTCCTTTAACCCCAACAGGCGATTCGGCAGATATGAAATAAGGTGTTGGCTAAACGGAGTTTTAACCCGAAAATCGGCTGACGTTGTTCTCCGTATGATCCGAGCAGGTGACGTCACACCCGAGTTGTCTCAGAGTTTTATGTGAAGAAAATGTTTCATTAATTCGCACATCTGATTCTGGGTGCTGCGTACTGTATTGGTACCAGAAAAACTTTGGAATTTTCAAGTTTTGCGTGTTATCACGATCTGTTTGCAATGATCGGTGGTTTCAAAATTCTTGATTAAGATGTGTGGTCTACCGATGTACCGTGTTCTACAGCAGTTTGTTTACATTTTGTTGTTTCTTCACATATCGTTTTGGCCTTCGTTAGGAGTATATTTTATATTGATTAGTAAATATACCCCGAATGCTATGCGATATGGTTCCTGGTTCCGTGTATACGACCCCGCCCGCTTCGTTCTTGTCGTCATAATCAATGCGATCTTTGCTGTAACGTTGCGGGGTGGGGTGCTGGAGGGTTACCATTAATTTATGGTCAAAATATTTGAAAATTATTTGTCTGCCTTCCATTCCTGTTTCGTTCCGCCTGTTTATTGTAGGTGTGTGCTTATTTATAGGCCAAGCCAGCCCGGCCATCATGTGACGAGTGCCATAAGTTCGTGAGGGTTCTGTTCAAGGACTATGTCCGCTATAGACGTACAAATTGTAATCTGGATAGTAGGTGTACTATTTGTGCAGTGTGGTCGTCCGATATGATGGTCAATTTTTTGGCCCAGAAGGACTTTGCAGGGTATGACGCGGGGTCAGGCAGTCCGAAAGTAAATCGTGGAGCGTCCATTTAAGCCCCTGGGGGCGCTCCACGTCTGCAACCAGAGGTTGCGGAGATGGCACCTCCGGCGTGGTTTGGACCTGCTATTCAAAACTTCTTGCATAGTGTCCTTCCTACGCTGGTGTCGTCCCTGCTACCGAAAGTTGCAGGGCAGTCTCTTCCCGTGCTTGGTACGGACCCAGTACTTGGACAGGGTTCTGGACTGGCCAGCGAGGGAGCTGTCTCGTATGGCTCCCTGGCATTCCCGTCTGGCTCCGGCCTGATGGGTTCTGTCTCTCTGCGGCCACGTCCTGATGGTCCAGTAGCGGTGGCCGGTCCGTCAGGCATGGGAGCCATCCGCCAGGACGGCTCCAGTGCTTCCTCGTCTGGTGACGACTCTTTGGAGTCTGAAGACGATAAGGACAGATTGCTGCGGCCTGAGATACCGTGGTCGGAGAGCATGGAGGTCGATTCCGTCCTGGATGGCACCGCCCTCCATCTGTCTGGCTTGGCGCAAGCGAGGACAGCGGCTCCGCCGTGGTTGAGGCCACTCCGGTACTGGGCACTGGTCCCGTGCTGGTTGGTTTGCTGCCAACAGACACAGTGCCGGTGTGGCTGGCCAGGTGTGGTATATACCTATCTCGCCTGGTCCAGCGGTCAGGCAAGGGGTGCCGTTGGCGCCCGTGCTTGGCAATGGTTGCTCAACTGCTACGGGTTTGCACGGTTTTCCGTGCGGGCCTACTCCATGGACTGATGTTTTCCATAGGGTGGCGGCGGAACCGTATGGTACCGGAGTTCCTGGCGTATCAGCAATGGCTCGTAGCCGGGAGGCTGTTGCTGGTAGGGCCGTGAGCACGTCAATGGGTGACGTGTTCACGGGAGTGTCCTCTTTGGAGACAGACTGGTCGGAGGCTCTGGCTTGGCTAGCCAGGGTGGACCCGTCTGTGGTTTCGACCACAGCCGAAGAGGATGTACCCCGTCCATCGGTGGCTTCGATTAGGACGTGGATCTTGCCCGCAGCCCGGATCCAAGGTTTATGGAGTTGTTGGATGCTATTTATAGCAAGCAGCTCCTGACCAAGAGCCGGCTGCGGCCTCCATGGTGGTGCGGGCGAGGTGTCGTATCCAACGTGGGAATACGACATATATGGTGTTGTACCAGTGATCACTGAGGATGATCGCTGGATGCTGGGAGTCCAGAGTGCTGGAGCGGGTGGCCCCGCCCCGGCGCTGGTGGACAAGTCCCAGGTGCATCATGATGAAGTCCTGTCCCGATGCGATGAGGGGGTGAGGGCAGCAATGAGTGCTGTCAATCACTCGTATCGCCTTCTTCAGTCAGTGTGGGCTGAAGCGGAAGCAGGCCACCCTGTGCCACCTGTGGTGCTATCGTGCGTGAATGACAGCCTGGTGCTGTCTATGGACGCATTGGCAAGGGTGCAGGTGCGAGTGACAAAGTCTAGGAGGCAGATGTTTCTTGACCATATGCGTCCGGCTACGGCCGCTAGGGAGCGTCTTCTTGGGACGCCCCTTACTGGCCCTAGCATCATTGGTGGCCAATCGCGGGCCATCTTAGAAGACACTGCCAGCATTGCGCAGAATCGGCTAGCGGTGAATCTGCAGCTGAAACTAGTGCGACAGGCGTACGTACGAGGGGCTGTAGCCAAGCCACTAACTGGGCAACCTTCTAAGAAGCAGTAGAAGCATAAAAGCAAGGCGAAAGCCAAGCCTAGTGCTGCTTCTGCTTCTACTGTGTCTTCTCAGCCGCCTCCAGAGAAGAAGGCCAAGAAGGTTGTGGAGGCTCCTACCCACCCCAATATTGCCACTCACTGCCCGAGAGGCGGGAAGGGCAAGGGGAAGGGGAAGTCCTCAAAGGGTGGAAAGAAGGGATCAGATCGTACCTGAGGGTGCGAGGGCTCCCTTTGTATCTGCCTGGACCACACCTGTGCGACAGGAACAATGGTGCCAGTTAGACAGGTCAAGCCAAGACCAAAATGGTTCTCTCCCTCTCCCTCTCGTCAAGAGAGGGGGGGGGGGAGGGGTGGTGCGGATCGTGAGCCAGACACCCGCATTAGGCGTCAATGCATCTATAGTGGGTGGAAGGCTCATGCGTTTCGTCGAGGCTTGGCGAGGTGTGATGTCAGACAGTCTTGTCCTAGGATGGTTATCCCAGGGGTACATGCCGGAGTGGTGGTATTTTCCGCCACAAAATCTGTCTTTGGCACCAGTCTGGTCTCCCGTTCCAAGGTAGCCAGACAAGTTAGAATCCATTCAAAACGAAGTGTCAGGTTTGCTTCTGAAGGGAGCAATAAAACCAACAAACCAGAACATTCCAGGCTTCTATTCAAACATGTTCCTTGTTCCCAAGAGCACCGGAGGTGGGTGGGGTGGGGTTGGGGGGTTGGAGACCCGTTCTCAATTTCAGGCCATTAAATTGGCTTATCGATAAGCCTCGGTTTCAGATGGAAGCTCCGAGGTCGGTAATGGCAGGATTGAGGAAGGGAATTTGCTGTGTATCGATCGAACTGAAAGATGCATATTTCCATATTCCAATGAACTGGAGTTGTCACAGGTTTCTGAGATTGCATTTCAGAATCGGGTGTGAGAGTTTGTAGTCCTCTCATTTGGCTTGTTGACAGCTCCACGGGTTTTCAGCAGAGTGGTCCTTGCGGTGACAGCGTTTCTCAGAAGAGAGAATGTGGCGCTTCACAGCTACATAGAAGATTGGCTTATCATGGTAGACACGCCAGCCAAGTTAGAGGTGGATACTGCTCTGACTCTGAAGTTGTTTTCGGATCTAGGCTGGATAGTCAACAAGGAGAAATCCGAGTTGACACCCACTCACAATTCGTATATTTAGAGATACGATTCGATCTCGAGGGGGGCAGGGTTTACCCGTCAGAGCCCAGAGTGGTGTCTCTGTTAGCAATCCTCAAGAGTTTTAGATTGGGAAACCACATTCAGGCGAGACGGTTTCTTCAGATGCTGGGCATGATGGTCTCCATGGAGCAGGTAATCCCGTACTGCTTTGATGCGAAGACCTATCAAGTTGTATCTGATGTCTCTGTGGAAACAGAGAACAGAACCCCTGTCAAAGCTGGTGCCAGTTTTGGAGCCGTTAATGTCGCATCTTGTAGGGAGTAAAAGTGTCAGAATGTCCTATTAGGAGGTTCGCTGCACCTACCCCACGCCCAGCTGTCCGTGTGCACAGATGCATCGCTGGAGGGATGTGGCCTGCCTGGGAGAACACAAGGTCTCGGGCACATGGACTCTCCAAGAGAGCCAGCTGCGTATCAATCTGTTGGAAATGATGGCAGTGGAACTGGCGTTGGAAAGATTTCTTCCAAAAGTCAGGGTCAAGGCGATATTGATACGGTCGGACAACTCGACAGTAGTATCATACATAAATCGCCAAGGCGGGACCAGTCACCCACACTATGTCTGAAAGTATGGCACCTGATTCAATAGTGCAGGAATTACTCGGTTGATTTGAAAGCAGCTCACATTCCTGGGCGATTGAACATTCTGGTGGATGCTTTGTCTCGCAGACAGAGGATTCTGCCAACATAATGGTCTCTCAACCCTCCAGTTCTTCACAGGATCTTCGAGCATTGGGGCAAACCCAACGTGGACTTGTTCGCCACAAAGAAAAATGCTCAAATCATGACTTATGTCTCGCCGATTCCAGATCCAAATGCCGTCGATACAGACGCTCTGGTGATAAGCTGGAAAGGGATGCATGCTTACCCACCCACCATTCTTCTGCAGAAGATATTGGTGAAGATCAGAGAGGAACCGTGCCTGGTCCTGCTAATAGCACCATTTTGGCCCAGCAGGTCGTGGTTTATGGATCTTCTAGATCTGCTGGTGGACAATCCAGTGCAGTTACCAGAGATTCCGAACATAATATCCCAGGCCAAGGAACGCTTCCTACACGAGCGTTCCGAAATGTTCAAATTGACTGTGTGGATGTTATCAAACAACGTTCCACGTTCGAAGGTTTTTCTGGACAAGCTGCGAAATTCATCGCAGCTGCGGGAAGGAGGTCAACCTTCAACTCATATAACAACAAGGTTAACAAATTTGCAGACTGGTGTGAAGGAAAGGGTATTGATACCATTGAATCCACTATTCAGCAAATAGCAGACTTTCTCTGTGAGTTGTTATTTTCAGGACTAGCTCCTGTTACAATTGCTGGATACAAGTCAGCTTTGGCATCAGTAATCCCTTGTCTAGCCAACAGGGATAGTCTAGAGGTGGCCCAGTTAAATGTGATGGTGAAGCGAATGAGCAATCTCCGACCGAGACAACCGGTAGTCATTCCAGCCTGGAGTCTATCTTTAGTGCTTAATGTACTGGCCAAGCACCCTTTCGAACCGTTGCGTGTGGCTAGTCTAAAGCATTTGACTCCAAAGGCGGTCTTTCTATTGGCAGTTTCCTCAGCTAGAAGGCACAGTGAGATCCATACGGTTTCAGCAGAGAGGGACCGATTTATTGTCTTCGGAGGGATCTGCGTCTACTGCCAAGAGCAGAGTTTATGTCAAAGAATCAATCTTTGAAATAGCCCGGCAAACCGATCATTATACCGAAACTAACTAGGTTTGATCGTGATGCCAGTGTCTCGTGCCCAGTCCGTGCTTTGACTAAGTACAAAAAACGGACAGACTCGTTGCGGTCGAATGATAGACACCTGTGGATCTGCCATAAGAAGCCATATGGCGCTGCATCCATGGATTCTATCTCTCGTTGCGTAGTCGAATGCATTTAGACTACCAATGAGATTGCGACTGGGCACCAGGTGCAATGCACAAGGGCACACGATGTTAGAGAGATAGCCGTCTCGACCGCCCTTTACAATGGTGTTCCGTTAGAGGACATCATGGCTGTTGCACATTGGCACTGTGAGTCCTCTTTCATGGATTACTATATGAGGGATGTGTCAGACTCCGCCAATCCACTCGCTTTGGCTGTTTTGAAACGATAATTAAACAAGCACACTGCTCTTCTCCCTTTTTGGCATTTGTAAGCAAGAATTAGGAAGCATACATGGTCAGGCGAAAGGATGTCAACCAGATTGTGTCACTAATGTCTCGACAAGTGATTGGTTGAAGACTCCGTGTCTGGAATCCAAATATCATGAGGTTATTCAAGCTTGAGAATCTTTTGCATTATGTGTATATATCATGTTCATTCATCTTTATATATATTCGTGAGTTCTCTCCCTTTTCTTAGGTCCCTTTAACTTGATGGTCCTTTTAGGTCTCCATTTGTCAAGTTTAAGTCTAAGATCTTTCTCAAAGGGGCAAAAGTAGCAATTGGAAGCAATCCCCTTCCCCACCAGGTTACTGTCTAAATCTGGTGTATATCAGAAGTAATAGAATGGTGAGTATTGATCGAAGGAAAATGAAGGAAATTTCAATTTCCCTTTCTCAGAGATCTAACAATACTCACCATTCTATTACGGACCCTGCCCCCCCCCCCCCAGCCCCTCGGAGGCAATCTATGGGTATCTCTTGTTTGGTGGCTATGCAAACAATATGAGCTTCATGGAAAAGGGGTACTCGGCTGTTGGGAGCCGGGTACCCGGTTCCAGGAGACAGGTAAAGCTTACTACGTCTAGAGTCCTAGGGCCAGCTATCCAATATAGCTTGTATCGGAAGTAATAGAATGGTGAGTATTGTTAGATCTCGGAGAAAGGGAAATTGAAATTTCCTTCATTCTGGGGTTAAAAGGTCACTATCAGGAACCGCTATGGAAATTTGCTTCCGGAAACTAACCTGAATTATTGAGAAAGTATTGCTACTTTCCATATTACCCCACCTCTGCTTAAATGTGATCGTGCCATGGCTGCCCACTCAACTATGTGACTGACTCAATGAAAGGACGCCTCGTCTAAACCGATGGTGGATGTTTTGCTATGACATGTCCTATCCAGAGGTTACCATTGCCTCAAAGAGCACACCATTCATAGTGCATAGAGGACAATATCTGTAGTCACTGTGGGACCGCCTGGAGCCGAGAATACGCCACCATATTGGGGGACCACTCAGAGCTTGTGGATCCTCGTCCGACCCACCTGTAGCCCGTGTGTGGCTAAGTCTGACCCCAGAGCCCATTTGGGACCCACATCTAGACCTTGTGGAGCCCACTCTGATAGCACCTGTAGCCCTTGTGAAGCCCACCTGTAGCCCTTGTGGGGCCCACATGTAGACCTTATTGGACCCAGTTAGGGTCCACATCTAGCCCTTGTGGGGCCCAGTTGGGGCCCATATGTAGCACAGTGTGGACTGGCCAAGTTGGGGCCCAACTGGCACACGGTTACAAAACTGGCTGGCGCCCAACTGGGCAGCCCGACTAGGCCCCACAAGGGAGCCCATCTGGGGCCCAATTGGGCCCCATCAAGTAATGCTGGCTGGGAGAAGGCAGTGAGAGGTGATGAAAGGCAGTGGAAAGTGATGAAAGGCACTAAAGGACACCGAAAACGGCGTTAGGTAGAAAAAGGTGACGAAAGTTGGTGAAGGCGACGATACGAGGAGAACGCCGGAAAAAGGTGATGAAAGGCTGCCATCTTCCGCTGTCTTCTGCCATCTTCCTCGGTATTCTGCCATCTTCCACCGCATTTCATCGCCTTTTGCTGCTTTCCATCACCGTCTGCCACCACCTTACACACACACACACACGCACGCACGCACGCACGCACGCACTCACGCACGCACATACACACACACACCATTCCCTCTTACGCCACCTTCTGCTGCCTTCCGCCATCTTCTATCGCTTTCCAACGTGTCCCATCTTCTGTTGCCGCCTTCAGCTTCCGCCTTCCGCCACCACCCTCCGTCGACGCCTTACATTGCCACCTTCAGCCACTATCTTCCACTGCCGCCTTCAGCCGCATTCTGCTGCCTTTCCTTGCCTTTTGCCGATCAGGGCCTTTAAAACAAAACTTTAGAACTGCACAAACAGGGCCATGCGAGCGAAGCGATCTAATCCAGCTAAGGAGGCGGGGTGGGGTATGGTCGTGGGCCGTGAGCATTTTTCTGACGGACATGATATCGACTCATATGGTTACTGTACACCACTACTCACTGCATTACGATTATGTCTTAATTCACCGCTGTTTTCTAAGGTGCGTTATTTTTTAACTGAATCATGCGTGCTTTAGTTGGTCACTGTTTCTGTTTTATATTTGCTATAAAACTTAGCCTTTGGTGATTTTTATGGCTATTGAACTGTTTTCTTGCCATCTTATAACGCGCATCCGTGGAAATCATAGATCCGTAGACCGATCATGCACATACCTTCACTATCGGGCTAGTTACAGATCTGTACGTCATGAAGAAAGCAGGGGATAAAACGTGTGATAATCAGAATAAAAGAACTTCGTGTGACAATTGCTAACATCTGTAATCTAGACAGTAGACAGGTTGTTGATTCAGCTCTGGCACTGCCGCAGCATCAGACGGTGCGCCAAAATCTCTTGACCTTGGTGACTCAACATCAACTGAGAAGTCACCAATAGATGACGTTCTACAATCTGCAACTACATATCATGATCTCGGTGGCTCAAAATCAACTGAGAAGTCAATTTTCCAGTTTCATAATCATAAATACGGGCGACATTATGCTAGATGTAATGTTTACCATGAATTAATGCCCCGAAGTAGAACGGTTATTTGCTAGACATAGAAAATTCGACGTACTGCTTGTGAAAATGGGGCATTATTTGTAAATTTACAATTCTTGACCATTTGAATGCTGTTTATTATCAGGAAGCAATTAACACGTATATGTTGAAATCGCTATCACCATCAACATTACCAGTTGTTGGAAGTATAAGAATTGCTATTCCAATGGCTAATTAATGAAGAATTGAGTAATAAAATAGGTGGATTCATGATGCTCGTGTATAACGATGCAAAACGGATAACACTATCGACATATAGTTTGCCTAATAGAGCTATTGTGGCAGAATTTTCCAATAGTTTCAAATTCAATCTTGATATGAATATGCATGATCCAAATCTATTACCACAATATTTAACTCTCAGCAATGACCGTGCCATTTTGGAATGTATAATTCAAAGCGAGAGAAAGAAGGTGCTCTAAGCAGGGGCGCCGGAACCAAATTTGAGAGGCGGCGGCAGATTCCACAAAAAGGACACACAATTCTGAAATGGTGTTTCCCACTGTCATGGAAAGGTGTTCGGGGATACCAAACACACCCACCCAAGCACCACAAGAAAAACTTCGAGCTCTGCAAATCGTCTTCCTACATTTTGAGTTTCCTATGATCTTTATATAAATCTTAGACCAATGTTGAGTGAAAGTGTGTATTCTTTGGCGCCTTGTACCTATTCCCAATTCGCATTAAAGTGGGTAATGATCCTATGATACCTGCTTCTAGTTAATTGGAAACTGACTAAACGATGTTTAGCCATCTACTAACTATCTAGCCATGCATAAACGGTACATGCTGCTGAGTGTGTGCGGGTGTGTAAGAGAGTAGGTGAGCGAGTGAACAAGCGACTGAGCGAGTGGGCAGCCATAGATGGAGCGTGTGGGGGTGGGTGGGGTGGGTCGGTTGTGGTGGGTGTGAGTGAGCCGGCGGGCGGGTCATTGTGTCTAAGCGCTTGTGTGCATGCATTGATGCATGTCTATAAGGTGGACCTGCGCAGTTTGCCTTGAAAAAGATTTGATTGGACTTTAGTTCCTAATTATATTTGCTAAATACACCTTTCCCAGATAAATTGCTCAGCCAGCAGATGGCCGGCACATTTGGGGGGAGGATTGCACTAAAAGACAACACATCTTAAGAGTTCCTAAACTACAGTCACAAAATTATTGAATTCATGCACCATTACAAAGCTCATCCAATTTTCTAAACATTTATGTATTATTATTTTTTAAATTTTCACAGTTATTTGCATGTATAAAATACACCATTGTCCCTAGATTTAGTAAATCAAGTGGCCAATAGGATGTATTTTAAAATTATAATTAGCTTGACAAAATCCTTTAAAAATGTAAGAAATAAGGTATAAATGTGTAAAAAATTGGATAAGCTTGACAATGATGTTTGACTTCAATAACATTATGATCCTATAATTATACTTCATATAAATGCTTTAAAGGATAACTAATCTCATCTCTTGATAGCCATTCAAGTGATCTAATATGCCACTCATACACTATGCAGGTAATTTTAAACTTTTTATCTTGCAGCTAAAGAAAGATATTCATTCAGCCTTTGGTAGCTAAATGTTGCTACATTTCTGCACCCTATGATGGCTGCCATAATTTACTTCTCAACCAATCAGAAAAATGCTAATGTGTGTTGCCTATGTATATATAGTCAGTCGTAGAGGTGTCATCTACAGTTTGACAATGTAGTGTAAAAGCCACCATGCAGGTAAGTTGTTGAATATTTTGAAACTAATTTGACTGGAAGTTGTTGCCGCCTTAGGCAGCAACAGCTTCCAGGCAAATTAGTTCCAAATTATTCAACAAGATGAGCACTATATAACAAATACTGTAATGCATTGCCACTTACATGACATCACACACTATCGCTTGAGGAGACAAAAGGGCAGCAATCACTGTTAAACATTTACGAGGTATTACAAAGCAGATAAATGTGATACAGATAAGGGAATGTGACAGGATATGACTGACATGGAATCTATAAACCATACTCTATCGGTACAATACAACATTTGAGACGAGATTAGCATCGCTTTAAGTGCGTTGTATCTGCACCTAACAGCGAATAATACTGTTCGAGCATCGCCTGGCCAGTTTGCCAGCCAGAGGTTTTGTAAGCGAGGCATTGTGGGAAGGTGTTTCCCCTAAATACGCCAATCTGGGAACGGTTTCAGTAAAAGTATGTTTGTGATAACTATGTCATTAAAGACGGCCGCACGCCAACTCGACTAATCAATTTGAACATGTGAACAAAGTTTGTTCAGCTCTTGCCATAGATGAAGTTTTTTAGTTGCAGTTCAATGAGCCAAGAAGTTTCACAGAAGATCTCTAAATGTAATTTTTAAAATAGCTTCCTGGAACCAACCGTGGATCCCACCCTATGGATCCGTCCTGCCCAGTTGTTCTTGAGAACTCGCTTAAAGAAAAAAGGTGGACATATGCTGGATGGATATCGAGATGACGCGACCACCGACATAAAATAAGTCGATTACTAAATATAATACATTCTTTAGGGTGTGTTAAATATGCTGGGGAACCTTTTAAAAGTATTATTGTTGGAAAGTGTTGTTGCCTGAGGAAGCAACGCCACCAAGTCAAATTAGTAACAAACTATTCAAAATGCTATGGGTTATTGAATGAGTTAGGGAGGGACATCTGGCCCAGGCTCGGACTAATCAAAGGAGACCATCAAATGTCTGATATTGTTTTCGTGTGGGTGGTGGCATCATCGCTTATGACTAGAACTAAAAAAGCTTGACGTGGCTAGGCATATGCATCACGACCGTACCAGTTGGCACGGCGGGTTGGGGTGGGGGTGCTCATAGTCATACAAAAATTACAGTATTCAAAAGTCCAAGAGGTTGATATGTATTACTCAGAATGCAAGAGATGGCCTCTAGGCGCTTCTATTGTTCACATTCTTCCCACCTAGCCCCCACCCCTAAGACCACCCCGCCTCCCATTCTGAAGGAGGGGAGACAACAATTCCGCAACTGCCACCACAGATATCGTGCCCACACTAGAGCCATGCGTATACAAATTCTTTCTACCGTTCCATACAGCACACGCATCACGGTAAATTAAAATGTGATTTTGAGAGCTGTTGTAAATTCTATTATTCCATGAGTGTCGCCGGGAATAGCCCTTGTTGTAGTGTTACGACACACATCGCTGCGCCCAGACGTCCATCACCGCATATGTATTTTATTCTACCCACTAAGACATTAATGGTGTAGCGCGGATCGCCCAAGCGGGGTACGGGCCGCCCGTCCTGGATTCGTTCCCAAAAGCGGACCGCCCCCCCCCCGCCCCACGTGGGTAGAGCAGTAAACGAGAGGTATTTCGTCGTGAAAACGACTAAGTTCGTTGGAACGCGTGGTGCGCATGAGCGCACTCAGAGGCTTCTTCGATGGTGCGTGTGTCGAGATCGGGAGAGTGTGTGTACCTGTAGTGGACCGAAATGGTACGCGTAAATTATTAAAATGCTTGTCGTTCTTGGTATCACTCAAGACCAGAATTTGACAAGCTTTTCAAAACTGAAAACCATTTTAAAATCGGTCCAGAAATGGCCGGATTATCCTCGAAACTCCCGGTTAAAACATACGTTAAAATATTGCTATAACGTCGTAATCGCCTGCATGTATATATAGCTAAATACAGTGATATGTGTACACGTGACTTGCTACGTCACTTCACATATCTATACATATCGTAACGTATAGTTATTTGTGTATACGTCACAGTATTCTAGTACGCTGATTGGCTGGTACATTGGTTGATGGTTGGTTCAGGCAGCCAGTTCTGACGTCCCAGCAAGTATAAAAAGGGGTGAAATTCGATGATCAGGAGCATCATCGGCGAGGAGGCCGAGAGTCGAGAGCTGACTGGAGGTATGGACTAGACTAGTGGACCAGAATACCTGCGGATACGAATGGTACAGAACATCCCCCACGGTTCCTTATGGTTTTGTGATCACCCACACATAAAAGCAGTTCTCGGCTAACCCGCATAGATTCAATGTTGAACAATAACAAACTAAAGTAATGTTTCCCATTTCCGAACACCTATAAGTGGAACTTTTGCGGGAGGGCCCTTGCGGCCCAATATGTAAAAGTCTACATAATGTAGAGTATCAATGTTTCTTGGTGAATGACTCGCCGGATCTGCCAACCACGCAAAAGTGGACTTCAACCACCGCACTGCATGTCGTCTGAGATAATTTTATAACTTTTTGACCGCAGTCGAGTAGACTTTGTCCGGTGCGCCACAAGAGATATACCCCGCACCCCGCACCATGTGCTTCAATATGTACTTGCATTAATTACATTTTTATAAGTAACCCTCTCTGTTAATGGGTTATGCTTAACTTTTATACTTCCGTCGCCGGACGGAGAACTTTCTCACCACCGTTAAATTATGATTTACTTATAGAAATGATCTAGTAGACATTACTTCACTGCTGTTTTACTGTTCGGAGTTTGTACCGTATCTACCCCGGAGTCAGCATGCGGAGACCCTTCTACGGAAACCAGCTGCCGAGATCTGCATGCGGAAAACCTCCACCCTCAGAGAATGTGTCGACTCCCTCAGAGAATGTGTCGACTCGCACTACGAATATGGTAGCACCTCAATTTCAGTAACATAGTAGCCTGTTCCGTCCAAGTAACTACTAGGTACTCAAGTAACTATACCTATTATATTTTATTGTCATAATTTACGTCCATGTAAGGAACTGATGACTAACAGGTACCATACCGTTCTTATGACCACAATTTATGATTTCTGTATTACTGTGTATATTATCCTTGTTTACTGTGGGTGCTTTGACTAACCACGCCGTTTAGGATATTGACCTATTATTCACTTATTTCCTTATTTAATTATTATGTAAAAACTGTGATATCGTTTCATTGCATTGGTTAGTTATATATATGGCAGTTGGCCATCCAGTTAATATGTTTTGTTTATTCATAAAAACGCTGAACCGCAGTACGCTAGGAAATACTAAACAGCAACAATATATGCATCACTTGTCCCCGCCATCAACAATTTTACAGAGATCGCTGACCGTGCTCTAAATATTTGAGCCAGGCATGCTACCGACTAACCTTACTATTCAGCTCGATAGGATAAGTTAATAGTGGTTAGGGGCAATTTCTTCATTAGGAGACATATAGTGTACGCCTCTTTTCCGGCTGTTGCGGAAATCTAGCCCCGCACACCGGCAAGGTTGTGTAATATTGACCAAATACCTATAGGGCCTCATATTTATCAAGTTACTGTCTCTTTCCACGAACCATCAAGCCGTAAGGCTTCTTAATTGTTTGGATGATCCCACCCGCACGTTGGACTGATCCGACTCTGGGAAACTATAAGAGGTTTTCGAGCGGTGACGGCCAAAGTGTGGATTAACATATCTCCCCCCGTATCCTCGGATACTTGATAGTTAGATACTTTGCCAAAGAAGTTAAGCACTGTGAAAACATATGGATGTTGTTGTAGGATGATATTTTATTCCCGGCACGCAGTGCATAATGGGCATATTGGAATATAAACCTAACGACAGGTCAAAGATTACGTCCATAGGACTGGTGACGGACGAGACACGCATCTCCACCCAACTCTCTGTAGTGTTTGGGCAGGATCTTGGAATCCGCCACTTTCACACGGGAAGGACACTCGTGGTGGATATTCGTCTCTCTACGCCCACAGTAACGATATGTCAGTCATTGCAATTGCTTGTGTAAAATGTAGCCATCGTCCGGTGATGTTTTATGTGGTTACGGAGCAGGGTATCTTGATTCTCAGTTCGGATATGTTGCAAAGTAGCATGTACGCTTGCCATCCATGGAGGTAAATGCTTTCCAAAGCCACCTATGGGAAGCGGGGCGCCTGCGGCGTCCTAATAATAGGTAGGAGTCTCTGACACTTGCGGCCAAAATTAGTTCTTGTTTCTAACACCTAAATGGTAGATTAGGAATAGCAGAAGGCCCGCATAAATAAGGGCGCCATCTACCAATGCAATATCTTAGAATAACATAAGGCGGGGACTTGTGAATCCTTCGGGGGTCACTCCCCCCGTCTTCACGTAAGCCAGTATGCATCATGTTAATTATATTTTCACTAGGATGGTCTTTCTCCCTAGCATTTTAGTTGAACATAAGAGTGGTCCTTTTTGCCAGCTTTTTTCCTCCGCTTCGGCGTCGAAGGCATTTTTCTGTGACGGAGGCCTGCGCAAGGCCCTTGCCTCTCACATAAGTGAGATGTCCTGGACTGAGGCCACGCGAGGCTAATACCTCTCGTACCATCTTGAGGAAATCATCTAGGTGTAGTAGGCCCGCGCAAGGCACTTCCCTCTCGCAACATCAGGAATCTCATTAGTTGCATAATGAAGGTATAATAGCTTATATTAAGTTAAACAGTGACTTCGTTGTGTGGATGCTTCCCTTGCGGCGATACCTTTGCGGATTTACGAATCCACGTTGTACCTCCGGCGAACCCACGTGCAACGTACACCTGCTAGCTCTACTTTATGTATTATCACTATATGCTCATTACTGTCAGACTATCCACCTTGTTTGATAAATAGTTACATCTTTTTATATAATTTATTCTCCATAGTACTAAATTGACATGGAAAGACATACCGGTGACACGAATAGCTGGGATGACACCGTGCAGGTCAATCTCAGCGGCAATGGTCGCACGGCCCCACCGGAACGATTGAGTTCCACTGGCCTCAGGAGCCGACCTATGTACTTTGCTCCGGAGCAACGTCACGGGATCCGGAATGCCGAGACTAAGAGCTAGCCAGCTCCTTCGTTCGTCATGCACCTGTGGCGCGACGGCCGAGCATTTCATGCCAGAACGACCCGACGTAACCCTGTGAGCTACAATAGAGAGTGGGACACTATTATGTCAAATTCCTCTTTTACCCTTACTTGCAAAATGCGTGGAACGTGTTCAGATTTGAAGATGGCAAGTATTACAAGTAATATACAAAACACATCAATAATAAATTATAAATAATAAATAAAAGCTGTCACATGTAACTACCACTACATAAATAACGACTTATAGCAACGGTGAATTGAAAATTCAAACCAGGGCCCACAGAGCTTCACCATTAAGAGGTGTAAGTGAAAAAACGGGGTACACAGAGTAATTCCACGTCGCTATTAGACTTCTGAGTATAAAGTGATAGCCAGGGTGGAGGAATAATGGCAGGAAATTTGGCTACATGTTTCGACCTTCTGGGAGAGAAAGGTGTTTGTATTTTCTCTCTGTTTTAGAACCATTGTATGCAAGAAAAAAGAATATCTCAAGCCAAAAATCACTCCCATATTACGTCAGGGGCTGAATTCCAAAACATGTTACAACCGAACATTAATATTACTGCTCAGTATGCAGTATGCTCAGTGCTCTGAATATTCTAAAGATCATTTTTTAAAGTTCTAAGCTAAATTTTATTTTTGTATAAATGGGTAAAGGGCACAGCTGCCACCGCGGCCCCAGTGCTTCCGGCGCCCCTGGCTCTAAGAAGGCAGCCACAGATTCCAGTGCTGTCCCATTATAAGTGATAGAAGAGTGGATCGAACACAGCTAGATAATCAGTTTCTGGTGTTGAAGGTAGTAAACACAACTGGAGGAATAACTTTTTGAGCACCAGCGCCTAATGAGCGTGGAGAAAAGAGGAGATTGGAATTATGTGCGATAATTCGTACTGTCAAATTCAAAAGTCAGTTGTTGACTATGCAGGATCCGCAATGGTTGCAGTAGTCTTATTATACATTTCATTGACAATCATTTGACGGACTGCACTAGTTGTTCTTGTGGACATCCCGACGAAACCGTTGGACCTTATGTATTCTACTGTGCCCTTTTCGGTAGCAAAGTCTCGTTTTTCTCACCGCCTTGTGATTAATTCTATTCATTACACACAAAAGTTAAGACCACCTGTGTACGGCGACACCAATGGTAACACAATTAGGAATATCACGGCATTAAAAATTATTTGCCAATATATAATTTATTTGTAATGGACCTTTCCGGTTTTATCCATCTCTAGCTAAGCTCCACCCACGCGTCGCTCGTGTTGAGATCGATCGATCTCTGAACACCCTGACTATCAATGTGCAGAAAACTATACAGCTAAGCTGTTAAATATTTTGAAACTAATTTGGCTGGTGCTGTTGCTGCCTAGTCAGCTGTCTAGGCAGCAAGAGCATCCACTCAAATTAGTTTCAAAATATTCAACAGCATGTTTATTAAATAGTAAAGAATTACAAAGACATACACTTCATACAACGTGTCGGACCATTTGAGAAGACGTCAATATGTAACCCTTTGTGACGTAATGAGTATGACGTCATCAAATACGTGCAGAGCTGATTAAGACGCCATACTGGGTCTGATGATGGATGGATACTCTGGAAAGGAGAATTGGTTGTTTTAACAGCATCGGCTCACTCTGTTCAATCGCCCGCGTGAATGCTATCACTCAGGAAGCCGATTCATACTTACCCGATCTCCCAGAACTATTTGTCGGACAAAAACTATTAAGACAAACCGTCGCCCCGGCACTGTTATCAAGTGTTTCCAGACAGTTCCAACAGCACTTTCTATAACCGAGGGACCGTAGATGTGAGTAGATGAGGGGTGGTAGCAACAGTTACCAGTCAAATTACTTTCAAAATATTCAAAAGCATGCTTATTAAATAGTTAAGACATAAAATTCGTACAACAACGCTTAGTCCGTCATCAATTAAGCATTCGTGACGTAATTGATTATGATATCATCATACGCACCACGTAGTTAATTATGACGTCATATGATTGACTGATAAACTGGAATCCTCCACTCACGCATGTATTCAGAGTTCTGAATAAAGTTATCAGTTAGTCCACGCAGTAACGATATGTCGGGGCAAAACATATACTATTAGTTAATTAGGTAACCGGACATCATTGACTGATTATAGCAGTGACAGATCAGAAGAATTCACTTGTCAGAAAAATAGATTTTTTATTTGAGGTTTATCATACATATATTACTTCACACATGTATATCATGAAAAGCCTTGAAAAAATATTTAAGTAATATCGTTAAGATTCATGAAGTAAAAATAAATTATATATGTATGATATTCGTGAGATAAAGATAAATTAAACTTGTCTTCATTACATAATTATTTGTAAAAGTGGCAAACTAAAAAGAATCCAGATTTGTTTGTTGTTCTTTGGTTAAAAGTGTAGAAAATATATAATACGTAAAACTTGCATATGCATATAACACATAGAATGGTGAGTGTGTAGATACATATATGTTTACCGAATATAGTGCTCCTTACGTTACGCATACATCCGCAAACGCGCACACACACGCTTGCGACACACACGTGCGCACATGCATACAAAACTCGTGCCCGGGCGCAGACAGAGCAGGAGTAGACAGACACGCAGGCGCAGACATGCGCAGGCACACAAGCTGGCTCAGGCACACACAGGCGCAGAGACACAAACACACACACGCTCATAGACAGACACATGCGCCGAGACACACACGCACAGGCGCAGAGACACGCACAGGCGCAGAGACACACACAGGCGCAGATACACACATATGCGCAGACACACATGCAGGTGCACACGCAAACACATGCACACACAGGCACCCACACATGCAGATGCAGACGCACGTCCGCAGACGCAGACGCAGACACATGCACGCACGCACACACACACACACACACACACACACACACACACACACACACACACACACACACACACACGCACGTACGCACGCACGCATGCATGCATGCATGCATGCACGCATACAGGCAGGCAGGCATGCATGCAGGCAGGTTGACATACATACATATAGAGAGACAGGCAGGCACACAGGCAGAGAGACAGGCAGATATGCAGACAGGCACACAGACACGCACGCACGCGATGCTATTAGAAAAAAACAACCTTATAAATGCTAGAAACTCGGAAAATCATAAACCACATTCAATCCAAATTTGACAGGGCTTCGAAAATGTGTGTGCTCAGGCCCACTACGCTTTTCAATATGGCAATTCCATTACAAAATACACACATACACACACATTTTCGAAGCCCTGTGAAATTTGTATTGAATGTTGGACACATCAGTCTTTCACCACGTCCCCCACAAGCGAATCATGGTCCTTTGCAATTGAAATTTAACAGTTAGGCAGTTAATTACTCCTAATCAATTGTACAAAGCAACTCTCCTTAATTCACATTTTTTCACAGATCCATTCAGCCATAACTTAGACAACAACGGATACCAATCAAATTACTTTCAAACTATTTACCGGATACCATGCCCAATATTGAAACATTTAGTATGTTCTCATTTTGTTGTCAAAGGTGCATATTCACACCAGAATGACTGAAAATAAAATAAAAATTGTATACATTTCGAGGCTTAAATTGCGTACCCCCATTGTAATGAAACGAAATCAATCTTAGCATATGGTGATTTCATTTCGCATAAATTAATATAATATTTTTAGTTGTGAAGTTGAATTAGGGACTTGTGTCTGTAATTCATTATTTCACAACTTAAAAAATACATATTAATTTTTGGGTAATGAAATCATGATATGTTAATGATTTATTTCGTTTTATTACATCTAGGCATACAATCTAAGCCTCTAAAAGTATACAATTTTAATTTATTTTCAAGTATTCTGGTGTGAATGTGCACCTTTAAGTCTGTGGATTAAATAATACCAGATAGGAATAACATTGAGTGATATGTATCTGACATATTAGATTCATGTTTATATAATAAATTGCCAGACAAATTTAACCCTTTGAATTCCGAGTTTCAAAAATCTCAATTTCAGGTTAACTGTACAGGTAAGCTGTTGAATATTTCAAAAATAATTTGACAGGAATCCGTTGCCGCCATAGGAAGCAACAGATTCCAGTCAAGTTAGTTTCAAAATATTTAGCATAATATTTATTAAATTCTAAATGAGTTTTCGAATTTGACATTTCGTGTTAAAAGGGTTCAGAAACTCATAAATGCATAGAAATCTCATTATTTTATGTACAAAGTAAATAAGTAATGTATAAAATCAACAATAATTAAATTCTCTCTAAAAGATATAAAACAATTTCAGAACATAAAATACAATAGTGCAGGTTTAAAATAGATAGGAATATCCACTAAAATACAACATGTAATTAAAACAAAATTATGTGGGATTAAATCTCTGGCGCTTACTCTTCATCAGCAGTGATTTTTCTACCTGGGTAAATGTATAAACTGGGCGCTAACGAATCTAAGGCTATAGTCCTCAGTCGGAAAAAATGGTACCTAGGTTAGACTTTGTTCAGCTTCAAAGGCAAGACAATCATATTTTAAAGGTGCATATTCACACCAAAATGCGTTTAAATAAGTGTTTAAATGTTAGAGGCTTAAATTGTGTGTCTAGATTAATGAAACGAAATAAGTCTTACCATATGATGATTTCATTAAGTAGAAATTAATAAAAAAATTTAAGTTGTGAAATTGAAATAGAGGTACGAGCCCCTAATTCAATTTCGCACCTAAAAAAATTATATTAATTTATATAGAATGAACTAATCGTATGTTAAGTTTTATTTCGTTTCATTGCACGTAGACACAGGATTTAAGACGTTGACAGTATACACGTTTAATAATTTTATTTTCAAGCATTCTGGTGTGAATAAGCGCCTTTAACCCTTTGAACCCTGATTTCCCAGAGTCGAAATTTTAAAACCACCATACAGGTAAGTACGGGTAAGCTGTTGAGTATTTTGAAACTAATTTGACAGGAACCTGTTGCTGCCATAGGCAGCAACAGCTTCCAGTCAAATTAGTTTCAAAATACGCAAAAGAATATTTATAAAATCGTAAAGGAATTTGGTTTTTCCCCTTTCTGGTTCAAAGGGTTAAACGTCTCATTATTTCATAACCGGTACTGCATGCTTTGCGTACACTATCACATGCTTATTTCTAGACAACAACCGTTAGTCCGTTAGGCGCTGACGCAACTCTGTCTTTATCCCATATTGCGCAACAGTCAGTTCTTATACATGAGGAGTGCTAATCCGCTTCATTCCATCACCTGTATTAGGCCCCTGAAAAAACAATGTAATTCATTCATCCTTAGAGCCTCTAACTTAACTCTTTACTGGCCAAGCCCGCCAAAACGGACTATGCAGTGGTTTTAAGGAATGTCCATTTTTTCATCACAGAGAATGATCTTTGAAAATTTACCACTGGGGTGACTGACTCGGTAATGGAGTCAGTCACTCCAGTGGTCAATTTTCAAAAATATTCTTTTCTCAGACTGCTAATAGACACCAGCTATGAAAAAACTAGATTTTCTTGACCATTTTCATGGTCAAGTCTTGACCATTTTCATGGTCACGCTGGCCAGAGAAACAGCACCATAGTGGTCTTGAGCAATGTCTATTTGCACGACAACAGAAAGCTATTTTCGTAAATTGTATTGTAAAACTTATTATTTTCTTGTAGAATCTTGACCATTTAAGGGTTAATTGATATACTTAGACTTTTGAGCGCTTTAAGACGATATTGACACACGAGGGGTTAACCATTTGGACACGAAAGACCACGTATATACGATTGAAAAATTATTTACAACGCAAGCGATATTCTATTTAATAATTTGAAGGTAATTTGACGTGAATCTGTTGCTGCCTATCGCAACAACAAGGCCCAGGCAAATTAGTTTTAAAATATTCAACAGCTTACCTGTGAATTTACCTTAATACTGAGATTCAGAGAATTCAAATTGTTATTGCTAGGCCATTTTATTTTGTGGTTTTGCATTCAATCGTAAGTTAACTTTACCATATCTAGAACAAATGCTTTAGTTTTTTGGTATTATGTTCAGTATTCCTTCCTTGTTGCAATCTTTGCTAGCCGAATTCTATTATTAATATAGCGAGCGTTATTGCTCAGTAACGTAATTATATATGACAATGGAACTTTCCATTTTTAGCTTTGCCCCGCCCATCTCTAGCTAAGCTCCACCCACACCTCGCTCGTGTTGGGATCGATCGATCTCTGAATTCCGTGACTATCAATTTCCAGAAAATTATACAGGTAAGCTGTTGAATATTTAGAAACTACGCCCAGTGAAATTCGTTTCAAAATATTCAACATCATGTGTATTAAATAGTAGCGACATAATTCTTAAAACCTGTTGGACTATCAAGAGTTACAGATGGGCCTAATATAATCATTCATGGCATAATGATTATGACGCCATCATACACACCGTTAGCTGATTATGACGTTATATGACGTCAAATCATCGATTGATAGTCTGGAAAGGTGAATTAAAGCGACGTAAATTGAACGTAATAGCGAAACTGTGAGCTCCCCCCACCCACACCCTCTGTAATGTCACATGACCAAATGCTGTTATTTGATTGGTTAAGATCAGGGATGGACGATCTGGTAAATGGCCGATACGCGCCCGCTTCGGAATTGTTGAATTTCAAGATTTCAAGTGACTCAATTTAGACAACCACATGGGAACGCTGTTGCATATTGTAAAAATAATTTTGTTGGGAGCCATAAAAACGGTGAGGTAATTATCGATCGCAATCGTGTACATTTCTTCATGACGAGATAATAATGATCCGCGTGACGAGCGTGTTACATACGGAAATCAACATACCTATGTGAAATGGATTACTCAGAATTAATTGTAGAAGTAATTAGTCTATGGTAAGCCCATACAGAAGTATGATGTTATTCCGGAGTATACTTTCTTGCGTGAACACGACCATAGACGCCGTTTTTTGGCGTACAGCCAAGCCAAAAAGTCTCAATTTCACTCATGCAGAATTAGCCTAGAGATGTCTAATTCAAGAATTGCTTATCTAATTATATTGTCACGTTATGATACAATCTCTATCTTCGACGTCTGAGAGGGCAAAAAATTCGTTACACCAGTGTTTTGATATGGGTACAGGATGTTACCACACGCACAAACGTTGTATCTCCCGAGGTAGCGAGGTGGATCCATTTTATATTTCCTGAGCGTAGCGTACAGCAATTGTCAAGCGTCAAAACACTGGTGTAACTAATATAACAACCCGCTAATGACATCACATGTTGCGTGGTATGAAAACAAACAGGTGATTCATGTGCCCAATGAGATTATTAGTTATACGAGTGCTTTGCATTAGCTTATGTCATATTAATGTCATAAAAATCCTGCACATTTCATCAAGACAACGCTAGAATAGTAATCAATGGATTACGTATAGCATCCACTATAGTAGAACGGCTTATCTAATTAAAGGAATACATTTAGTCAATAATTATAGCCACATAGTGTGTACTGATAGCCTTTTATTAAGTACTTTAAACGTAATTTAAGAATTGGAGCGGAAGTAGCTTAAACGCCATTTATCACACAATTGTGCATTATCACAGCGGGGCAGTAGTAGTAGCGGTGGCGGTGGCGGTGGCGGTGGCGGTGGCGGTGGCGGTGGCGGTGGCGGTGGCGGTGGCGGTGGCGGTGGCGGTGGCGGTAGCGGTAGCGGTAGCGGTAGCGGTAGCAGTAGCAGTAGCGGTAGTAGTAGTGGTAGTAGTAGCGGTGGCGGTGGCGGTGGCGGTGGCGGTGGCGGTGGCAGTGGCAGTGGCAGTGGCAGTGGCAGTGGCAGCGGCAGCGGCAGCGGCAGCGGCAGCGGCAGCGGCAGCGGTAGCGGCAGCGGTAGCGGCGGCGGCAGCGGCGGCGGTGGCGGCGGCGGTGGCAGCGGCGGTGGTAGCGGCAGTGGTAGTGGTAGTGGTAGCGGCAGTGGTAGTGGTAGCGGCAGCGGTAGTGGTAGTGGTAGTGGTAGTAGTGGTAGTGGTAGTAGTAGTAGTAGTGGTAGTAGTAGTAGTAGTAGTAGTAGTGGTAGTAGTGGTAGTAGTGGTAGTAGTGGTAGTAGTGGTAGTAGTGGTAGTGGTAGTGGTAGTGGTAGTGGTAGTGGTAGTGGTAGTGGTAGTAGTGGCAGTGGCAGTGGCAGTGGTAGTGGCAGTGGTAGTGGTAGTGGTAGTGGTAGTGGTAGTGGTAGTGGTAGTGGTAGTAGTAGTAGTGGTAGTAGTGGTAGTAGTGGTAGTAGTAGTAGTAGTAGTGGTAGTAGTGGTAGTAGTAGTAGTAGTGGTAGTAGTGGTAGTAGTGGTAGTAGTGGTAGTAGTGGTAGTAGTGGTAGTAGTAGTAGTAGTAGTAGTAGTAGTAGTGGTAGTGGTAGTGGTAGTGGTAGTGGTAGTGGTAGTGGTGGTAGTGGTAGTGGTAGTGGTAGTGGTAGTGGTAGTAGTAGTAGTAGTAGTAGTAGTAGTAGTAGTAGTAGTAGTAGTAGTAGCAGTAGCAGCAGTAGCAGTAGCAGTAGTAGCAGTAGCAGTAGTAGTAGTGGTAGTGGTAGTAGTGGTAGTAGTAGTAGTAGTTTAATACAGCTAGCATGAATTAGACTGTAACTATATATGTAGCCTTGAGAAACCTTGTTATGTGCAATCTATCTGGCAATCTGAACACGCAGACGACAGTGAAATGCTACACTAAAATGGCTTAACGTACCCCTTAGATTAATAATACAGGGGCGTAGGAATGATTTTCTAAGTGGTGGTGGCGGCAGTCGAAAAATCAAAACCCGAGGGGGTGGGGTCCAGACGCCCTTCCCGGAAAATACATTTTTTAATCTAGAATCTCAGATGGCATCTCCTGCATTTTCTGAGGCAAACGACTGACATAATGACAAAGTACATTTTATTGGGGTGTTTACATTATTACAACGGTTATACATGATTGTCAGTGCCACATGTTGTACCTATATAGCTCCTCTACTGTAACAGTCTGACTGCTAAATTATAGTAAAATTTGATAAATCATTTAAAAATAAGAAATGTTATGTTGAATAGTTTGAAACTAATTTGCCTGTTAGCTGTTTCTACACATGGTTGAAATAGGATCCTGTCGAATTTGTATTCAAATATTCACGATGTTACCTGGTTGCTGTGAACTTGAGACTCTTGGCCTCTATGATTCAAAAGGATTAATTGAACCAAGTTTTAAAATTTCAAAATTGTATTCTCTTGGCTTCTAAATGGGCATTCATTATATACGGATTTGGATATTTTTTTACCATTCGCCAATCATCATCAAAAAATGATTACTACAGAAATAATCTCAAATTCCACTCGAGATTGAAAATGTACCCTTTTTTAAACAAAATAATAAATTAGTCTGGCCTAGGCGAATACGTGTATTCATTGAAACAGGAAGGTGGCCCAGACCTATTGCAATACCACTAGAAGAACGAAAATGTTAGACATGTGATGATATAGAGGACGAATATCACTTTTTAATTCTATGCCCAATGTACAGAGAATTGCGAAAGAAATACATAAAACCATATTATTGGAAAAGACCAAATGTTTATAAATGTACCGAACTGTTAAAAAGTAATAGCAGCTCAACAGCCCAAGAGTTAGCAGCTTTTGTGCATAGCGCCTTTCTTCTACGCGACCAAAATTGGTAAACTAAATGCATTTTCTCCATCTCCCTTCTTTGGTTTTCTTTCAGCTTTCTTTCTCTCTCTTTCGCTCCTAGTACCTCCTTTCTCCTCCCTCACAGTGTGTAATACGTATAATGGTATTGTTTGGAATTGTGTGGGTGGGGCATTGGAGGGGGCTAATAGAGTGTCTTCTAACACTTTAATGGCTAAATTCACTATGAAAATCAAATTATTTCTTCTTTTCCAGGCCCGGAGAAGACTAGTATTGAGGGTTCACCACTGGAAGGTTTGGCTCGGTTACCGAGCTAATCATTCCCGTGGTAACCTTTCAGGGGTAGTCTTCTCTTGGGCTGATGGGCAGTCCTCAAGACAACTACAGAGGCTGGTGTTTGCCGTCTTGCCTGTGGTGTAATGTTCCCTAGCAACAGCTTGTGTTTAACATAAAATAATAGTTTTGTCAATTAGGCCTTTTTCAAGAAAACTGAAACGTGTGCTCAGTGCTAATACTCTCTGACGCGCATGTTTTATAGCGCGACAAAACGAATTTTAATGAAATTAGTTGTTTTACTACCAGAGGTAGAGTGAGATTACCAATCAGCGTGATTGATGCCTATAGGATACATGCAATGTGATTGATGGATTCAGAATTCTTCACAATCCTTGCGGAAAGCACTGGCTTCCGTGCTGTCAGGGTCATGACATGGATTCACAATGGTCTGTGAATCCCGCTGGGTTGATGGAAGACGTGCTTGCTGTTAGCCCATACTGTTGATTTTTGGAAATAATCACGCTAAGCGTCTTTGAAATGATAGAATTCTTCAAAAGCTTGTTAGCGCTTTTTGTTCCTGACGCATGGATGCCAGAACACAGTTTGGGCCTTCCTTTTATACTTTTCCCAATGTCGCTACATGAGCGGGGGGGGGGGGGGGTGACCTGGCTACACTAGCCTTTGGCACCGGCTACACATATAGCAAATCTGGCTACAGATCCACCTCATCCCAGCTACAACTTTAGCATCCCAGCTACACAAAAGCTGTATTCCGGCTACAAAACCAATTCCGGTCAACCAACCCCCCCCCCCACCCCCTTATGTAGCGACATTGGGAAACGTATAAAAGTAAAGCCCAAACTGTGTTCTGGCATCCAGACTCAAACTTACACACAAGTTCGCGTCAGGAACAATAAGCGCTACCAAGGTTTTTAATAATTTTACTGAAATGACTATCTATCACATTTTTTCCCAAAAATTGTCACAATATAATACAGACGGGGAATGTATAAGTAAATACACCCGTTTCCGTGATCGCCCGGCTAGCCAGTGGTCCAGATGAACCTTTTTCTTAGTCGGGTAGTCGCTCTATTACGCATGCGCGTGCCCGCACGCGAATGACTTTGGTCTAAGCAGCATTTGCGTGACGGGCTGGCATTAATGGCTAACGCTTTCTATTGTTCTTGCAAATATGTAGTTCTCACAAGCAAGGCAGACGTCGTTTAGGACAGCTTGACCATTACATGGCAAAAAGGTAAAAAAATCCAAACCTTTGCTTAGTCAATGTACATTTGTACGCCAAGAGAATATTTTTTTTGAAAATGTACCACTGGAATGACTGGATCGGTTATCGAGGCATTCATTCGAGTGGTAAATTTTCAAACAGTCTTCTCTTAGCCTGAAAATGAACACTCCTGAAAACCATCGCAGACTTGATCATTAAGTCGTTAAGTTGCCATACACGCATTGAAAACAACCAGCCGATTATGAAATATCTCTATGCTAAGAATTATTCTGTTGAATATTTAAAAACTAATTTGGCTCAGACATGTTACTAAATGCAACCATATACACGTGAGTGAGTGTGCATGGGTAGATAGATGCGTGTGATGAGTAATATCTTTCACAGGACTAATCTTAACGCATCTGTTTTTACTGACCTGACTAGGTGTTGGTGTCCGGAACATGTCATCCCACCATAATCTCTCCGCTGGTGAATCCAGAACACGATTTTCTAGTATATAAAGGAAACACAGGATTAAGCAATTAACCCCTCTTGTGTCAACAGCGCTGCAAAGCGCTCTAAATGCTACGTAAATCAATAAACCCCCTAATGTGCGAAACTTCATAAGAAAATTAAGATGGTTATTTTTATTAATTTACTAGTGGAGTTTACAAAAAACAGCCTCTCTGTTGGCCTCCAACTGGATATTTCTCGAGACCATTGCACGTGCTGTTTTGGACGGCTCGACCATTAAAGGGTTAACGGTAAAAAACCTCCACATTTTTACTTAGCCAGCATCCATTTGCAGGCCAAAAAACGTAATTTGTTTTTAATTCACCACTGGAATGACTGGCTCGTTTACCGAGCCAGTCATTCCAGTGGTAAATTTTCAAAAATAGCCTTGCCGGCAAATGGACAATTTCCCAAGACCAGCATGGGGATCGGTTTTGGTGGCTTGGCTATTAAAGGGTTAAGTTGAAACAAGATTAATGCCATCATAGTTTTCAAGATCAGTAACATTGTAGAACTATGTATTTTACTTTCAAATTATTTTATCATAAATCCATCTTTTAATATTTCCCCCCCCCAAACCCCTACCCCAAGCCATCTTTACACTATGCCAAGTATTAGTGTGCACTAGCGTGGTCCTCGGAAAATATTAGAGGTATCCAATCTGTCACTCTAGTATGTGACGTAAAAATCAGATATGCCACTTATTAGCTGGCAAGCCTGGCATAAGAATAAACCAGAAATATCTTTGGAATGTAACCATGAAGCTCTACTTTACAACTTTGCAATGAACTACGTAGCTTGACTTCAGACCTAAAATAAAGATAGGAGGTTTATGAATACGCTTATCAATGATCATGATCTTTGACCATTTGA
This sequence comes from Chaetoderma sp. LZ-2023a, assembly GCA_034401795.1. Lineage (NCBI taxonomy): Eukaryota > Metazoa > Mollusca > Caudofoveata > Chaetodermatida > Chaetodermatidae > Chaetoderma > Chaetoderma sp. LZ-2023a. Next base: position 39,693,381 of record CM067364.1, on the reverse strand, counting down.
CCACCAATTAATTGTCTCATTAGCAAGTGTTCGAGTGCGGGTGTAGTATGATTAACAATACATGAGACATGAACTGCTAAGTTGAAGTAAAAGGAAAATGTGATTTTTGATTAAACATTTGATGTTTGTCATTATCACACTGGCCTTGCCATTTTGATGCCAATGTGATTGTGTCATGCAATTTAATTCACCTTGCCAGAGTATCCATCCATCATATGACGTCATGATCAGCTAAGTGGTGTGTAGGATGGCTTTATAATGATTGTATTTTGGACCATCTTTCACTATTAATGATCTGACACGTTGTACGAATTGCATGTCACTACTATTTAATAAACATGCTGTTGAATATTTAGAAAATAATTTGACGGGGCGCTGTTGCTGCCATAGTCTCAAAAAATTTAACAACTTCCGTGTATAGTTTTCTGGAAATTGATAGCCAGGGAGTTCAGAGATCGATCGATACGATCACTGACGTGGAGTGGGTGGAGTTTAGATTGAGATAGGCGGGGCATAGCTAGAAGTGGAAAGTCCATTGATTATGTCGGCAGCGTACATGTGACTTAGTTGATTATGTTGTCATCTTATTGAACTATACACTTGATTTAACAATGAGTGGTGAGGACATTTACGCATCTATGGCAGTGACATGGGATTTCAGTGGGGATTGCAGGACTGACTAGGCACTTGTCCAAAAGACTATGTTGGAAGCACGTGCATTGATGGTGTTGGAGTACCAATGGATGCTGCCTGCTGGATTGTTAACGCCTAGCCTCTCTAAAGCTTGATGAATATGGACCTCTTGGAATTAATGATTAGTAACAATCTTTTTCATTCCAATGGATGATGATTTCCTGATTCGGTTTGGTTTGAATCAGTACCCTCAATAGAATATTAAATTACTGGAAATATACATGTCTCCGCCACAGAAAACATATGTGGGATGTTGATAACAGTTTTCCGCTTTCTACAGGTATGCCTAGGGTAGGCCTACTGGTAATGTCATCGGCAGTGTGACCAAAACTGGTTCTCTTGATCCAGGGTTTCACTGGACGCTTGACGCAGTTGTGCTTTTGGTACATCTCTAGGTTTGTTTATTCGGCATGCCGAGAATGATTTTAAAGTATAACTAACCTCATCTTATGATAGCTATGCAGCTGGTCTAATAGGTCACTCGTAAACTATGCACGTAATTTCAAGCCTTTTATCATGCCGCTATATAAAGATATTTCGGCTTTAGTAGCTAAATGTTTCTACATTTCTACAGCCTATGATGGCTGCCATTATTTACTCTTGAACCAATCAGAACAAGTCTAGCGTGTCTGCCTCGGGATATACGCTCAGTCAAAGAGGTCCCAGCTATAGTTTGGCAATGCAGTATAAAAGCAATCATACAGGTAAGCTGTTGTATGTTTAGAAACTATTTTGACTGGAAGCTGTTGCTGCCTAGCAAGAACTTCCAGTCAAATTAGTTTCAAAATATACAACGGGATGGGTGTGGCATAATAAAGAATGTAATGCATTGGCGCTTACATGGCGTCACACATTATCGCTTGAGGAGACAACATGGTGGCGGTCACTGTTCATCATTTACGCGATAATTACAAAGCAGATAGTTGTGATACAGAACCGGGAATATGACAGGATATGAATGAAATGGAATCTATAAACCATAATCTATCGTTGCAGTATAACATTTGATTTGAGATTAGCACTCTCTATGGGCTATCTTGGCTTAGATGTATACTGCCTTCGATGAAATCCTGTTCTGGGCATGATTCGATATCATTAATTGTTGTAGATTTATTTGCCCCAGTTCTTATTGTGAGACTCTGATTTTGTATTTTTAACAATTTATTAGAAATTTGTTTTGAAGCAGCAATCCAAGAGGTGTAATCAGAGACAATCTGTATTTAGTTGCCATTTATTTGAGCTCCACTGGGGGTGGGGGTGGTGGTTGTCACCTGAGACATGTTTACTATCGCCGAAATCAACACTATCATACATTTACACAATGTGTATATCTGATCTGTCACTCAAATATATGGTGTAATAATAAACTACGTTGATCGGTCGCTGATGCGTCATCGCAAATCTCCCCGTTCGTCGCATTGAAATGTTGACCCCATCCCACAATCCACACACACGCCCGAGCGGAGCCAAAAACAAGTGTCCTTTTGCACTCCACAATCATATGGGTAACTCACATAACAAATTTCGTCCAACAGTGGTAGGACTTGCATTACAATCAATTTCACGACCTTCTGGCCACCCCACCACACCCAGGGGGCGGGACCAAATGTAAATGTGCTCATCCACTCCATATTGGTATGGATAACTCACATATTAACTCTGGTTGAACACATGTTTTCGGAGGAGTTGCATTACAATCAATTTCCTGGGGGTGGGGCAAAATATAATGTGCTCATGTACCCCACATCGATATGGGTAATTTACCTACCAAATTTGGTTGAATTCAGTCAAACAGTTTCGGGGGAGCTGCCTTACAATTACGTTCTTGACCTATTAACAACACCCACCACCACCCCCACCCCCACCACCCACATCCCACCCAAATGGGGCACGGCCAAAGGTAAATGTGCTCATCGACTCCACATTGATATGAGTAACTCACAGACCAGATTTCGTTGAATTCTTTGCAACGGTTTTGAAGGAGATGCGTTACAATCAATTTCTAGAGGTTAGAGTTTGACCTTGTAACCCGTCCCCCAACCCCTGGGGTCGGAGTTAAATGCAAAGGGCCTCTTGCACTCAGCAATCATACGGGTAACTCACGTCTGACGGTTTCAGAGGCGGTTGCAATACAACTGATTTGACCTTTGGACCATTGTCCCGCCCACTGGGGTGGAGCCAAATGTAAACATCGTCTTACAAAGCAAAATCATATGGTTAACCTACATACCAAATTTGCTTGAATTCCACCAACAATTTTCTGAGTTTTCTTAAAACCTGTGGATAATTACGTCACACGCAGGTTGGCGGCACGATCAAAATGCGTAGCGAATTACGTATCTAGACCCGCCATTAACATTGAAAGGTTAGTCAAGTGTACGAATTGTATGTCTTTACTAATTACTAAACATTCTGTTGAATATTATGAAAATAATGTGACTAGTCAAATTAGTTGCAAATTATTGAACAGGTTACCAGGATTTGGGTGGGGGCGGAGGGGTGGGGGCGGAGGGGTGATGGGTGGGGGCGGAGGGGTGGGCGGTGGGTGTCGGGGGTGGTTGGGTGGTGGGGGGATGCAGTTTCCAAAGTATATAATCCCAACACGCGCAAAACATGGGCGGTGCTTCGCTATAAATTGGCGGGGAATAGCTAGAAATGGGCGGTGCATAGCGGGAAATGTGAGTGGTATAGCTAGAAATGGGCGGGTCATAGATATATATGCTTCCCTCTATTAACACAGTATATACACGATCTATGGAAGGCTATCACTATTCCATCAAAGAACATTCACATTTTAAAACATCTACATTTTGAATTTATCGTTTGGGGTCAAAAGGGCAAAAGCCAAGGTCAACTAAGAATTCTGAAATTAATGTACTCACCTTTTGCGGCCGAGTCTGGTGTATTTACTGTTGGCAATACAGTGTCAGCTTTCCAGTAGTTTACGGCTCCCGTCTTTGTCCGACTCTGCAGAACAGTGACGGAGGCCATGCCGTTAGATCTGGTGTCATCACTCTCATCGTCACCATCCTCAGATATTAAACTGAAATGATAATGGTAATTTCCAGAGTAATGACGTCATATGATAATCAGCTAAGCGGCGTGTAGGATGACGTCATACACATTACATCATAAATGATTATATACGGAGCTGTTGTTAACGATGGCGGCCCAGTCAATTTAGTTTCAAATATATATGTCTAACTCTTAATAGTCCGACGCTTTGTAAGAATTGTATGTCTCTACTATTTAATAATAATGCTGTTGAATATTTTGAAACGAATTTAACTAGGCGCTGTTGCTGGCATAGGAAGCAACAGCACCCAGTTAAATTAGTTTCAAAATATTCAACAGCTTACCTGTATAGTGTTCTGGAAATTGATAGTCAGTGATTTCAGAGATCGTTCTATCCCAACCCGAGCGAGGTGTGGGTGGAGCTTAGCTAGAGATGGGCGGGGCATAACTAAAAAAAGAAAGGCCCATTGAATGCTAAATAATACTCAACGTTGATTGGACGTATGGATTAATAGTATTATCATATTAGTGATGGATTAATTGTAAACGCAACTATCCAAGTAATCTCTTTATAATTTTGAAACTGATTTCACTAGAATATGGTGTCACCATAAATAACACCACATTTCACTTATCCCTTTACACATTAGAGACTACAAACAAGAAATTCATTATCATGCAAAGAATATACTGAAAGTAATTTGGCTCGGAGCTGTTATTAACGATGGCGGCCCAGTCAATTTAGTTTCAAATATTCAACATATCTTCTGTTTAGTTATCTTGAAATTGAGATACTGGAGTTTTACCGACTTAAGCATTAACTTTCAGTCTCGTCTCTTAATAGTATTTATGTCAAAAGTTTTTGCATGATTTCCGTTTCCATATTTAGTTTCCCAGACTGCCGTCCATCCCCATCCCACCCATTAGAGAACTAAAGTAATTCCCCCTCCCACCCTCATTTACACGGCGTACAACTTTTATACCGGCCGACAACAGCTTACTAGGCAGCAACGGGCATTACTTTCATTACCGCAACCCTTCAGATGAGCTAAACAACCCTTAGGGGAAGCACCTCAAATATACACATGGCTCAAATACACCCACTAGCCAGGTGTAAGCAGCTAATAATACAGCAACTGGACGAACGAACGGAATGAGCTCAGAAAGTCAGTTCACCGGCCGCGAACAAAATACTAACGCCTTAAAACTGCTTAAAAACAAAATTGCTGCTACTGCTGCAGCGTCTACTACCGCATCTACATCGACTGTAAATGGTGTTGTTGCCACTGTTACTACTGCTGCTGCTGCAATTGCTCCCGTTTCTACTACTAGTACTGCTGATGTTGCTGATGTTGCTACTGTTACTGTTACTGTTACTGTTACTGTTACTGTTACTGTTACTGTTACTGTTATTGTTATTGTTATTGTTATTGTTATTGTTACTGCTACTGCTACTACTACTACTACTACTACTGCTGCTGCTGCTGCTGCTACGTAAAAATGGCATGCGTTTATGTCATTGTGGTTTGCCGCATGCTCTGCTGCAAGTACTAGTACCCCGATTACTGTTTCTGCCGATGACGCTATCACCGCTGGTATTAATCCCATTAATATCACTGGTTACTGTAGCTCGCGGGGTAGTGTCGGGCCGTTCCGGTGTATGATGTCGACTCGCCGTGCCGGAAGTGCGACGAATGATGACGCTGGTTAGCTTCCGGTCTCGGGGTGACGGATCCCGTATGATACTGCCCTACGGGTAACAAAGACCGGCTCCTCAGGCCAGTGGAACTCAATCGTTCCAGTGGGGCCGTGTGACCATCGTCGCGAACATTAAACACAACGGTCTCATCCCAAGAGTTTGTGTCACCAGTATGCCTGTCCTTAGCAATTTCGTGATCTATGGACTTACAAGATTTGATTTTGGTGACGTAATTAAACTAAGTCTATACACTAATTTTACCTAAACAGACTGTCAAGTATGCTAGATAAAAAAAATTATGAGTATACGAAAATAAAAGACAGAGACAGCCGGATGAACTTTTAAACGTGGGGCTCCCGGAGGTACCACACAGACTCGTAGGTCCACAGAGGTATCCCTGCAAGGGAGGCTCCCGTACACGAGACTTAAGTAATTAACTTTATATAAGCTATTATACCTCTAAGCTGAAAGGAAAGAAAATTATCACTGTAGTGACGAAAAATTATGTGCCTCACGCGGGCACTACTCCTAGTGCTAGTTTGGTTGAGGAGTATTATCCTCGCCTGGACCGTCGTCGCTGAATCCTTGCGAGAGCCAGGAAGGTGACGCCACTGCTTAACGCGGGAGAAGAGTAGTAGGCAAAAATGGGCCCACTCTAATATTTAACCAAAATGCTGAAAAGAAAAGACCATACCTAATGAGATTATGACTAAGGTTGCGTGCCGTTTTACGTGAAGATGGGATGAACGATTCCCGAAGGATTCCCATGTCACCGTCTTATGTAATTCTTAGTATGCTGAATTAGTAGTTGCCGCTTTATTTAGGCAGGCCTTCTATGCTTAGCTAGCTTTTAGTTTTTAGAGACAAGAACTATTTTTGGCCGCAAAAAGTGGTAGTCTACCTAGCTGTTAGATACGGCTGTCATTGAGAACGGATGCCCTAAGACATCAATACTGAAGACAGCGCTCATACATGTTACTAAGTAAGATCTCCGAACTGGATAAGAATCCGGACATCCTGCTCCGTAACCACATAAAACGTCACAAGACACTGGTTACTTTTCACAAAAGCATTTTTGGCAACTGATCTATCATTATGGTGGGGGTAAGAGAGACGAATACCCACCGTAAATGATCTTCCCGCGAGGGCGTGGCAGATCTGAATATCATGCCCAGACATTATTACGGAATTCGGTGGGGATGCGTATCTCGCCGTTTAACCTGTCGTTAGGTTTAAACATAAGTTGCCCAGCTTTGCACTGCGGTGCGGGAGGATTGTTCAGCAGATTAAAGAAACCAATAATTAAGACATGTTTTCGCAGTGCTTTACTACATTGGCAAAGGTGCTAACTACTAAGTATCCGAAGATACACAGGAAATGTGTGTGACACCACACCCTGGCCATCACCGCTCGGAAACCCCAACAGTTTCCCATGGTCGGATCAGCCCATGGTTCGGATAGGGACATCCACACAATTAGGAAGCCACAAGGCTTAGTGGAACATGAAGAGAGACAATATCTTAGAGATATGAGGCCCTTTGGGTATTTTGGCCACTCGTACACAATTTTGCAAGAGTGCGAGGCTAAATTATCGCAACTACTGGGAGAGAGGCGTACACTACAGGTTTCCTAATGAAGAAATTGTATCTAATCATATTACACCTATCCTATCGGGCTGAATATAAAAGGTTTTAGTCGGTAGCATGCTGGGCTAAACAGAGTTATAGCACGGACAGCGACCTCTGTGAAAAATTGTTGGTGGTGGGAGAACATGCTGCATATATAAGTGTCGCTGTATAGTGTTTCCTACGTGCACTGCAGTCCTATATTTTCTACAATTAAACAAAACATATGAACTGATGGCCACTGGCCATATATAAACTAACCAGAACAATTAATACAGTGTGAAATGATCAGAATTATATATCTTTAGTACAGGTTAAGGAACATATTACGGTATGGTTAGTGAAAACACCTTACAGAAAATGAGAATAACTATAAACATATACAGAAATTATAACTAGCGGTCCTAAGACCGTTACGGTACCTTTAAGTCATCGGGACCATTTATACAGATACAATCTAATTATCAAAGATATAATTAACAGATTAATTAAAAGGTCAAGTATAGTTACTTGAATAATCGGTAGCCATTCTTAAATCTGAGCTATCGTGTTACTGAAGTTGATACGCTAGTCTTAGGTTGACGTGAGTCGATGCATTCTCAGGAAGCTGGAAAGTTCCCGCAGGCTGGTTCCCACAAACAAATTTCCTGCGAGCAGCTCATGACGGGAGCGGATCGAACTCAGGACTGTAATCACAATATAGAATGTCTAACGAGTAGTCAGCAAGAGATACAATAACATTGGCGCTGTGAAGAAAGTTCCCGTACACCGATGGTACGGATGGAAGTTGACAACAACCCGATCACAAGTGGGGGTTGTTAGATGCAGATGAAGATACAAAACTAAGCTTAACGGTGCGGGGTACGTCAGCCAGCTCTGAAGACGTACCGGGCAAAGTTTACTTGCTGCGGTCGAAAAGTTTAGATGAACCTGTACGCCATCAGTGCGGAGGCGGTTAAATAACCACTTTTTGGAGTCATCCACCAAAGAACATCGCTGCCTCTACATCTGTAGAATCACATTTTCAGGCCGGAAAGGCCTCACCGCAAGTTCGTGTTCCGAAGTAGCTCTTGATATATTCGTGAACAATAACTAAAAAGTTCCAAAATGCTCCCGCAAGTAACGGGAGTTACAAAATTGCTTTTGTGCGCTGGTTTGGATTACTGCTACCTACGGGAGAGAAACCGACAGAAAGCGAAGTGATCTGCGTATTGCCGGTCGAGACGATAGTAACTGGTACATGTCCAACCTATTCGGCCCCTGGCCGAGGATGCTCTCGAACTCTGGATCTTGTCTCCTTTTATACTACTCATGACGTCACAGGCGCCGGCTCCAACCAATCATCGGTCGAGCAACAGTCAATCAGCGCGTAGCTAATAATAACGCAGTCGAATGTTCTAGAACATTCTAGAAGTTCTGCGTCCACGTGGTTATGATGTCACCGCAATATTTTGAAGATAATCAAAAGGGGTTTTCCGTGGATAACGCAGCCATTTCTTAGCCGATATTGAAATGGGTTACAGAATTGGAAAGCACTAGTCTTGATTATGCCAGATTCGGCGGGAAGAATTTATTATAAAGAATTACATTGTACCGTCTCGGTACACTAAAAGCGTCATCCTATCTTGGTCGTAATTTACACGCTCTGTCAAAAATAGTATTAAGCGTGCGCATGCGCACTATGCGCTTTAACGAACGTAGTCGTGTTTATAAGGTGATATCTCGCATAGGCTCATATACGCTTATAGCTCTACCCAGGGGGGGCATGCTCAGGGAACGAATCCAGGATGGGCGGCGCGTGCCGAGCTTAGCTGGTTCGGCTGGTACCTGAAAGGTCGATCCTAACTGCATTACCACCACCAACACCACAACCGCAAGAACAACTTGAACAAAAATAACAACAACAACCACAACAACAACAACAACCATCACCACCACCACCACCACCACCACCACCACCACCACCACCAATGTTAGCGGACACCGTGACAACGACGGTAGCAGAAATAACAACAGTGGTAACGGCAGCAACAGCGACAACAACAACGGCAACAACAATCGAGGCACATAATTTAAGCCTCTAAAGGGATATAGTTCTAACGCTTTTATGTTGAAGCATCTTGGTGTGAATAAGCACCTTTAAATTATTACACTTGCAGGCCTATCTACATATAGCCTATATATGGATAGCATGCGATACGATACGATACGAATACATATTTAAGACTGTAACATTTAATACTATCTTTCATAAGTGGCAATACAGACTATAAGAGGTAGACCAATCATGTAAAGTTAAAACGCAGATTGCAATAGCATCATTACATGGCAACACTTGGTTTAGTAATACATACAGTTTATGACATAACGTGAACCTATTACGCCATTAAGAACAAATGGAATTAAAATACTGCACAATTAATAGTTAAATTCTTAATAGTTTAAGGCATGATTTGTCAAGATAATTGAAATATTCTTCCAGGTCAAAAGAAGGCTATTTTCAAGCTTAGTCCTGGAATGACTGACTTGCTATCCTGTGGTAATCTTTAAAAAGATCTCTTGGCCTGAACATGAGCATTTTTTCAAGATCACCGTAAAGGAATGTTTGGACGCCTTAACAATAATTTCATTGAGGAAACACTTGACCTGCTTAATATTTTGCAAACAATTTGATTTAAAGTTGTTGGTTATGTAGCATACCGCATACTCGAATATAGTAAAAGCAACCCTGAATATAGTTTCGTATGCGGTATGAATAACATTCACTATAGACCCTGATGTAGGGCGATTAACTCGCTAAAAACATATTTGAAAGTCACTGGTACTTGTGGAAGCAACGAGTTTTGGTCAAACTGATTTCAAAATACACTGATGGTTTCCAAGATCGAAACATGATGCCTACTGAATATTTTGAAATTCGTGTAACCGAATATAGATCCTATCCCTGGAAACAACGGCTTTCAGTCAAATTGATTTAAGACTAGACAGTATTTTACCTGTAGTAGGTGGTGGTTAATCAGCTTAACGTGCATGTATAGCTTATAAGTATTTATATGACCAGCCGTACCGGGTATTATATATTCGTTCAGCGTACACCGGATCACATAATAGGCCCAGGTGCATCACTAATTGACTCCCACCAGTGACATAAATGGTATTTACCTGTGTTTTATCAGATTTCAGATTATTCTGATTTATTTCTATTTTTTACTAGTGGCTATAGGTTGATTATTATATACATCTATCATTCAAGAGTATTTGTTAGTTCCTGGTCCCTTCCTTTAATTCAAAACTTGAAATAATTCAAAAAGGTTACATACATATGTGATCCAGTTGTCGAGCCAACGCGTGTTGTCTGTTGAAGCTTGTAATGTCTGTACACATAAAAGGAAATGGCCAGGCACAGAATAGCACAGAGACCTACGCCAACACCGATACCATAAACTAGTGCTGTAATTGAAAAAAATCGATTTAATAAATCAACCACAATACTCGATAATAACATACAAGTATGCTATTGTATTAACTCAGTCATATCAGTAATTACATGTTCATGTAGAAATATGCATCATTATTTTCAATTCAAACTCCCCTAGCAGTTCCCCAAATCTCATTGCAAGAGTGGCTGCAGGACAGTAGGCTATGTACATATATGGCAAGGAGCCTGACAAGTGCCACATACGATTACTATAATACTCTTCCTCCAGACGATAGTCCATTACATCAACTATTTCGTACAGACAGATGCTTTGGCTACGTTCGGATATGTTATCTAGGTACGTCGAATACCCTATTACATATCCGAATGCCCGAGAGTATAATCGGATACCTGCTTCAAGCGAGAGTATAGAAAAAATATTCGCGTTTGTTTCTACGAGAATTGATAATACATACCAGATGTACTATTATGATAATGTCTATTATCTACTCTAGATGAAAATACACAATTAAAACTCCGCACTCTCCATGGTCCTGTCCATACTGAGTCCGAGAATTACCATAGCCTCGAGGTACCGAGTCAGTTCAGCACAACAGTCAGATTCATCGTATATTTGTCTTGACAAACAGCGAAATCAGCTCAACCTCACCTCAGCGGTGCGGCTGAGGCGGGCCATAGTACATCTGGTAAGTATTAACAATTCTCAAAGAAACAAAAGCGGATGCTTTTATTATTCTACTTCGAATAATACTTACCAGATGTACTATTATGATAAACTCCAGATTTCGACAGCCAAGAAACTCCGGTAGGAGGAGGTGAGCCTCGAAACAGCTCTCATTAACCATCCGACAGAGAAGATTGTGAAGAGACCGAGAACCCCCGCATATGCTTGGGTTCCGCCATCCGACTCAGAGAGTGCTAGACTTCCATGGTCTAAATCTCGCTCACCACACACCCAGCCCTCATTTGTCCACACAAATTCCTGAGGGCTGTCAAATGGGAGGCAACACCTACCAGAACCATGTCAGTTCCAAGTTTCAGCTAAGGCAGTTCAGGAGAGTGCAACGACGGTACTACAACTTCTAAGTATGAAGAAACTATCAGTAATTTGATTAGATTTTCAATTTTGAATGAGTCTAATGTTTGTTGCAATGAATAAGAATACTCTTGAACCAGACGTCTCCACTTAATCAGTCTGGGAATTCGACTGTAAGTGAAACAATAATATTATTAGTCACTTAAATTAGGAAACACTCAGCATTCTGAGTACTTGGTCTTTTTTGTTCATCGTAGGGGCTTTCCCAAACCATGGTCATTCACAGTCCATATGCATCATCTGTGTCCGTGCCTGTGGAAAAACTTACGAAGTATGTGTTAAGAGTGGTCGGATGTGGCCTCACTAAGATTCGACAAATTGGCGACAGCTACCGGATTAAGTGTGCCAGAGATATCGCAAAGGTAGAAATCAGTAAATAATGACTCGGCATGCCACTGTGCTACAGACATCACCTCCTCTAATGAGACCCCCTTATAAAGAGTCAATGATGCTGCTAGTGCTCGGACTTGATGGGTGTTGCCCAATCAATCTGCTTTCCTGTTGCGATTTTATGCGACATCTGAATAGCATCAACTATCAAAGGAGAAACTGCCTTTCGCGGCACGAAGATGAGGAGCATTAAGACACAACCACAGAGATGTCGGATTGTCTCTCCACTCCTCAGAACTTTTCTTATACATCTTCAGACTTCTGACAGGACACGAAGCAGAAGAGCTTGGGTCATGCCTAAATAAAGCTGACAAATTCATCGGCTGTCCTGGATATATAAGTGACTGATTCTTTGCCAGGAAACAAAGACGTGGTAATAGTCTTAAACCTTTGCACGTAATGTCAAAACGGTCTTGTTCGGCAGAAAGCACATGAATTTCGCTTCTGCACATTGGTCCGATCCCTTTGCCCTGACACTGACAGATCATCCAATATTGCTCTCCACTCCATCGCCGATGCATCCGGGAAAATGGACATCTGCAGTTTTTAGGTTGTAGAGGAACACTTCACAGGAGATTCTGTTCTGATAACCACCATTGAAGATGGTATACCTTCTCCAGAGACATTGGCATGCCATCAGATAGGCTCCTAGATAAATTGACCCCAGGGCTGCTTGCAAACTCTTGACTCTGCTCTCCACCAGAAAAGCCACACCATTCCTGAGATTGAAAAGAATTCCTAGGTACAAACTCCTGGGATGGAGTTAATTCTGAGTTCTCCGGATTCTCAATCCATCCTAGGTCCTTTAATAAGGCCAGGACTACATGAAGATACGAATTCATGGCAAGAACCACTTTGGTGAAGACTCTTGCGGCTGTGGTCAGACCAAATGATAATGCATTGAACTCTCAGACATTGTCTCGGAATGCAAAGCGAAGGTATTTCTGAAAAGGAATCAACATTGGAATATGAAAATATGCATCATTTAGATCTGCCAACATGCCGCTTCTCAGCCCTGCCATCACCACTGCTACAATATCCATCTGAAATGTTGGTGAAAGAATGAATTTGTTCAGTGGCTTGAGGTTGAGAATCGGTCTACAATCTCCGTTGTGTTTCGGAACGAGGAAAATTATCGAATAGTAGCCATGGGAGGACTGATCGCAGACTAAATGAATCACATTCTTCTGCTGATTTCCTTGGAACGGGAGTCCATACAGGAGTCGAAGTTAACGGAACTAATGATTGATGAATGAGCCAGTCCGATTCGTAGCCGTTTCTTAGCCAATGACAGACTAAACAATCTTGCACAACCTGTTCCCATTGGTTTGAGAACAGCTGAAGTCTGCCTCCAATGGTAGGAATCTACACACAGCTTGCGGACGATGTTGGTGACAAGACGTTAATTCGTTTTGGTTAAGATTCTCGACCGCTTGCATTCATGGCGCCATCAGTATGGGTCTCGCCAGAAGCCCATCAGGACCATCCCACATGGTCAGCACGTGGCTTCTTGTAAGATGGCAGCCCAGAACCACCACCCGGCTATCCCTACAGTAGCTGGCACGTCCCGAGCTGCCACCCTTCCTATCATCCTCATACAGCCTCTTATTAGAGGACATTATGATGATGAACTGCCAGATCCCTGAGAACCAGATGCCCGATGGGCATCAGAGCCAGTTGGAGGGAAGTTCTCTTGCTGTCGCTGCTGCTCCTATCAATGCTGCTTGTAGGACTGTAGTTGCTGAGTCCTTTTAGTCGACTTCCACGACTACCCGACAACCTCCCCTTCTGCAATCATGGACACAACCTTAGAGTGAGCTTGTCATGCTGAGCTGCCAAATAACCCTGGGCCAGTGAATGGCACAGAAGATAATGCAGCCCTAATATCTGGTTCTGGTTCTACCCAATCGAGAACCATTCTCTCCACTCCGCCAATGATCTGGTGATCATCCTGGCCAGGCCATCCTGGGACAAGCGCATGGTGGCCCGGACAACTCCTAGAGCAGCCTCTGGCACATCCTCAACTTCCGCTGCACAGGTCAGAATCCCCTGCAGGATGGTACAACCATGCGAGAGAGCAGCCATAGCCACCCTCGCCACATATTCAATAAGCGTGAGCTAATTGAAGCCTCTTTGTTGGTCTGCGAAACCAATGGTCGAGAACGACCCTTAGATTTATCAGCCAATGGCTTATTCAGCGCTTTACGTTCCCTAACCGAGAGACGATACTGATGATAGGCCTGCTCTGGAAAATGGACCCTACTCCTTATCTCCTATGGGGCCTTTGGGAGAGTATACTCTGGCTGAACCAAATGGTACACCGCGACTTCCAACATATCAGAAGACTGAGTATTGAGCGGAAGGGTAGGCATGACTTAAGAGGCACTTGGCAGAGTGCTGGCCACACACTCTGACATCCGTTCCATTGCTGGACCCCACTGAGATCCCTGGGCAGATGCATACCAGAGACGGTCAGATATCCAAGCAATTTAGCTTCGGTACAGAATGAAGACTGATCCACCAAAGGACTGCCAGTCTCGTCCTCCTCAACCTTGGATGAGAAGGCAACCAACGATCAATGCTGAGAACTACGGACCGAACTTCCAGTTCGAAGCAGGTTTGTAACTCGGCAACTCACGGCTCCACTTCCCAGCGAATTGCCAGACATGGAATCCCTGCAATCCATCCGCTTCGGCACAGGAGCCGGGACTACGTCTGCTAACATAGCAGGGCATGCAACTCCAAGAGTAGCCAGCATTCCCCCATCTGTAATGCTAACGGGAACAGTAAAAGATGGCTTTGACAGTAATCCTGATGGAGCGAAATTTGGATAGAGACTGCCTGCCAGAACATCGACCTCACCACCCAGCTGGCAAACCCGTACAAATCCTGAGGGAGACCCACGTGAAAGCCTGGGGTCCATCATCTGAGAAAGTTCTGGCATGCCAGAATCCTCCATCAGAAGGAAATCTTCCTCCTCCGCCATCGGCTCATGATTCGACGCGAGAGAAGGGGTGGTTACTAGTCCCTACTCAGACCCGGCTGGTCCATCGATTGGTTGTCCTGCACCAGACTGGATCGCCGGGACCTAAGATTGAAAAGACTCGAACATCGCCTTAAACCAGGCCGCCCAGACACCCAACGCCGAGTCCATATGCTCATTCAGGCACTCCTCCAATCCCTTGACCGGTGCCTGATCCACTTTGGCCTCCTTGTCCCGCGATCCTCTCAGTACACTTACGTCGATCCCGATCCAACTCGGCTGCTAACACTGACGAACACTTAACACAAACGTCGCAAGGCTCTCCAACTTTACACTTCGCTCAGGTGACACACTAATGTCCTGCAAACATCCGCTTCATGAAGCGGTTAGAGCGGGAGCTTGATTGCAATCATTAAATTACTTTAAATCATTAACTTTCTCTTAGATTAATGTTAATCAAGTTTAAGGCAGCAAAATATTTGAAAATTTATAAAGTGATAATTTTAAAAACACAATTTGGAGATTAACAATCGTTAAAATAACCAATAAATTAAGACTGAGCAATACAAACACACTCGACAATGAAGCGAGAGCCACATAACTGGCTTAACAGAGTGCATAGATATGCGAAAATAATAAATCATGGGCACCGCCATCTTGGCTATGGGTGCATCCATCTTGGAAGGAAACGAGTCGCAAGAGAAATTAACCAAGTACCCTGATAAGGTTAACTGGGGTAATGGAGAGACTAACAATGGCTACCATTTTAAAACAATGTGCCAATTTAAGAAATTTCAAACAGGCATTATGGCACGAATGTATAAATTCTACATTGATACAACCTGCCTCTGCGATGATTTTCCTTTTCCTTCCATTGTTCCACGAAATAATACTCCAATAGATCACTCAATTCGCAAAAAAATCAATAAATATTTGTGAGCTCAAAAACGTGACCGCTTTGAAGAGCAAAATAGACGAATCTGACTGTAGTTGGGAATTGACTAGGTACCTGGAGGCTATGGTAATTCCCGGACTCCGGAGACTGCGGAGTTTTAATTGGGGTTTTTTTAGCTAGGCTAGATAGACATTATCATAATAGTACACCTGGTAAGTATTATTCGAAGTAGAAAGTGTGCGCCTGCGTACATGTAAACAAACCACGTGATACCTTTAATCGGAGTATCACGATAACATAATCGAACTTAATCTTTGTTTTAGACTAATGTTCACTTTTCTAGACACAGTTGTTTATCCATTTGCAGGAATTTGCAGGCTAAGAACATACTATTTTTGAAACTGTATCGCTAGGGTGACTTGCTTGATAACGGGCCAATTAATCCAGCGGTAAATTAAATAAATTAATCTTCTCATGGGCTGAAAATGGACAGTAAATTAACAAGTACTTAGATTTTCTTGACCATATTTACCCATTAAACTCCTTTGCTACGAAGATTCAATCCTAATGTTCAGGCATATTAATGCCATATAAACTACAAGAGAACGAACGCTGTTGCATATTTTAAAGAAAAGGCGAAAAGCCACTACACAGTGTTCTAGTACATTTTCCAGGTATCTCGACACATGCGGGTGGCGTTGTTGTAAAACAAAGGTACATACGCGCATATAGAAGTATTACCTGTGTTTGAAGTATCTGCTTGGGGGGTATCATCGGATTGCACAGTGCCATCCTGCTCAGTGCTGCAGTAAATAGGAATTCATATCAAGTTAAAATAGAGCAACACAAAGGACCTTTCCAGTTTTAAATATACCACGACCATCTCTAGCTAAGCTTCACCCACACCCGTGCTGGGATCAATTGATCTCTGATCTCCCTGACTATCCATTTCCAGAAAACTATACAGGTAAGCGATTGAATATTTTGGAATTAATTTGACTTGGTGCTGTTGTAGTCAAATCAGTTTCAAAATATTCAACAGCAAGTTTATTAAATAGTAGAGACATACAATTCGTACAACATGTCAGACTATTAAGAGTTAGACGGGTCATCTATAATCATTTATGACGTAGTGATTATGACGACATACTACACGCCGCTCAGCTTATTATGACGTCATATGACGTCAGATTGACAGATGAATACTCTGGAAAGTTGAATTGAAACAGAAACGGAGAGGAAACCGATATGCGACTCCAGTCACACTTGCCACGTGTTAGATGACGTCATAATCAAAATGATTTAGGTCCGTCATGAAAGTGGTAATACTTTGTCACAAAAGTGTCTGAATTGCATATCTTAATGGTTTTACAGTTTAACATTAGAAAGTCAGCTGGAGCTGAGAGGCCCGAGCGCCACAACATGAGTACATCCCCAACATGAGTGTTTTCCAATACCATTGATACAGGAAAAGTGAATGCAAATCGGTCACACATGAGTGATGCAAACATTCCTAACATTAGACACATATGTGGATGGTGCGCAACCAACCTACCACGTTCCATCCAATTCTCTCATATTGCAGGAACAGGAGTCGGTCAATTAGTTTCAACATATTAAACGGTTTAGCTGCATAGGTATATATTAAAATTGAGATTCCGAGAATTCAGCGTTTAAATGATTGGACAAGTGTAAACAATGATCCTGGTTCGGAAAAGGGAGTTATTATTGAATCTTTTAGGGGCCTATACATTTTTATATATTTTTCATAAAAATAAAGATTATTTAAAATTGCCAGTAGTATTATGATAATTTAGTCCATTTTGCTATGTAAATGCCTACAATTCAAATGGCAACAGGATATGGCGAGTTGGTTGGGGACATCCTTTTAGATAGTTTACAAGCATAACTTTCAAATTAATTACACACGCTTCATCATTCTTCATTATCAAAAATATGAAAAAACAATGTTTTCATATTCTGACATCGGGCTGTGATGTTAGCCTTGGTAATGAAAAGACAATGCCTGTTTAGCAGACCACATCCATTAACCGATGTTAAATATAGAGATAACTACTTACAGACATAAAATGACACCGTTCATGCTGGCACAGATCTCGTCTGAGGCACATGGATTCCAGCCACAATGGATTGACTCAGTCACATTGACTGAAACAAAAACAACATTATTAGCAATTTAAATTATCCATTCAATCAAAGAAATTCCCGCATCTCTTGTAAATCGCCTATACACTCATGATGACGAGTGTTCTGAAAATAATATGAATGTACCTTCGAAATTCTTTTTATTTATTTCTTCCGGATATTTGTATCTCTTCTTTCATATTTTCCAGTTTTCTTGGCGGATGGGTGGACGGATCGATGGGCGGATGGATTGGTGGATTGGTGGATTGGCGGATTGGCGGATGGGCGGATGGGCGGATGGGCGGATGGGCGGATGGGCGCGCGTGCGTGCGTGCGTGCGTGGGTGGGTGGGTGGGTGGGTGGGTGGGTGGGTGGGTGGGTGGGTGGGTGGGTGCGTGGGTGGGTGGGTGGGTGGGTGGATCGATCGATCGATCGATGGATGGATGGATGGATGGATGGATGGATGGATGGATGGATGGATGGATTTATTTGCACCCATCCTAACCCTAACCCTAACCCACAAGGCGTGTGGAGATTTCTGTATTCCACAGTAATCAGTCGACAGTACGTGTATCTTATACAATTATTATATGAGTCTTATATTATATATTATGCATAGGAGGATAAATATCATATCGGAAATCATTTATATTTAGTAGATATTAATTTTATGATAGATACCAATAGAGACCAATCTGACTGGTGTGTATTGCTGCAATATCCTAGTCAGACCAGTCGCACACAAATCCACAGTGATTACATAGACAAAAGTTATGTAGCCATTAGTGTACATAGACAGAATTAACATGATTTAATGGTAGTACATTTAAAGACTAACATAGTTTATTTTGATAAGATTACGCGCAGAAATGTACTCCGTTAGATTTAGAGTTATGTGCAAAAGCTCTTCAAAATAAACTAAATTAGTTTTAAAAGGTACAACCAATGAATCCTGTTTTAGCTGCAGGTAGCAGCTAAATTGTGGAATCCAGTTTCTCAGTCAATCATATGACGTCATAAGCATGCACGTCACATGTAGGCTTACCTCATAATCAATTATGTTATGATTGAAGCGATTTAGTACGTCTTAAACGCCTAATAGTCGGTTAATGTGTACGTTTTGTATGTCTTTACTACTTAATAAATATTCTGTTGAATATTTTGTAATCAATTTGACTGGGCGCTGTTACTGTCAGCAACCGCTCCCAGTCAAATTAGTTAAAAAAAATCCAACAACTTTTCTGTGTAGTTTTCTGTAAATTGAGGTCCAGAGATTGCAGGGATCTATTGATCTCAACAATGGCAATGTGTGGGTGGAAATTAGATACAGATGGGCGTGGCATAATTAACTCTAGATTCATCCATACACTGTCCTCTCTCTTCGTCAGTCAGTCTGTCAGTCAATCACAAAATGTTATTCCGGGATCTAGTTTAAAGAGTAATCAAATTTAGATTATCGATTGATAACCGGAGGATAGCCATCCTGTTAACGGCATGACTTGTTCCAGTCTTCTACTCTTAAAACAATGAACATTTATCATTGCAGTCATCTTTGTCCTCGTTATTATTTTTATTATTATTCTGTACTTACATTCGGAGCCATTCACAAGTATTGTTGGTACGTTGAGTAAGGACACAAGTTGTCCTCCAAGGCTGATGCCTCCAGATGTGTAAATCTGGTTTAATGTACTTGCCACAGACTGTGTGGCAGCAAGCCCAACAGATGACGAAAATACGATACTGTGTATGATGATCAGTGAACCAGATCTAAAACAGAAATAGCACTGTACATAATTCAATACATAAATGCACACACGCACGTGTGCAGGCACACATCAACAAGTCCGCTTACAACATTTCCCATTATAAAATATATTTTGTTACTTTATGTCGGGAAATACACACCTATCAACCGCCTTTAGTAAATATCATCTTAAAGTCGCTAAATCTGTTAGAAATTGTATTTCCTAAACTCTTGATAATTTTCATATGGAAATGTGTGTGGCTGTATACACCCATGCACCTTTCCATTTCATGCAATCAAGTGCAGCACAGTTCATAAATAAAATGGTATCTTTCCAAATCAAAAACAGAAACATGTTAATTAGTATAATTTTGACCATGATGTAAGAAATGGTCCGTTGAATATTTTGGACTTAATTTTATTGGAAGCCATTGCTGCGGTAATGCCTTCCAAATAAATTAAGTCCAAAATATTTACAAAAATAAGCTTTATTTTGATTGGAAACATGTTAAGTTATTTTTACATGGAAATGTAAAACCATTTTGTTAGCATTATATATATTTTAAAATAATCTTAATGTATGTATGTATGTAATATTGTAAACGCACCGGCTCAGAATTTTCAAAATTTTAAAAATTGAAAATATTTGTGCTTATTTTATCACCTGAGATTGTCAATTTTGTTTAAGAGATGCCATATGGCCTGATTAGTATACAATGATAAATCACTGATTAATGTTTTGAACACTTATTTGAGTTTCGCTTTTACCAAAATGTCGCGTAGATTAGGACTTTTCTTAAATGCAATTACTGCACGCTTGTTGAATGGTTGTTTTAAATTGTCCTGTAATTTGTGATACGCATCCTTTAGGATTTTCGCAATTTCAACATTTTCCCGATTGTAGGTGAGAGTAAATAGGATAATCTCACGTTGATCCGAGAGGCCTGAGTCCGAAGTTATGCCCGTTGGCCATTGTGTTTCGAGTTCTTTAATCCAAAACGATTCTCTTAGTTTTCTTTGTTTATCAGTTTCCTCTGTTGTGTCTGAAAGAGGTAGCTGTTCGATGGGCATAATTTCAAAGTCACGAGTGACTAAATGATCAGGAAGATTAAAATGTTCAGCCACATGTGTGTGTGTGTTCCTCTAGTCTAATATCTGAAAGGTGTCTAGTTGCTCGGCATATTAGTCGATTTTTCGTTTCGCCAACATACTGCTTTTGACACAATTTGCATGAAATTAAGTAAATGACATTTTCAGAATCGCAATCTAATTTCGATTGAATTTGAAATTTGTTTTTGTTTTGAAGGCTCGTAAATGTACTCTGGGAAGGAAGAAATTTATCAAATTTACACCTTTTCTTTTCACATTTCCGAGATTCTCCTTCACCAATAATCGGACGATGACAAATTTTGGTAGGCCGAGAATTTCTGGCATTATCCGGAATGATTTCCAAATTATGCAAAGTTTCAGACTTTATTCTACGCAGGAACCGAGAAGAGTACCCTCTCGGTTTGAGGGCTTTGAATAAGGTCGAACAAGATGATTCAAAGTTTTTCTTATCACTCGAATTTCTATGAAAACGGATTATTTGTGATTTTACAAGTCCCTTGAAAGTATGCGGTGGATGGAATGATTTCTTGTGCAGTAGTTGATGCGAGTCGGTTGGCTTAAAATAAACTTTGTAGTCTAAGTAACCAGTTGTTTCATACTTTATACCTTTGTATACAGTTACATCCAGGAAATCTACGGACATCTCATCAATTTGAGCTTTTAGTTTGATATTCGGATCATGATTATTCAGAATGGCCAGGAATTCGGTAAATGCTTCCTTACTATGTTGCCAGATCATAAAATATCATCGAGGTACCTGCGGTAAATGAGCGGCTGATTTGGACAGATTTCGAGTGCTCCCTTTTCCCACTCTGCCATGTAAAGGTTAGAAAAACCTGGGCTGAAACGCTTACCCATTGCGCAGCCACAAATTTGTTGGAAAATTTCACCAGCAAATTCAAAGTCATTGCCCTTCAGACTAAGCTCTAATAGAGCTATTACTTCTCTGTCGGGCCTGTTGGTGTTAGGATAGTCGGCAAATGCTCTACGAATTGAATTTCGACCCTTTTCGATGTCAATGTTTGTGTACATAGCATCGACGTCCATTGTCATTAAGAATGAATTTGGAGGGACCGGGATCTTAGAGACCTGGGCTAGAAAGTCTTCCGTGTTTTTCAGATAGCTAAAATGTCTATTTGCAATTGGCTGAAGATGGTACTCGATAAATTCACTAATCCTATATGATTCCGAACCACAATCTGAAATGATGGGTCGCCCTGGTGGTGTCATTGGGTCGGTCCATAAGTCAACAGACTTATGGATTTTAGGAAGAAGATAAAATGTGCGTGGTTTCGAATCATCTTTGGCACACAGGTATTTAAATTGCTTTTCAGTTATCTTCTTGTTATCAACCATTTTCTGGAGAATTTCGTTGAATTTGCTACAGTTATTTTGCCAAAGTGGTTCATTTAGTTTTCGGTAATGCTTCGGATTACTAAGCTGTCTATGCGTTTCTTTGATGTAGTTGTCTTTATCCATTATTACAGTAGCCGATACTTTATCCGCAGGTTTGATGACAATTTCATTCTTTCTAGATAAATCTAATAGGGCCTGGCGTTGCTCATAGGATAAATTTTGCTGATGGTTCGGAAATGTAGTATTTTGAATACGTTCTGAGTAAAGTTTTATACTTTCACCGATTGCTGGGTCAACACATTTTAAGTTTGGAGCCCAGCCGGTTTTTTCAATGAATGGTGGAATATTACTATTGGAGTTTCGAAAAAAATCTGCCAATTTCACTCGGTGACCAAATTCAGCAGTTTCAGTAAAGCCATTATCTAAATCTGCATCAAAACCTGTTTTAGGTTTTGGTGTTGGGACAAAGGTCAAGCCAAAATCAAGCAGTGACTGTTCTGCTTCACCTAATGCGGAGCCGGTTAAGTTTACAATATTACATCCCAGTCCCAGTTCCAGTTCTGGGTGGATGCTACCCTGACCCTCATTCAATTTAAATTAAGGAACTTGAGCCAATTACAATAGATAGCATTAGCAGTTCTCTCAGTCCAGTGAATATTGTTATGACACACACTGAACTCTGTGAGTGGCAGGCGTGGAATGACAATAACGCCAGACTCAGAGGACTTGATCCTGCTAGATTCAGCAACACAATTGATTGCCTCCAGTGCACGTTTTTGATGCAGGGTCGAAGTGGTTGAGAAGTTTAACTTAGTGAAGTAGATGCCCGCCGAAGGGAACTTCTTCCTCACCATGCTGAACAACAACCTGAGCCGATTCTCTGAGGCTGGAATTGGGTTGTCTCGATCGTTTATGCCTATATTTAGGATGATCATTTCTGGTTTGACTTTCGCAGAGTATCTATTAATGATCGTTCTTAGACCATTGATAGATGCCCCAGGGAAGCAAGCTACCTGCATTTCTGGGTGAGGTGCCACATTGATTCGGCTCAGGTTAGATGCTCCAAGCAGCAGGATCTTTTTGTTGATGGTTGGGAGCTGCCAATTTGGTTTGTTACATGACTCATACCGGAATTTCCAGAACGTTTTTTGCTCTAGTTTCGTTGGTTTTCTAGGCTTAGACTGAGGAGATGGTGTGAACCGTGGTTGCGGTACTTTTGGAGTAGTGTGGGTTGTGAGGCCCAGCTTGTTCCCCATTAATATCCGATCAGATTTAGCTACCCTCTGTGGAAGCGGGGGAAAATCATCAGGTGAGAATGATGGTGCAGAAGGCGGTGGCGAGTCAGGTAAAGGGATTGATGCTGGGTCAATTTGTGACTGCATCTCGTCATTACCGGATGTAGATTGGACACAGACTGGTGAAGGCCTGATATCTATGCGTATGATCGGTGCCGAGTTTTGGCGGGTGGTGGTGACTCAGGTAATGGGATTAGCAATGGTTTAATTGGTGAGTACATGTTGCCATCACAGGATGTAGATGGGACACTACCTGGAGAACACCTGGTATCTGTACGTTTGATTGGAGGTGACGTCTCAGCAGGTGACCTTACCCGCTTTTTAGCCTGAGAGGGTGGTACAAAATCTGATGCTTCGGTTGGTGTTTTACGAACTGGAATAGCATTTCTGTTGACGGCATCAGGGAAAAAATCAGGATCAATGGGTCTGATAAAGTCATAAAAGGCTGCAATAGCCTTATCATGAAGCCTTTTTCCATGATTGTTCTTTGCCCAACGAATGGCAGTTAACTTGGCATGGCCAACGTCTAGGTGGGAATGATTCTGGGCTGATATAATTTCGGATCTGATACAGCCAAGTTGGCAATTGTAATGATTGATTAGAAATTAGCATTACAAATGTTACGGTGGACATCTCCATTTGGCATGGCTGGTTTGCAGAACTTGTTTAGTTCTTTTAGCTGCTTGCCTAAGCAGTTTGGCAGTGTCGCTGCCTCCATGTGCTTGCCCAACACACCAAGGTGATGGAAGCATTGTATTACCATATAGTATACCTTGACTAGGCGAGCATGGGCAGAAGATTGGTGGCGTGAATCGGATTCATTGCCATCCTTTCTCCCTCCCCTGCTCTGTCTAGCCATGTAATGCCCTGGCAATCAACCAATCAAACAGACAAGCAACCAATCAATCAATCAATCAAATCAACCAACCAATCAAGCAACTGATCAGACCACACAACCAATCGAACAACCAATCACACTATCGATCAAATCAGCAATCAATCAAGCTAGTAACTAGGCAATCAATTAATCAATCACAGTCCCAATCAATCAAGTAATCAATCAATTAATCAATCAATTAATCAATCAATTTATCAATCAACTAATCAATCAATCAAAACCGGTCAAACAGACAAGCAACCAATCAATCAATCAATCAACCAATCAAGCAATCAAAACCGGTCAAACAGACAAGCAACCAATCAATCAATCCCTCAACTAGGCAGACCACAAATCAAAACCTAATCAAATTAAGCACCAATCAAGCAATTCAAGTAACCAGTCACGCAACAAATCAATTCAAACAACCAATCAATCACACAACCATTCAATTCAAGCAACCAATCACGCTACCAATCAGTTTAAACAACCAATCACGCAACCAATCAAATCAAACAATCAATCACGCAACCAATCAGATCAAACAATCAATCACGCAACCAATAAATTCAAGCAACAAATCACGTAACCAATCAAACAACAAGTCACAGACAATCAAATCAAGCAAGCAATCAAATCAAACAACCAATCAAATGAAACAACCAATCAAATCAAGCAACTAGTCAAATCAAGCAACAACTCAAGCCCCCAATCAATCTGGAAAATCCCTGTCAATCAATCAATCTTAATTAATCTTAATCAATCTATCAATCTCGATTAATCTTAATCAATCTTAATCAATCAATTTATCAATCAACTAATCAATCAATCAATCAATGAATACCGGTCAAACAGACAAGCAACCAATCAATCAATCAACCAATCAAAACCGGTCAAACAGACAAGCAACCAATCAATCAATCCCTCAACTAGGCAGACCACAAATCAAAACATAATCAAATTAAGCACGCAATCAGATCACACAACCAATCAAACAACCAGTCAAACTATCAGTCAAATCAGACAAGCAATCAAGCTAGCAACTAGGTAAACAACCAATCAAGCAATTCAAGTAACCAGTCACGCAACAAATCAATTCAAACAACCAATCAGTCACACAACCATTCAATTCAAGCAACCAATCACGCTACCAATCATTTTAAACAACCAATCACGCAACCAATCAAATCAAACAATCAATCACGCAACCAATCAGATCAAACAATCATTCACGCAACCAATAAATTCAAGCAACAAATCACGTAACCAATCAAACAACAAGTCACACAGACAATCAAATCAAGCAACCAATCAAATGAAACAACCAATCAAATCAAGCAACTAGTCAAATCAAGCAACAACTCAAGCCCCCAATCAATCTGGAAAATCCCTCTCAATCTTAATCAATCTTAATCAATCTCAATCAATCTCAATCAATCTCAATCAATCTCAATCAATCTCAATCAATCTCAATCAATCTTAATCAATCTCAATCAATCTCAATCAATCTCAATCAATTTCAATCAATTTCAATCAATCCGGCGCTCCCAATCAATTCAAGCAACCAATCACGTAACCAATCAATTCAAGCAACAAATCACGCAACCAATCAATTCAAGCAACAAATCATGCACCCAATTCAAGCAATAAATCACGCAACCAATCAGATCAAATCACGCAACCAATCAGGCCAAATAACAAGTCATGCAAGCAATCAACTCAAACAAACAATCAAATCAAGCAACCTGTCAAATCAAGTAAGACTCAAGCAACCAATCAAACTCTAAAGCAGCCAGACAGTCAATCAATACAAAAATGCTACCAGGCGCACAATCTACAAGTGGTAGGTTTGTCAGCTAGTCTGTCTGTCTATATATATATATATATATATATTTCCAATCAAAGAGGGCTTAATTTACAAAGCTGAAATGTCGTTAGTAGTAATGATTAGTGACATGATAATATTTAATATTTAAGGACAGGCAATACAAGAATATCAATATAAATATCTTTAAATTACTCAGTACTCACAGTAATATAGCAATACACAGCAATAGAAACAGCAATAAGAATTTGTACATCGTCAGAGGGCTGGACGCGTTTCGTGATGAGTACACTTCTTCAGCAGCCTTTTAGACAAATCTACCAGTCCAACATTTTGCCCTACTATTTATTGGGCAAGTGAATGTTTTTGAGACTTAATAATTTTCTTTAAAGTTACTAAGTTGTTTGCTTTGAGGTACACGCCGCTAATAAGGTGTTATAATTCATTGTAATAATGTATTGTTGACTAATTGAGCTCTGGATAAATAAGTTGGTTTCAATTTGGAAAGGTGTTAAAGATTGAGCTACTTCCAATGGCTTAGTGGCGGACTGGTCACTGGTTCAAAGAGAACTAATAATCTGACTTTGATGTGAACTGTGAGATCATTTGAAAGGTGCTTATGTGACCTTTTCAAAGTATAATAAATAATTTGGAATGCAAAGAAAACATTTCAAAGAAATACGTAACTGATGGCCTTGTTTGAAAATCTTTGATCTGAATGAGTTATTTTGATTAAAACTTTTGCTTTGTAATATAGTTACTCAAATGTCAGCAGTTTCCATGGGTATTGATTTCAAAGATTATCAATGTGTTGAGAAATAAAGTCATTTTCTGTGTGTAATTTTCTCTCTAAAACAGATGAATGAATAAACAAATCGCATGATTGAATGATACAAGGATAGAAGGAAAGAAGGATTGACAGACCGAACCGATCACCCAACCAATCAACTACCCAACCAACCACCCAACTAACCACCCAACTAACCAACCACCCAACCGAACACCCAATCAACCACCCAACCACCCAATCATCCAACCACACAACCAACCAACCACCCACCCAATCATCCAACCAGCCAATCAACCACCCAAACCCACAACCAACCAACCACCCACCCACCCACCCACCCAACCAACCACCCAACCAACCACCCATCCAACCACCCAACCAACCACCCAACCAACCACCCATCCAACCACCCAACCATCCACCCAACCAACCACCCAACCAACCACCCAACCAACCACCCAACCAACCACCCAACCAACCACCCAACCAACCAACCAACCATGATGGACGAATGGAAGGACGGATGGAAGGAAAGGTAGGGGGAAGGAAAGATGGGAGGAATGAGGGCTTGAAGGAAGGATGGAATGATGGGAGGAAGGAAAGATGAACGAGATGAAGGCTGGAAGGAACGAAGGAAAGATGGATGGCTGGAAGGAATACATGAAGGGATGGATAGAGGGAGGATGAAGCAGGGAGGGATCTGGGAGGAAGGAAGGATGGAGGGAGGAAGGAGGGGGAGGAAGGAAGGAGGAAGGATGGAGGAAGGAAGAAAAGATGGGAGGAATGAGGGCTTGAAGGAAGGATGGAATGATGGGAGGAAGGAAAGATGAACGAGATGAAGGTTGGAAGGAAGGAAGGAAAGATGGATGGCTGGAAGGAATAAATGAAGGGATGGAGCGAGGGAGGAAGGAAGGAGGGAGGGATGTGGGAGCAAGGAAGGAAGGAGGGAGGAAGGAAGGAAGGAAGGAGGAAGGAAGGAGGGAGGAAGGAAGGAAGGAAGGAAGGAAGGAGGAAAGGAAGGAGGAAAGGGGGAGGAAAGGGTGGAGGAAAGAATGGACGAATGAACGAACGAACGAATGGATGGACTGATGAACACGGATGGATGGACGAATGAACGAATGAATGAACAAATGCCGGTGGATGGAAAGCAGGAAGGAAGGCTAGAAAGAATGAAGAAATGAGGTAATGAATGAATGAGTGAATGGAGGAAATGATGGGTAGAGGGAAGGATAGAGGGAGGAAGGATGGAATGAATGACAGTTTTCTTGCTCTAACAATCATGCAATTCAGGAGGTAATCATAGGTTCAATTTAACCATTTATGTGGAAAAGATAAGATTTCTATATACCGTTTATTAGGTGGATCTAATGAAGGACTGATAGATTGCCTGACGATGTAGACGAATATTATATACAAGTTATGGATTTTTAAAGTAATAAAATAACGGAACTGGCACTGGCATGTATGTATGTAATATTGTAAACGCACCGGCTCAGAATTTTCAAAATTTAAAAAATTGAAAATATTTTTGCTTATTTTATCACCTGAGATTGTTAATTTTGTTTAAGAGATGCCATATGGCCTGATTAGTATACAATGATAAATCATTGATTGATGTTTTGAACACTTATTTGAGTTTCGCTTTTACTTGTAGCTGTTCGATGGGCATAATTTCAAAGTGACGAGTATGTATGTATGTATGTATGTATGTATGATTATTATTATTATTATTATTATATTATTATTATTATTATTATTATTATTATTATTATTATTTCCATGCATATATATGATTATTTCTGATCCCGGATCCGTCTATTACGCGTACGCACGCAATGCACACATCTACACTAATCTGACTATCAGATTTCAGATTTCAGATTTTTTATTTACATCCAGGCCACATAATGGCATATGGGGAATATGAATTTACAGAAATTATAAATGTTATGGCGATCAGACATTATATATCAATTCATAATTACATATTTTGGTATTTATCTAGTTATATAGCCACTGTTTCAAAAAAGCATCCGCTTTTGTTTCTACGAGAATTCTTAATACTTACCAGATGTACTATTATGATAATGTCTATTATCCAGTCTAGGTCAAAATAAACAATTAAAACTCCGCACTCTCCTGGTCCTGCCCATACTGTGTCCGGGAATACCATAGCCGCAGGTACCGAGTCTATTCCCAATCACAGTCAGATTCGTCTTATGTTTGCCTTGGCAAACTGCGAAAGCAGCTCAGCCTCACCTCAGCGGGGCGGCTGAGGCAGGGCCATAGTACATCTGGTAAGTATTAAGAATTCTCGTAGAAACAAAAGCGGATGCTTTTTTGATTCTACTTCGAATAATACTTACCAGATGTACTATTATGATAAACTCCGGATTTCGACAGCCAGGAAATGCCGGTGGGAGGAGGTGAGGCTCGAACCAGCACTCACCAACCATCCAACAGAGAAGGTTGTGAAGAGACTAAAACCCTGGCATACGCTTGGGTTCTGCTATCTGACTCATAGAGTGCTAAACTTCCATGGTCTAGACCGCGCTCCCCCCCCTCTTTTGTCCGCACAAAACCAGAGGGATGTCCATGGGGATGCAACACCCACCAGACCCGTGTCAGCCCCAAGTCTCAGCTAGGGCAGTCCAGTAGAGTGCAAAGAAGCTACTACAACTTCAAATCTTTGAAAAAACTAACAGTATATCGATTAGATTTTCAAATTGGAATGAGTCTCATGTCTGTATGAGAGGATAAATATACTCTTGTACCAGACTATTCACTTACTCAGTCTGGTATTTCGACTGGAAGTAAATATATTTATAGTCACTTAATTAATGTAAAAACTCACCATTTTTGAATGGTCGATCTGTTATTGATCATCACAGGAGCTAGGCCCAATCCACGGTCGTACTCAGTCATGTGCATAGCGCTTGGTCAGTGTAGGCGGAAGTCCTTGGTGATGTGTGCGAAGTAGTGGTCGGACGTGGCTTAGTTTAGGTTCGACAGATTGGCGACGGCTACTGGATTAAGTGTGCTGGAGATGTCTCGAAGGTAGAAATCAGTGAATGACGACTCGGCATGCCATTGTGCTACAGACATCACCTGCTCTAAAGAGACACCCTTATAAAGGGCCGATGCTGCTGCTAGTGCTCGGACCTCATGGGCATTCGCACGATCAATCTGCTTTCCTGTAGCGATCTTGTGCGACATCTGAATAGCATCAACTATCCAACGAGAAATAGTATCTTTCGAAGCACGTAAATGGGGAGCTTTGAGACATAACCACAGAGATTTCGGGTCGTCTCTCCACTCAGAAGTACGTTTCTTATACATCTTTAGACATCTGACAGGACACCAAGCACAAGAATTTGGGTCATGTCTAGTTAAACTTGGCAAATTGATCGGCTGTCCTGGATATTTAAGTGACTGATTCTTTGCCAGGAAACAAAGACGTGGAAGTAATCTTAAACCTTCACCCATGACGACAAAACGGTCTTGTTCGGCAGAAAGCGCATGGATCTCGCTTCTCCTTCTCGCCGACGCTGCTGCAACCAAGAAAACTGATTTAATAGTTAACAGTTTAATGTCAATAGTTCTAATCGGTTCAAAGGGAGCATGCCCTAAAACCTGTAGAACAAGAGATAGATTCCATGATGGGATAGGAATCGGCTGTCTAGGTCGCAGATTGCTCATTCCTTTAATAACTTCATTCAAGGTGTCATTCTCTACTCCCCCAATGGTGAGACTAGGAATGACAGAAGCTAATGCAGACTTATATGCTGCTAGGGTAGAAGGTACAAGTTTGTCAACTTCGTATAAATGACAGATAAAGTCTGCTATGTGTTGAACAGATGCAGAAAAGGGATTAATATCTCTTCTCTCACACCACTGTGCAAATTTGTTGATTCTATAATTATATGTTTTTGTGGTAGAAACTCTTCTGGCCGAAGCAACAAACTTCGCTGCTTGCTCAGAAAAGCCACCCTCAATTGCACGCTGCTTGACAACATCCATGCAGTCAATTTGAACATTTCTGGTCTGTCGTGAAGGTACAGACCCTTGTTCTGAGAGATTACATCTCTTGTGTCTGGAAGAGGGATTGGACTGCAGACCAGAAGGTCCAGCAGATCCGTAAACCATGATCGGCCTGGCCAATAAGGAGCGATCAGTAGTACTTGGCACATCCCCTCTCTTATCTTTGCCAGAACTTTCGGGATGAGAATTGTTGGAGGATACGCATACGCGTACATTCCCTTCCAACTTATCGCCAGTGCGTCTACTGCTAGAGCCAACGGGTCCGGGATCGGTGACACGTACGTGACCATCTTTGCGTTTGACCTCATCGCAAATAGGTCGACATTCGGCTTGCCCCATTGTTTGAATAGAACCTCTGCTACCACTTGGTTGAGCTGCCATTCCGTCGGACGACAAACCGTCCTTCGACTGAGAGCATCCGCTAAGATGTTCAATCTTCCTGGAATGTGTGCTGCCCGAAGAATAATATTCCTCTCTTGGCACCACAGCAGAAGGTTCCAAACCATCATACACAACTCCGGTGATCTTGTCCCGCCTTGGCGGTTTAAATAAGACACCACTGTTGAGTTGTCTGTCCTTACTAGGACAATTTTGTCTTGAACTCGACCCTCGAACTTCTGCAGTGCTAATACCACCGCTAATAGCTCGAGTACATTGATATGTTTCTGCGCATTGGTCCGATCCCATTCCCCGGACACTGACTGATTGTCCAATACCGCTCCCCAACCTGTCAACGACGCATCCGTGAACATGGACATCTGAGGTTGAGGAGGTTGTAGAGGAACACCTCGCAGGAGATTCTGTTCCGACAACCACCACTGAAGGTGGAATATCAATGGTTCTTTCACTGGTATTCTCAGAGACAACGGATCTGTTCTCTGTGACCAGAACGACATCAAATACATCTGAATCGGCCTGCGCCTGAGCGCCGCATATGGCACCACCTTCTCCAGAGATACTAGCAAACCGAGTATTCTGAGAAATTGACGTGCCGTCAGATAGGCTCCTAGAGAAACTGACTCCAATACTGCAATCAGGCTTCTGACTCTGCTCTCCGCCGGAAAAGCTACGCCGTCCCTGAGATTGAAAAAAATTCCCAGATAAACAAACTCCTGGGATGGAGTCAGTTCTGATTTCTCTAGATTCACAATCCATCCTAGCTTCTTCAATAAGTCTAGGACTACCTCCAGATTGCTGCGCAGAGTGACTGGATTCCCCGCCTTTAGCAGCCAGTCGTCTATGTAAGTGTGAACAGCTATGTTTCTCCTGCGAAGTAAAGAAGTCATGGCGAGAACCACCTTGGTGAAGACCCTCGGAGCCGTGGTCAGGCCGAATGGAAGAGCATTGAATTCCCAAACATTGTCTTGGAATGCAAATCGCAGGTACTTCTGAAAGGGAATTGACATTGGAATATGAAAATAAGCATCCTTCAGATCTATTGATACCGCCCACATGCCTCTCCTGAGGCCTGCCATCACAGCTGCTACCGTCTCCATCTGAAACCTGGGAGAAAGAATAAATTTGTTCAACGGTTTGAGATTGAGAATTGGTCTCCACCCTCCGGTACGCTTCGGAACTAGGAACATAATCGAATAGAAGCCCAGTGATGACTGATCGGCTACCAGGTGAATCGCCTTCTTCAGACGAAGCGATTCTATCTCTGACTGAATGGCAACTAGACGGTCTAATTCCCTTGGAATAGGAGTCCATATTGGAGTCGAGGTTAACGGAACTAACGATTGATGGATGAGCCAGTCCGGATCGTAGCCGTTTCTTATCCACTGACAGACTAAATAGTCGCGCACGACCTGTTCCCATTGGCTTAGGAATAGCTGAAGTCTGCCTCCGACGGAAGGAATCTGCACACAGTTGTCGGTCGAGATTAGCCGACAAGACGCTACATCGCTTGGGTGAAGATTCTCGACTCCATTTGTTTCCAAAGCCGCCGGTATTGATTCCGCCGGAAACCCGTCAGGAACGAGCCCCACGGCCGCCCCGCGGCTTCTTGTGGTATGACGGTCCGGAACCGCCGCCGCGACTATCCTTACGGTAGCCGCCACGGCCCGAACCGCCACCCTTCCTGTCGTCCTCATACGGCCTCTTACTAGAGGGCTTGTATGTGGACGAACGGCCAGGTCCTTGCGCTCCGGATGGCCTATGGGCATCACGGGCAGAAGGACGGAAGGGCGATCTAGGACGCTGCCTCTGCTGGTCCTGTCTGTATTGACGGTAGGACTGTTGCGGCTGAGTCCTCTTGGTCGACTTCCACGACTTGCCGACCACCTCTTGCTCCGCCACCATCGATGCAACTTTAGAAAGCGCTTGTCGTGCCGAGCCGCCGAACAAGCCTGGACCAATGAAAGGCGCAGAAGATAACGCTGCCCTCATTTCTGGTCCTGGTTCCACACAATCGAGAACCATTCTCCGCCGCTCTGCTAAAGTTCTTGTGATCACCCTGGCCAGGCAATCCTGAGACAGGCGCATGGTGTCCCGAACAACTCCGGGAGCAGCCTCTGGCACCTGTCCGCCTTCCGCCGTGCAGTCCAGCATACCCTGCAGGACGGTACACCCGTGCGACAGCGCAGCCATGGCCGCCCTAGCCGCATCCTCAATGAGCGTGAGCTCATTAAACGGGTCTTTGTTGGTCTGGGAAACCAAGGGACGTGACCGCCCCTTGGCCTTCCCAGCCAACGGCCTATTCAGCGCCTCACGTTCCGCAACGGAAAGCCGTGGAACCCTGGCGTATTGATGATAGGCCTGCTCCGGAAAACGGACCCTACTCCTTATCCCCTTCGGGGCCTTGGGCAATGCATAGTCTGGCTGAACCAGACGATATGCCGCAACTTCCAACATGTCAGAAGTCTGCGAGTCCAAGGGGAGTGTAGGCATGGCCGAAGAGCCACTGGACAGAGCGCTAGCCGCACGCTCTGACATCCGCTCCATCGCCGGATCGCGCTGAGATCCGAGATCCGATGCCAACCCGAGACGATTGGTCATCCATCCTAGGACCTGCACCCATTCAGCCTCGGCGCAGAAAGCGGAATCGTCCATTAAAGAGCTTCCGTTTTCATCTTCCCTCTCACCCTTAGATGAGAGGGCCACCGTACGATCCATGCTGAGCGCTACGATAAACGTCTCTGCCAGGACAGAGCGCATCCGTAGCGCGACTACCGGCGGCACCAGTATCCAACGAACCGTCGGATACGGATTCTCCGCAGTCCATCGGCTCCAACACGGGATCCGGGACTACGACCGCCTTAATCATGGCTGGCACGGTAACTCCGATAGGAGCCGCACCCAACGCCGTCGGGATAGCCGTCGGAACCGCAAACCACGGCTCCGCCGGCATATCCGGTTGCACAAGTGACGGATGAAAAATGCCCGACGGAACGTCGACATCACCATCCGCCTGGCAAACCCGTACAAATCCCGAGGGAGACCCCTGGGACGTACTCGGCATTGCCGACATTGAAAGATCCGGCATGCCGGAATCTCCCATCAACAGGAACTCTTCTTCCTCTGCCGACGGCTCTTGAGCCGAGGACAGAGAAAGGTCAGGTGCATGGCCCTCAGCAAAACTAGCCGGGCCACCTAATGGTTGCCCTGCACCAGCTTGCCTCACTGGACCCGTGGACTGTAATGAATCAAACATGGCCTTGAACTGGGCCGCCCATACGCCCAGTGCTGAATCCATCCTCTCATTCAGCCGACCTTCCAGTCCAACCAACGACGCCTGCTGACGCTTCACTGTCTTATCCTTCTCTATGCGCTCCAGCCTCGCCCGTCGATCCCTGTCAAACTCAGCCACCATTGCCGACGACCACTTGGCGCACACATCACACGGACTGCCGACCTTACACCTCGCACACGCCACACAGTGATGTCCAAGATACTTGCGTTTCATGAACCTATTACACTTCTGGCACAACGTGTCCGGGTTCTTCGGTTTCTGCGAACACAGAGGAGAATTAAAACGCTGCACATGACAAGTGATGACGAGCAATACGCACAATAGAC
The DNA here is from genome assembly GCA_034401795.1 of Chaetoderma sp. LZ-2023a. Taxonomy (NCBI): domain Eukaryota; kingdom Metazoa; phylum Mollusca; class Caudofoveata; order Chaetodermatida; family Chaetodermatidae; genus Chaetoderma; species Chaetoderma sp. LZ-2023a. Next base: position 39,658,346 of record CM067364.1, on the reverse strand, counting down.
TTGATAGTTAAGATTTCTTAAACACATTAACTTTCTCTTAAATTAATGATAACAAGTCTTAGGCAGGAAATATTTGAAACTTTTTTGAGTGAAAATTTTACAAAACACAACTCAGCCTTTAACTAGCGTTAAATAACCAAGAAAACCTCGCCGATCACTACAAACACCCTCGACAATGAAGCGAGAGCTAAAATCGGCGATAACAGAGTGCCTGGATACCCCAAGCCAATAACGACATATTACATGGGCGCCGCCATCTTGGCTAATGACGCATCCATCTTAGAGGAACCGAGTCGCAAGAGAAAATTAACCGAGTACCCGAATTAAAACTAAAAGTTAACGGGTACAGAAGCGACTCCAACAATGGCTACCATTATAAATCAATGTGCCAATTTAAGGAAATTTCAAACAGGCATTATGGCACGAATGTATAAATTCTAGATTGATACAACCTGCCCCTGTGATGATTTTCCAAGTTCCTCCATTAGTCCAGCGATGGTTTTCACAAACACGCGCTAAAACTGCTTAATTTATCAATTAAATGACACTCTAAACACATGCGACTTGAAACAAGCGCAAAATAAACGAATCTGACTGTGATTGGGAATAGACTCGGTACCTGCGGCTATGGTATTCCCGGACACAGTATGGGCAGGACCAGGAGAGTGCGGAGTTTTAATTGTTTATTTTGACCTAGACTGGATAATAGACATTATCATAATAGTACATCTGGTAAGTATTATTCGAAGTAGAATGTGCTTTCGGTAGTAGTAGTAGTAGTAGTAGTAGTAGTAGTAGTAGTAGTAGTAGTAGTAGTAGTATCAACATAAAGTTTGAACACACTCATCACTTACTGAAATCCTGTAACCTTCACGTTTGAAAAGTTAGGTATATTTTTGTATGATGTCCGCAGCTAAAATGAACAAAAGCGCAAGAATTATATTTATGTATAATCTAATGTAAACAAGAGGCCCAAGGAGCCTGTCTCGCTCACCTGCAATTATTGGCCACAAGCACAACCTATCAAAACGAGATGGCAACTGAAAAAAATTAATCATTTGTGAAAAAGATTTAACCACGTTTTTACTAAAATTGGCCTAGTGGATAATAAGTCGCCTTTTCTGATTTTATCCAAAATTTTCCATAGAATCCAAGATGGTGGCCAAACATGCCATATTTTGATTTGTCCACGGCGGTCATGTGTATTTTATGTATCAACTTTCCATTAACAAACTTTAATGGCCATTAGTCTCTATTCATATCTAAAGAAATGTCAGCCCGATATGTTTAGTCATACTGGAGAAGTCATTGTTTTCGTGAAAACTAGGTCATCCAAGATTGACCGCCGACGAATTTGGCCAATTGTGTTCTCTTGAAAAAACTTAGATCATCCTAGATGATGTTTCCGGAGTTGTAATGGATCAGCAAAGCAGTTTTGGATTAGACGTTTAAAGACGTTTCTAAAAATCGGTTAAGATCCTAGATGGACACCTTAGTAACAATATTTGCATTTCACCCAAACGTATGTCAAATTTGAAATTTATAAGGATAGCTCAAATAACAAGCATTCTGTAAGTATTGCTTTGCAATACATGTCCCCTACCTGGTGATATAACTCTTTAGAGATTGACAGTCAAAAATTTCATTAAAAATTGTCAAAAGTAGCTGAAACTCGAACTTGATCTGTAACTTCTCATAACATAGCAATAAACCAAGTCTATATGGTGAAGAAGAAGGAGTCTTGAAAGCTGATATGTTTGTCGAAAGAGCACATAACTCCATCAAAAAATTATGCAAACGCCTGAACCCCTAACTTGGTCTGTAACTACTCATAACAAAGCAATGTCGCAATTCTCAGTACAATATCTTGAAAGACTGCGAAAAAGTGCGGAAAACTAATATTTTTTGTATTGCATAAGTCGAAAGGGGGCATAACTCCACGAAAAATTGACGAAAATGTCTGAAACTCTAACTTGCTCTGTAACCGCTTATATTAAATCGATGCACCATTTTTCCTTAAATATCTGGGAGTCCGAAAAAAAGTGTGGAAAGCTGATATTTTTCACATTTCCTAAGTCGATAGGGGGGCATAACTCAATCAAAAATTTCCGCATATGCCTGAAACTCGAATTTGGTCTGTAACTTCTCATAACAAAGCAATGTAGCAATTCTCGGTATAATATCTTGAAAGACTGCGAAAAAGTGCGGAAAATTTATATATTTCTTATTTCATTAGACGAAAGTGGGCATACCTCCATCAAAAATTGACCCATATGGCAGAAACTCGAACTTGGTCTGTAACTTCTCATATCACAGCAATATACCAATTTTCAGTTGAATACCTTGAAGGACTGCGAAAAAAGTGCGGAAAACCAACTGCGACAGACGGACAGACAGACGGACAGCCATATGGATGGACAGACAGACGGACAGACAGACGGCAGACGGACTGCAAACCTATAGTCCCCCTGGTTTTACTGGTAGGGGACTAATAATTACAAGAACGCCGAACCATACAATGTCTCACCTGTAAAGGCATGGATAGTGTGGATTGCCAAAGCAAACTTGGATTGGTTCGGAATACGCATATCCAGCAAGGCACCAACAAACCAGTGAAATGAACCAAACTGTTGATAGTCTGATCTTGAAACTAGTAATGGTGTTTTCATGCAGATAGTACCCCTGCATAGTATATAACTCTGCTGTAAAATTGTTTTGATATCTGGTGAACCATTGTCGAAAATCAGTGGTCCATAAGAAACTATTCAAAGAAACATGAAAAATGTTCAAAGTCCAAAACTGAAACAAGAGGTATCAGAAGATAGCAATATCTAACATTTTTAAGTTACCGCAGGATATGGCTGCCACATGACATGGTCTGCCAATGACTAAATATTCTGCGAAAAATAGTGTCAAGCCATGTGTATATATATATAGAATTAGATTGCCCATTTGACCCCTGGCCACTGCCCTCAGATTGACTCAAGAACACAATAATGTGTTGTACTGTAGTCTACTAACTACAAGCTTCAAAATGATGTGACATGACCACATTTGATAAAATGTATTTTCTGCCCACCATTTCCCCCCTTGGGGATGATATCAAAATTCCAATGTGTCATGCACATCCATGGCCATATGTGTAATCATACCGAAAGTTTCAAGTTTCTATGTTAAATGGTCGAGGTGTTGCGTTAGAATCGATTTATGCCCAATTTTGACCCCACACCCCCCCCCCCCCCCTCGGCTTGACACAAGATCAAAATAATTCCTTGTACTCTAGTCTACTCATCATTGACTTGAAAGTGATATGTGACATGACCACCTTTGGATAAATTTCATTTTTTACCCACAGTCCCCACCCACTGGGGGAGGGGAGGGGGTCATAACAAAATTTCAAAAGTGCCATGCACATCCATGTTCATATGTGCATTCATACCATAAGTTGCAAGTTTCTATTTGAAATGGTCTAGGAGTAGTTGCATTACAATCGATAATTACTGGCCAATGTTGACTTTTTGACACCCTGGGCCCAGCCCCGGCGGGAGGGGTGGGGGGTGGGGGGTGGGGAGGCTGCGGTCAGAACAAAATTCCAAAGGTCATGCACATCCTTGCCCATAAGTATAATCGTCCCCACGGTTTTAAGTTTCTATCTTAAACGGTCTAGAAGGAGATGCATTATAATCTATATGTGCACAGGCAGCCGGTGCACACACATGCACACGCGCACGCACACGCGCACGCACACGCACACGCACACGCACACGCACACGCACACGCACACGAACACGCACACGCACACGCACACACACACACAGGTCGCATCACATAATCACCATCTTTTCTTCGAAAAGTGTGGAGATAATAACCCAAAATAAAATCTATTGTTAAGCAGATCACATTCATGCATAGTATAGATCACTCTTCTAAAGTTTCATTGAAATTGGATGAGCCATTGTTGAGAAATAAGTTGATTTAAAAACCTTAACCAAAACTGCACTTGCAAAATACATTTAAAAAGCTCAAGTCCAAAAGCGTGAAAAATAGGTAAAATGGTCCAAAATTAAATCTATTTTTATGTAGATCACATCCCTGTATAGTATAGATCACTGCTCTAATGTTTCATTGAGATCGGATAGGCCAGTGTTGAAAAATAAGTTGATTAAAAAACCTTAACCAAAACTGCACAAATGACCGACTACGCCGCGCCAACGCCGCCACCACCGAAATTAGTGATCCCTATGTCTCAAACGCACGTAGGTGGGCGTAGTTTAACTAGAACTGAATGGGTCCCTATATTAGTATGTGAGCGACTAGTACCTGCTTTATCTTTCACTAACGTTATCTAGTGTGTGCCTTGCACAATAGTAATATAGGGAACGTATACCTCAATTCTGTTTGTTCAAATTTAAATCACCATAGCATCCAGACAGGTTCTTCGATAAAAAGGGTGCCTTGGGCATTCTTAGCGTACCAATGTGGAACAATTTATGTACCATTGTGGAACAATTGATCACGTAGTGACATTGGGTGATATACCCGCATGCCAAGTTCGGAACTAGGGTTAGACAAAGCCACTTGAATTGGACATTAATTTAGTACACCGTTACTTAGGTAAGAATAAGCTTTATAGATGTATGCTAACAGATTGTCCACCCCAAATACTGTTTTCCCTTAGTGCAATTGAGATATGCATTCAAAGTGTATGGTATTTGAGTATGTATTTAGAGAAAAGGCTTTCAATTAGTGAGAAAAATAATTTAGGGATACCCTATATTAATTAAGTAAAAGTAATAACAATAAAGATTAATAACCATTATTTAATGAAACATCTCGAATATGTATCAGCCATCAGTTAATCAGACGTGTGTTAATGTACCTACTATCGGAATATGTCTATATGAATGCAATACTACCTGCTCTTGTGTATTATGCTTGAACTGCTTGTATGATAACGACGCTTTGTTTGTAAAGTCGACTGATGATGCGTTAAAATCAAGCCGCAACTTTAGGTCAACATTATGACGATGGGCTGAAATAAATTAAAGTAGTTCATGTTAAACATTGCGGGTTGACATAACTATGTAAGAGTCTAACAGGGAACAAGTTCATTCTCACACGTTCAGTTCAAAACAATTGATATAAGAAAACTACACTTAAAGTTATCCTTAACCAAGCTCTTTGCCTATATATTTTCGCTCTAGTCTTATTGCTTCAGGCTAACTTTAAGACTATTAGGATTCGCATAATAATAATGCTTGATGATTCACTTAGATGTGGCGTATGAGTTTCCGCTATACAGAGCAAGAGTGTGGATAGATAATTAGTTCACCCAGGCACAGATTTAGGGGGTGGAATACATGGCCCAGGCTACCCTCTGACTCCAAGACATGTGTGTAGCAGCAATTGACCATTTTTGGCAGTTCAGACAGACAGATCACATACAATAATTTATTTAATGGGAAGGAAATAATCTGGTGAATATTGTTCAAGTAGTTTTACTGGAAGCTGATGCTGCGTAAGACAGCACCAGCTTCCAGGCAAATTACTTTCAAAATATCCAGCATATTACTCGCATGCTTACTGACTAATTGAAGGACTGACTGCTATTTCTAGCTTCAATAGTTAAATTTAAAAGGATTTTGCCACTAAAAGGAGGTAACCGACTTTTCGCACTGTAACACTCAAGACCTTTCTTGGAGCTCATATTATATCTACGAAACAATGAATCAGGAACCTCCTCCAAGGAGTATCCTCCCTCTTGCCACTACTAACTAACATCCTGATCACTAAGTCTGCTCAAATAAATGCCATGAAGATTCAAACACGCATATTCTGACAGCTATAGCTCATGTATTGTCGAATTATCGGAAATGATGAATCAGTTAAACTAAGAGAATGATAATATACCTGTACACGACGTCTTGTCTGCCTTGAGCTGCTGCTTGGCAGGACAGTAGCAGACTGGATTGCCATTCGCTAGTCTACAGGCATATGAACACTGACTTTGAACCGATCCACATGGATCTGTTGATGTATCTGAGAATAACAAGCACTTGTTTTCAAAGAATAATAAATAATGATTAATAGAAGATCAATGGAGGAATGCAAGTTATCCACCAATCACATAACGTCATAAAAAAACTACCTGACATATCTAAGTTTACCACAAGCGCTTAATTGATGCCGGGCTAAGCATTGTTGTGCGAATTGTAATGTCTTTACTATTTAATAAACATACCGTTGAATATTTGATATTAATTTGTAACTAATCTGACTGGACCATAGACAGCAACAGCACCCAGTCAAATTATTTTCAAAACATTCAACATCTTATATGTATAGTTTTCTGGAAATTGAGGCATGGATCGATCTATCCAAACACGGGCGAAGGTTGGGGAGGTGCTTAGTTAGAGAGGGGCGGGGCATAGCTAAAACTGGATTCATCCATTACTAGCCATATCCTATCTATTTATAGACATGCTGCACTCACTTTATGTGTGGGGTTGATTCAATTGTAATACTGTACACCATGTATTCCCTGAATATAAATTTCAAGTTAACTATGCTGGTATTAAGCTGCAGAATATTTTGAAATTAATTTGTCAAATTAGTTTCAAAATATTCAACATAATATATATTAAATTTCAATGAAAGACGCATTAATAATAATATAATGTGAAAGCAATCAAGTCAGGAAATATATGTAAATTGCCATACGTAGTCATCATTGAGCATACCATGTCAGTGTTGCACATATGTATATGGACAAATTTGTTACACGTAGTAATTTGCTACACTCGCTCTGCAAGTGGTCAATATTATTGCTTTCTGGTCTATCTGTATGTGCATGCGTGTGTGCGTCTGTACATGCATGTGTGTATGTGTGTGCGTGCATGTATGCGCGTGTGCATGCGTACATGCGAGTGTGGATTTGTTTGTCTGGAGCTGTATCTCAAAGACTATTCATCCAATTTGCCACAACTTAGGAGCATACTGTAAAGAGTATTTCCAGACTTATCCCATATATCAGATAAATAATCATAGACACTGATCAGATCAAATTCGAAATAAACCCTTATTTCGGAAACTTCTCGATTGATTTATCTCAAATTTTAAAACAAGAAACGGCGTGACTGACCATATACGAGTCTTTGATAACCTTAACCATGATCTGAAATTTTCTAAAGATCTTAAATATCTGGAAACGCAAAAAACATTTACAGTAGGACAAAACGGAAAGGTGAGGGCTGCCAATCCCTGATTGCTCTTGTTGAAATCAATAGATTACAGATAATATCTCGCCAATTAAATGGTTGTGGTAGGCTGACAGGTGGATTTAAGAATTGCTGACCAAATATTGAGCAATAGCATGGATTTTTTACCTTTAACGCATGTTGACTGATCAGTTGATAGAGCAAATCCTGGGTTGCATGCACAAAGGAATGCTCCATTCGTATTGGAACACACCTGTTCGCATTCAGCACCTTCTGAACATTCATCGATATCTGACAACATAAAATATTTAAATTAATCAAGTATCTGATGTCATAATCAAATATGTCTCATTTTGGCTAATGTAACAATCAAAATGGCATACCTCCAGGGTCAAAACCGAAGTCTGTTGCAAAAGTGTACGAATTGTATATATGTGATGAATTTACAATTTAATACATATTTAGTTGAATATGTTCAAACTAATATGTCTGCAACAGCCCCCACTCAATCAATTTTCAAAATTTATCGCTTGATAATAACATCAGCAAACAGGTGATTATGGCATCACAAAGTTGAGAGAGATCGGATACCTACATTGAAAGTGGACAGCACATGCCCATCATTAATTTCTGAATATTAATTCACAATATATTTAAGTTAATTTTACACATGCACAAAAAAGATGTGCATCATCAGCCTCTCTCTCTCTCACTCTTTCGCCCTCCCACCTCTCTCCCCTCTCTCTCCCACATCTATCCCCCTCTTTTGGTTATGTGCATTCAAATTCCAATTGTACAAAATCAGTTTTTGCCATGTGTGTTTCTGTTGTTCACAGAGATGAGATTTATAAGTGTACATCATTTATTCCCTAGTCTTTCAATGACTTGTGTGGCACCATTGTGTAAATATGGCGTACGTCCAAGAATGCCGCCATTGATCTAAACACTCCTTTTGTACTTAAGATAGCATTAATGCAATAACTATAGTGCTTATAAAAATCAGGCAATCCCAGAAATGTATTCAAAAATTACCTCCACGCGCCCGTGCTAGAATATTTAACTTTTCTTGGTACTGTCATTGTATAAACCAATGCCAATCAATGGTTCATGGGAGCTTGTGAGATAATATCAAAGACATGATTTTCTAGTTGGTGTCTGGATAATCACCACAGTAGATTATGTTATCTACTTTATCAAAGCTCTATGGCCATCATAATCCCATGCTACCTTAACATAGCGGGCATCAATGCTGATGACGACTATGATGACAGTAACGACGACGACGACGACGCCGACGACGACGACGACGACGACGACGCCGACGACGACGACGACGACGACGACGACGACGACGACGACGCCGACGACGCCGACGACGACGACGATGATACAGACAATAGACCAAATTATGTACACTTCCTCTTACAGTGTCAATAGCAATGAAACTAGTGTACGTTTTTCAACAAATTTGGTGGAAGATGTTGCTGTCTATGACAGCACCATCTTCCACCCAATTTGGTCAAAAATAAACCAGTTCATCTTTTACTTTAATTTGAAAATTTTAAATTTTCACATCAGAGTGTTAAGGGTTAATAATCACCAATTGAGAATGTGCTGCATCAGTGTTTAATAACAGTACGTATAATTTCAACACACCTGTGCATGTCCTGCCATCTGAATGTGTATCGCGATATCCAAAAGAACAGCTGCAGGTAAAATTTCCAATGCTATTGATGCAGTTCTGTGGGCAGTCATCAGAGAAAACTGTGCATTCATCAATGTCTGCAAAATAATACAACATTCAATAGTTCAGATCTTTTGCTTTGCTTGTTTTGTTATTTTATTTGTACACATGTATTATAATTACTGGACAAATAATTGCACAACTGATATCATGTTAAATATTTTCAAACACTTCTTACTGCGAGCTGGTGGTATCTACGGTTGTAAAATCTTCCACATAAATTAATTTCAAAATATTAAACATCTTACGAACATGATTATTCGTAAAATAGATATACTGGAACATCAAGGGTGCAGGGGATAGTTTTCTATGCCTTATGAGAACACCAGTGTTAAATGTAAATTTCTCAGATTCTGTGACTTTCCAACATGTCCATGACCAGTATGAGCCCGGATTAAATTGGTGCAAATGGAGTGATCCAATCTCTCATGAATCTGATACATATCATGTATCTAATCTGCATTATGTATCCATATCTGATATTCCAAACAAATAGCTCAATTCTTGCATGACGTCATAAGCAAGATGACATATGCCCATCGCAAAAGGTAAACAGTTAGTCATGAAAGTGACTAAATTATACTTATTTACATTTTAATATGCATTCTATTGACTATTTTGAAAGCAATTTGACTCGTAGCTGTTGCTATGAACCTCCTGGCATGTAGGATTAGATTAAAAATAATCGACAGCTTACTTTGACAGTTGCATAGAAATTGGGCTTCTCTGATTCAGTGTTCAAAGTTCTAAAATTCACTCAAATACACAAACAAAATGGCCGAAGCTGTTAGCTAAAAATGAGCATGTGTCATGTCTAGAAATGGATCACCCGATAGTGATTATGGTGTGTACCATTCCAGGTGCTGTATTCACTAAGGGTACGTAAGTATGAAACCAGTATGATGCTCGACTTTATGACTTTGCAGTGAAGCATGAAGCTTGACTCAAACATAAAATAAATATAGGCCTTATCAATAAGAAGCCCAAGGGCCTGTAACGCTAACGTGGACCATTAGGATTTGAGCCATTTGCATTTAAATACTGGTAGACATGATGGATAATTTTCGATAAATCCAAGATGGCCACCAATGAAATTGACCAATCAAGATTCTCGTGTGATATGTTGAAGCCGCTATAGGATAATTCTACCCAAGTTCCATTGAAATTGGCCCACTAATTAATTGGTAGCGTTTTAAATGGCTCTGGAAGGTTTAAAAAAAAATCCAAATGGTCACCAAAAAATTTACCAACCAAAATTTTGAATAGAAGTTCTAGATCCTACCACTATGGAATGATTCCAGCCAAATTTGGATATAATTCACCAAGTGGTTAGGGAGAAGATGCATTTTGACAATTTCCCATAATTCTTTCGAAAAATGTAACCCATTAAAATTCTGAATAGATGTTCTGGAGCATACCATGACATGGTCTGTCTATCCAACTAGGGTTGAAATCTGTCAAGCGGTTAATGAAAAATAGCGCTTAGACAATTTGCGGTCAATTTTCCATAAGATCACCAAGAAACCGATCAAAATTCTGTATATACGTTCTAAAGCATATCCCGATAAGGTCCTTCCAGCCAAACCAGGTTGAAACCTGCCGAGCAATTAATGAGAAGTAGAGCTTAGACAATTTCTGGTTAATTTTTCACAGAATCTAAGGTTTTCACCAAAAGACTTGACCAGTCAAAATTCTGTATTTGAGATATGAAGCATATCCCGATCAGGTCCTTCCAGCCAAAGTAAGTTGAAATCTGTCAAGTGGTTAATAAGTAGAATTTTGACAATTTCCGGTAAATTCTTCATAAAACCCAAAGATTTCCACACAAATAAATTGAGCAATAAATATTCTGTATGCATGTTCTGAAAACGAAAGCATTAGAGTGCGTCTAGCCAAATTAGGTGGAAATCTGCCAAGTGGTTAATGAGGAGTTTTAAACAAAGGTTGGCAGATGTATGACAGATGACAGACGGTCGCCATGCATATCAGTGACCTTGAATTTGTTCTTTTGATCAAAACATCATTGTGTAGTGCCGTGTTATTATAAAGAGGCATGCATCCAAGTTTGGGTCGAGTATGATTAACCAAACATGAGATATACACAGAAAAGTCGAGCTAAACGGAAAATGGTAATGTTTAATAAATCAATGTGTTTAACAAGGTCATAGTGACCTTGACCTTTGACCATTGGACCTCAACCTCATCGTGAGATGCCGTATCATTATATGGAAACATGTGCCCAAGTTTGGGTCCACTGTGATTAACCCAGTCTGAGATATAAACAGAAAAGTTTAGCTAAACGCAACTTGGAGGACGCCACCACCGCCATCACCGCCGCCACTGCCGCCGACGGCGTGCAGGGTTTCACAATAACTCGTTTTACTTCGCAAAGTCGAGCTAAAATGTATAAATATGGCATATGTGCAAGAATGCATAAGTTTGCATTCACCTACTTTAGATGAATATTTACCGGCATATTCGTGAATGTACCATAAGTCTTCTAAATAGGTGCAAGCAGTTAGGCGGGTGTGTACCTTAGGTATGCTTCGTGAAAATGGTCCCACTACTTTTGATAGTAAATCAGGATAGCAATGTATACTTACCTACACAGCTACCGTTAACCTTCTGGAATCCAGGCTCACAGTCACAGCGGTATGATCCAGGTGTATCAACACACAATTCTTTGTTACCGCAAGGTGACGATGATACGTTGCATTCATTAACATTCACATCACACAATGTCCCGTCCCATCCATCCTTGCAGAGGCAGCCGGTTGTGCTGTTGCAGACATCCATGCCAGTGCCACAGTTACAGAGCGTTGCACAATCAACACCCCAATGGTAGGCATCACACGCTAAATAAGAAATTATATGGTATATATTTATACCTTCATAATTACAGGTACATGAACATAAGCGATCAGAAGACGGCATACCACCAACCCCCACCACCCCACCACAACACCCCCCCCCCCCAGATCCAAACAGTTCAGATAAACATACATCAAGAGTGGGCATACATGTAAGGTTATTTGTAAAGGACAATATGTTAGAAAAACTAATCAGTGAAAAATGCAACTCATAAAGCCCTAATTCCTTTGTCAATAAGTGTAATGTAGTTATGCATCGGCTTTAATATATTTAAAGGGTGATAACTCTGTAATGAATATTTTTGGTCGCGAAAAAGGCACATGCCCAGCGGCACATGATATTGATATTGTCGACACAATTTAAGTTAATCCATTGCGACCTCTAGTTGTAGCTCGTTGAGAAAAAATTATTGTCAGAGATGGACGGACCGACAGAGGGACACGCATACATTTTGGACAGATGGATGAAACATACAGATATACGGATAGCACATGCACACCGTAACGTGCTAATGATAACACTTAGCAAGTTTCAAAAGAATCGGTTAAACTGTAGGAGTAGTTGCGGTGACAAAAAATGATTGGCAATGCAGTTTATGTATCAGCTTTAAGATATTTAAAGGGGGATAACTCTGCAGTGAATAATCTTTTGGACGTGAAAATAGCATATGCACGTCTGTATGTGATACTGATAATGTGGAGGAAATTTAAACCTCATCCATTGAGACCTCGACGGGGAGTTGTGTTTACAAGAAATTATTGTCAGAGATGGATGGACTGACAGACGGACGTACATACATTTTGGACAGGCGGATGGACATACAAGTATACAGATATAACATGCACACCTTCACGTGGTAATGATAACAATTTTTGGGTTGCGAAAAAAGCACATGTACATCTGCACATGATATTGATGATGAGGTCAACATTTAAAGTTAATCCATTGAGACCTCTAGGAGGAGTTGCGTTGACAAGACAGGGGCAGATGGATGGACGGACGGACAGACATGCTGATCGCTATGTCTCCCCAACCCCACCCCCACCCCACCCACCAGTCCCACCGTCTTCCAGACTGGAGTGGGGGTGAATAATAAAATTCGCTGTTTAGCCTTCCAATAATTCAGAGTGGTACCTTCAACGTATAGAAACAAAGGTACTACAGCGAATACGGAAGCCTGATTAAAGGTATTTGTTGTGGAAATTTGCTTATAGTTGTCATAATTAACCCTTTAACACTCGCATCAGCCAAAAAACTGCCTCTGCAGTGGTCTCATTAAATGCCCATTTGCAGACAGAGAAACGACTAACTTTTTTAAATTTAACTCTGGTGTGACTGGCTCGATAACCGAGCCAGTCATTTCAGTGGTACATTTTCAAAAATAGTCTTCTCTTGGTCTGCAAATGTTCATTTTCCATGAGAAACATGAAATTGTCTAGAACATACTCGCGGGTTAAAGGGTTACGATCTAGATCCTACATGTAAGAAAGTCTTATAATGGATTAGATAAACTGGAGACGCCCAATTTCATGATCTGAGTCACCATGACCATAACATTTGATATGTTGCTGAGCATATCATAAAGTTTCTTATAAATATAAACTTGGACATCATAGTTGGCAATTACAAGTGTCCCTTTTTAAAATAGGCAATTTGAGCACAAGGCCAATAGGCTAGTCATACGAACATAACACCACTATTGGGATTACTCTATTAATGTACGGCTCAGGAAATTCCAAGCCACTCCCAATTGCCCTGTTCGATGACCCTAACATTCGCCACTGTAACTACACATTCAAGATGGTTCTTCCTGACCATGCGAGCAACATCTTACTCAAACATCTAACTCATGTTTTTGCAGGTATATTTAGTGGACCCTAAGTTATCATGCCATGCCATATACACATTTTGCACAGCCGTATAAGTAGACAGATATGTATGCATTGCGATAACAAGAGTATAATGACAACCTGAGGAGAGATCAATCAATCAATGGATGAATCCAGTTCATCTAGCAATCATATAAAATGTGGGCTGACATCATAATCAATTACGTCATGAATGACACTATTTAGTTCGTTATACATGTTTAATAAACTGCACAGTTGTGAATTGTATGTATTTACTATTTAATACACATTCTATTGAATATTTATTAAATAATTTGACTGGACGCTGTTGTTGCCATAGGCATCAACAGCAACCAGTTAAATTATCTTCAAAATAGTCACGGGCTTACACGTCTAGTTTTCTGAAAATTGAGATTCCGAGAGTGCAGGGGTCGAGTGATCCCAACGTGGATAAAGTATGGGTGGAGCTGAGCTAGAGATGGGGAGGGTATAGCTAAAACACAATTCCTCCATTGCATCCTCAACTTACCCTTATCTCACAAGCAGGCAAATATTCAAACATTCATTAAACCATTATATATTATTTTATGGCATACTAGTTTAACATAGCCCCATGCCCCATCTCCTAGCCCGACTGTAAGTGAACAACAATTACTGTATTACCTTACCCACACCTACGTATAAATTAAGTGTAAGTACGTGAATTATGAAGTACTAAGAAATTGATAGTCAAGTTGTTCAGGGATCGGGTGATTCCAACACGGGCGAAGTGTTGGTGCAGCTTAGCTAATGGACCTTTCCATGTTTCCCCGCCCATCACTAGCTAAGCTCCACCGACACCTCGCTCGTGTTGGGATCGATCGATCTCTGAATACTCTATCAATTTCCAAAAAAGCGTTGAATATTTTGAAACTAATTTGACTGGGTGCTGTTGCTGCCTAAGCCAGCAACAACACTCAGTCAAATTTGCTTCAAAATATTCAACAGCATGTTTATCAAATAGCAAAGAAACGGTCTATATGGAACCCTTTGTGACGTAATGAATTTGACGTCATCATAGACGCGCTGGGCTGATTATGATGTCATACGAGGTCAGATGATGGATGGATACTTTGGAAAGGTGAATTATGGGCTGGGCATAGCAAAAACTGGATTCAACCATTGTGTTTGCTACCTGATATATGGATCTGTGTTGGATATTTTATGTTGCGTAAAGTAATGTTGTAGTTATAACATCGGTATCAATTTACCATCACATGATTTCTTGTCATTAGCAAGTTGGTATCCCACAGCACAGGAACAGTTATAGCCACCAAGACCGTTAATGCATGTTTGATTACAGGCGTTTAATAGACATTCATCAATATCTGCAAATTTATTAAACAGTATGTTAATAAAAGAAAGAAACGCAATGCTTTTTTAAAGTAATTACGCACATGACTGTTCTGTGTAGAACATATTTCATATCACCACAACTCGACAACGGTCTACATAATTACCTGATTCCTTGTGGGCCATTAACCCTTAATGGCTAATGTTGTTCAATAATATAAAAATATTTCCTTATTGATGATCTATTTGCAGGGCAAGAAAATACTATTTTTGAAATGCTACCACTGTAATGACTGGCTCGGTTACGGAACCAGGCATTTCAGTGATAAATTTTCATAAGTATCTCTCTTCGCCTGTTAATACACATCCCTCAAGATCACTTCAAAGACCGTTTTTTGCCTATTTCGTGAGGAAAGGGTTAAATGGCCGTGGGGAAACAATGATTTAGAAAGTGTATGATCTACTAACCAAATCTTATATCAAATGTATATTTGTTGTCTTCTGGTATGACAGGGACGGTACGAGTATTATCTGTGGGAATGTATGTATTGTATTAGGGTCTTATTCACTTCTCACATACGAGCAAATTAAGTATGTGTATCCTATTAACACATTAACCAATATGTGATATGACACATCCTATTGAATACAATATTTAAATTTTATAATTCAACTATAATAAATCAGGAATAACCTAAGGGTATGTAGATGCGATTGTGGTGGCACATTTTTATCCCCGAGCAATGGTGGATTTCAGGTTAGCCATCAATCATATGAAGTCATCATCAATTGCATGACATGTAAGCTGACGTCAGAATAAATTACGTTATGAACGATGTAGATCAGTTTGCCATGAACTCTTAATTGATGATCGGCTGAGTGTTGTTGTACGAATTGTGTCTTTACTATTCAATAAACCCTCTGGTGAATTCAGTAGCTTTCTGTACTGTTTTCCGGAAATTGAGATTCAAAGAGTGCAGCGATCGATCGATCCGAACATGGTCAACGAGTGGGTAGAATTGAGCTAGAGATGGGCTGGGCATAGCTAAAACTGGATTCATCCGTCGCAGATTGAGTGTAGGAACACATCTGGTGTGTGTTGTGCATGGAGGCCATATATATCATCAGCATCTAGATTATGCCGCTTTAAGTTCGGTAGCACAATTAGATATTAGTGATATCGATGATGCGACGGTGACACTGGTAAATAGCGACATGGAGAGAGATTGCACCAAGACAAACCCCTTGACCAGTAAGCCAACTGGGTTAATACTCGGCCGTATTGGAATGGTATCGCCACAGTAACTTGAATTGTCAGGGGCATGAAACTACTTTGACTGACTATGACCGCAACACCGCCTAGTCAAATTAGTTTTAAAATCATCGTCAGAATGTTTATTAAGTAGTAAAGACATACAATTCGTACAGCATGTTGGACTATTAAGTGTTGAAGACCGACTAAATCGAGCCATTCATGCTGTAATTGATCATGACGCGTCACGTAGTTAATATGATGGATGGATAGAGACCATTCTGTAGACACGCACTTGCTCCCTCGCTCCTCTCCCTCTCCCTCTCCATTCCCCCCTCCCCCCTCTCTCTCTCTCAACAGACATTTGGCAAAGCGGATATTAACATTAAAGCAATGTTGTTTAATAATTAATTGCAATGTGATTGCGAGGCATATAATCAGATCCATCATAAGCACTCACCTTGGCAATGCGAGATATTCAGTGCCTCATAGCCACTTTTACAAATACAAGCAGGTGTATTCACCTCTACTACACATATTGCAGATGCTTCATCGCAGGAATAGCTACTTTTCTCACACAACTTCTCCTCTGAAACACAGAATAAATTCAGAATACAATTTACTAGAATTTTCAGAGCAAAATTGTTAACTAGTGCAGACGCGATATTTTCCACACAATACAAGGCATATGTAGGACATAAAACATTGATGTACTGATGAAACCGTAACTTTTGCATCTACTTATTTTTTTGCTTGTGCCAGGTCAAAATAATATTTTGTTTTCAGAAAATACCATACTAAATACAACATCCGAGATGGAAAATGCTCTGTAGAAAATTTACCACTGGAATGATTGGTTCGATTATCGAGTCAGTCAAGCAGGTGGTAAATTAAAAGACAATGGGCATTCAATAATCAAATAGTTAGACTTAGTTCAAATAGTCAGACTTAGTTTTATAATCTAAATTTGTAAAAAAAATCGAAATTGTTGCTCAGTGAATCTGCATTTGCAGGCCAAAAACACTATTTTTTGCAAATTTACCACTAGAATTACTGGCTCGGTTACCGATCCACTCATTGCAGTGGTGTATTTAAAAAAACTCCTCTCTTGGCTTGCAAATAGATATTCATCTGGACTGCAGAGGGCGTTTTGATTGGGTTGACAATAAAAGGGTTATATTGGTAACAAAGGGGTTAGATGCTCAATTTCTGTCTTTGTATACATTAGTAAATATATTAGAAAGTGGAATAAATATGCATACTGTCTATACATGTCTTTCTATCAGAGTCTGCCAGTACATATCCGCTATAGCAGTCACAGTTGTAGAGTCCAGCGACATCGTCACATATATGATGACAGTCATCTATTCCGAGAGAACATTGGTCAATATCTAAAGGTAAAAGAAAAGGTGGGTTAGCAGCCACGCACAGTACAGCCGATGCATTTCAATTTTAATTTTGTTATAAACCCAGCTAACATTGTTATATATGAGAAACACAAATGTGCAATATTTACATAGAACACAGTACAAAGTAAAAACATTATAAATATTATCATCATCAATTATTTTTAATATACAATCATTAATTACAATAATAATGTACAAACCATGATGACGTATTACAAAATTATATTTAATTTACAAAAAAATAATTGCGTATAAAATCTCGACAAAGACCCAATGAAGAGGACATTTTTAAAAGTGATAATGGTTAAAACAATCATCGTTGTCGGTGGCGCCGCCGGCGGCGTCAACATTGCCGTCAGTTTCTTTGTCAATCTCTTTGATAATTTACTAGGTTTCGAAAAGAAAAACAGGCGCATGTTAGTTAGTACAATTTTCAACATGATTTAAGAAATGTGTTGTTGAATATTTGTAACACATTTGGATTGGAAGCTTCCAATCCAAGTATGTTCAAATTATTCAACAGCGCGAGTTAGGGTGTTACTGGGCTGAACTGCAGCATATATGAGCAAGCCTATACAGTAAAGTTTGAAATTCATTTGGATGAGCCATTAGCCAACCGGTCAGTAGATAGTACTGATACTACTGATTATTTACGAGCCCTATCTTTGCAGATATGGTGGTTAGTTCTAGTCATTATAATTGTGCAGGTATTCTGTCTTTTTTATTATTGAATTCCATTTTGTATGCAAGCTTACATGTATGTAATTAAAACAGGTTTGGTTAGTAAATCTTGCACTTTATAACTGGCTCTATTATCGAGCACGTAATCCCAATGTTAAGTTTATAAACAACCTTTCTCTTGGTCTCTAATTCACCTTTCCAGAGTATCCACCCATCATCTGACCTCGTATGACGTTACAATCATCTCAGTGCGTCTATGATGACGTCACAATCATTACGTCACAAAGGGTTCCATATAGACAGTCACCAAATCTCAAATACTCCTACACGTTGTATGAAGTGTATGTCTTTGTAATTCTTTGCTATTTAAGAATTTTAGGCAGCAACAGCACCCAATCAAATTAGTTTCAAAATATTCAACAGCTTACCTGTATAGTTTCCTGCAAATTGATAGTCAGGGAGTTCAGAGATCGATCGATCCAAACACAAGCGAGGTGTGGGTGGAGCTTAGCTAGAGATGGGTGGGGCATGGCTAAAAATGGAAATGTCCATTGGGACTTTCTCAAGGTCACGAGAGAGCAGTTTGGCCGGCTTAACCATTACCTTGTTGAGATATCAAATTGTTACTAGCCCGCCGGACTGCAGCGTCACAAATTACTCTAGCTAGCTCTGCTGAACTTCTATTAGCCTCTGCCTAGTGGACTAGTGTTAACCCCTTAACACCAAGGCAGTCAAAAAGGGCTTTTCTGCGGTGGTCTTTAAAAATGGCTATTTACAGTCCAAGTGTAGATTAATTTTCAACATTTGCTACTGGAATGACTGGCTCGGTAACCGCCCAAGTCATTCTAGTATTTAATCTTCTAAAATAATCTTCGTTGATCTGCAAATAGACATTTTCGATGAGAAAATTTAAATTTTCTTGAACAAATTCGAGGATTTATGGGTTAATTTCAAACCCTGCCTTACAGTTTCAGGTTTCTAACATGTGGTTCTTTTTGTATAGATCGGTGTGTGTTTTAATTTGCTTTGCATTAAATTAACTCCAGTCGATTAGAAAATAGTTTTCACAAATTAAAACATAGCTTGAATACATACACATATACACTTTCACATAATAAAATAGATAGGGCCTATTTTACAGACACAACGGAACGATGCGATCTGTCACGCAATTATCTGACGATATTATCAGATGCGTTACACGTTAGCCGACGTCACGACCACAATGCCAGATGTCAGTCACGAAAATGTTACGGTCTGTCATTAAAATGCACTAAATCATCTGTCTTTGACTAATTATTTACAATTTAGTAGTCATTGAATATTTTAGAACAAATTCGGCAGGGAGCTACTGTTACTGCTGTCATTGTCAGGAATAACACCAATCGAATTACTTCCAAAATACTCAACAGCTTAACAGTATACTGTAGTTACATTGAAATTTAAATTTTGTGAATTCAGGTTTCAAATTTCAAATCGATTGTAACACGCACACAACGTGTGCGGAGATTAGCTAGAATGGACTTTTCCAGTGTATCCGCCATCGTATGACGTCATAATCAACTACGTGACGTGTCTGACGACGTCATGCACACTGGCGTCATGGATGACATAGATAACTGCGTCACGAACATATAATTGAAGTAGAACTATGCGTTGGTGTACGAATCGTAAGTTTTTACTATTTAATAAATATTCTGTTGAATAGTTTGAAACTAATTTGATGGGGGTGCTGTTAAATTAGTTTCAAAATATTCAACAGTTTACCTGTATAGTTTTCATGGCGTTCGGGGCTCGATCGATCCCAACACGAGCGAGGTCTCTTTGTGACGCTTAGCTAGAGATGGGCAAAGCTAAAACTTGAAAGCTCCATTGGGTGAGACATCGCTGGGTCCCTCTATTATGTGTATGTAGACAGAAAAACAATCACATTCCTGAATTTATCAACTTACTTTGGCACAGCATGCCATCCAACAGTCGTTGATAACCATCAAAGCACTGGCAAATGAAGCTACCGTGTATATTTTCACAACTCTGTGGACAGGTATTCAACTCTGGATCCGTGCATTCATCGATGTCTACAAGATAACAACATACCATTTTGCACCCAACACATACAGAGCATGCGACTTATAACAACACAGTCAATATGCACATGCCTCAATGGAAGCGTAAGATCTGTCATTCCATTATCCGACGTCAAAATCAGAATAAATTGCTTGTTAACTGACGTCAGAAGTATATGTCGCTTCCTTAGTTCCAGGAATCGAACGATGGCAACGAGTAGAGCTTCTTATCCTAGCATGCCTACATTTTCTTGGCATTCCTTGAACACGATCGGTTAGAGGGACATTTAGAATATTCCTAGTCAGGGGACAATTTACGTCACAACTGACCAACAAATTACAGAGCTACATATGTTAACACCAGAACTTGGATATTTTTCTAGTTTAATATGGGTTTTTTAACAGTTTAACTGTTAACGTTCATTGTGACAGGCCTTCGCCTATAAATACCACGTGAAATGACTGTGACATGCAGCGATGATTCAATGATCGTGGATAATTTCGTAGATTTGAAAATGATATCTTATAGGAAACTGGCCACTATAATATGATGAGACTAAATGAGTCACTATAAACAGCAATACATCGCAGCTAAATTAGTTTCCTAGAACGATTCTTGCATTTACAAATTATTTTGGATATTTGACTTTTCGCGTGTATATGGTTAAATGAACGACTGACTTACCTTGACACGAGTCATTGACTATGACATATCCAGTAGCGCAGGTACATTCAAAGTCACCGTCGATATTTGTGCAGAGTGTGTTTGCTCCGCAGATAACAGCCAGATCTGATGTTGCACATTCATCTATATCAGTGTCACAAAGTGTTCCGGTCCACCCGCTCTCACATTCACATCTGTGGTAAAGCAATTTAATGGATTAAGTCATATTTAGCTATGCCCCACCAATCTCAAGCTAAGCTTCGCCCATATTTTACCCGTTTTGTGATTGAGTGAACAATGAACTACCTGAGAATCTTAATTTCCAGAAACCTATACATGTAAGCTATTGAATAGTTTGTAAGTAATTTGAGTGGGGCGGTTGCAGAAGGTGTATTAAATGGTAAAGATATCCAATTCGTACAAATGACTATTCAAGGTTCATAACGGACTTAGTTACGCCATTCAAAACGTATTTTGATTGTGCTGTCAGCACACATGTGACGTAATTGATTATGACGTAATATACTTGAGTGACAGATTGGATACATCAATTAAACACAGCCAACATTGATGAAAATGGACATTGACTTATGGGACTAAATATGGTGAGAAGGCAGTCAGAAGACAAAGTTCCCAGACATTTGTAAAAGATATGCATCCTAAATAAATTTAGGATTATTTCTTATTTTATGGACACTTTAAATAACTAGGACTGTAGCTGCGATTTTAGATAGACATTTGCTGGCGCAATTATTTTAGATTCTATTGTCTCCGCCGGTGAGGTATAAAACCATTGTCGTAATGCTAATGCGAGTCATTCTTTTGCTGGCTTCTAAGGTGAGTGCATAGTAAGTGCATGGCATAGTTCAATAGTAGTTGTATATTTCCTAAGGTATAAGTGAAAACAAATATATTTATAACAAGTTTACTGAAAACTGTTTTTGCCTATGGCAGCAGCAGCGTTCTCTTAAATTGTTGGCAAAATAAGCAGCGGATAATACAATTGTCACTGGGTACAAATTTGATAACAATTTGTCCGAAAATCGGTGACGCAACAACTTTCAATAAAATTGTTTTAAAAAAGATCAGCTTTAGGAAAACTGCTGAATGTTTTGAAAATAATTCAGTCAAATTAAGCTCAAAATATTCAGCAGAATTAGTTTCATATCGCAAATAATAAACTACCATATATACATACCCCTTCTTTGGATTGCACTGGTTAGCGTGGTAACAGTTACAATCTATGGAGCAGTTCATTCCCCATTTGTCACCGGCACATTCTGCGTTTGAAAGACGTAGTATATTAGTTTGACATTATGACGCCAGGCGGACATACATCATAATGAAACTGTCGCAATTTATCAGGCCGCAAGCTTATATTGCTATGTTATGTAATATTCATTAACATTTTCATTTCGAGGACGGGAAAACCGCGCTCAGCAGCGGTCTTGAGTAATGTCCATTTGCAGACCAAGAGAATATTTTCTTTAAATTTACCACTCGGTAAGCGAGCCAGCCATTTCAGTTGTAAAAATGTCTTCTCTTAGGCTACAAATGCAGATTTAATTAGGTAATATCTGGATTTTCTAAATCAGATTTAGACATTAAATGGTTTAACATTTGAAATTCTACTATCTAAATATCTGTACAGCTATATGGGAAAACTCTTTAAAATTATGGTACTGATTTGACTGGAATATGTTACTGCCAAGATATTCAACAGCTTAATTGCATAGTTACCTTGAAATTGAGTTTCTGGATGATCATGGTTCAAAGTGTAAAAATTAATTCAAATATAAAGTAGGCATAGCATAGCGAGACATGGATCACTATATTGAGATATCGAAGATAACCTATTCCGAGAATCGAACCACTCATTTGTCTAATATCTTAAGATGATGATTGTTGATGTTTGGCACACGAACTGACTGACATACTCACTCAGTCCTTGTCATTTCGCAGGTTCTAAGTACGACAGAATTACAAATTATTATATTTAATTATGAATACATTATTACCTATGCAAGTTCTCTTGTCAGAATCCAGCATCTTTCCTGTCTCACAGCTACAGCTAAATCCCCCATCGGTGTTATGACAGAGATAGCTGCATACGTCCAATAAACATTCGTCAATGTCTGAAATATATATTTGATTTTTGGAATTGCTATGTCAAAAATCAAATGGGCAACATATGATAAGCTAAGCGCCCAATGCCATGAGACTAAGAAACTAAGAAATGGACCTTTCCAATTTATTCATCAGCCATATGACGTCATAATCAACTACGTGCCGTGTAGGCTAGCGTCATTATCAATGGACCACGAACACTTAATTGATGACAGACTAAGCGTTGCTATACGAACTGCATGCCTTAACTATTTAATAAACGTGCCATTGCATGTTTTGAAACTAATATGCTTATTTGTATAGCTTACTGGAAATTGATAGTCAGATAGGTGAGGGATCGGTAGATCGGTCACAACACATGCGAAGTATGGGTGGAGCATACCTAGAGATGGACAGGGCATAGCTAAAACTGGGATTCGTCATTGCCATGAAATTCCATCTTCATAGCGTCATACTTGAATGCATGCAATAGTATTTGACATGGTACATTTTCATGCGAATGGGTGCTGAATGATCAATAGCAGGGAGGCATACGAATCGAACTCCATCCACCAACGTGGGTTTATTAATCTGCGCGACGAAGCAAGTGTCCAACCTTGATTCCATACGTTCCAGACAACAGCCTCATCCAATCATCTGTTAACCCCGCCTCAAAATACACAAGAAATGCTACTTATAGCTATTTAACTATCAGCATTTTTCAAGAAAATCAAAAGCTGTTGCTCAACGAATAACAATTTGTAGTCCAAGATTAGATTTATTTGCCAATTTATCAGTGAAATTTACAAACAGCTTTCCTACAAATGGAGATATCTCCTGTGACCACACTGTACCGGCCGCTTTGGCCGGGTTGACCAATAATGTGATAATGGTTAACAAAGACCAAATCTTTGCTTAGTCAGTGTCCCTTCGCAGGTCAGGAAGATGCTATTTCAGCTAAAGAGTTACCACTAGAAAAATCAAAACAAGCTAGTAATTAGTGGTAAATTTTCAAAAGTATAGTTCTTGGCTTGAGCATGGACATTCATCATGCACACGGAACAAGACGTTCTTGACCGCTTGATCATTAACACTTTCGTGACGAAAGCGGCCATAACCGGCCTCTGTAGTGGTTTTGGGTAATGTCCATTTGCGGGCTAAGAGAAGACTAAACGAACCAATCATTATGGTGGTAAAATTTCAAAAATAGTCTTCTCTTGGCCTGAAAATCGGCATTAAATAAGTAAATATTGTTGGCACAAGAAGGGCTGAATAAAATGGTGCAAAAAAATATCCAAAATAAGATAACTTATATACTGGTCACATGTAATTCTTTTACAGGGCAAGATAAAACGATTTTTTTTAATGTATCACTGGAATACCTACCAGACGTTTTAGCAGCCTGAAAGGAACATATTTATTCCGAATTGGAAATAATGTTACAATAAATGCACAATTTTAATGGATATAGTATATGACGTCATAATCAATTACGTCACATGTTGGCTGACATCACAAATAAAATATGTAATTAATGGCGTAGCTAAGTCCGTCCAGAACTTTTAGATGTTCGTCAACTGTGCGAATTGTATCTCTTTATGAAGTAATAAACATTCTACAGGCAGCAACAGCACACAGGCAAATTAGCATCAAAATATTCAAGAGCTTACCTGTATAGTTACATTGAAATTGGGATTCTGAGACTTCAGGGTTCAAAGTGTATAAATTGATCCCAACACGTGCAAAGCATGCGTGGAGCTTCTCTAGAAATCGGCTGGGCATAGATAAAAGGGGATTCATCTATTAAGCAACTCATTATCTATTTTGCTATAGGCCTACATACCAAAACACGAGACAAGATCTGTCTGATTTAGTTGGTATCCAAGTCTACAAAAGCACTCTCCAGTTCCATCCACGAGTGTCTGACATCCATATTCACAGGTCCGGTTCGAAGCGGCACACGGATCACTATATGTTAGATCTTGGAGAATCAGAAAATTAACAAGATAACAATCAGGGGTTGTCAAAGTATGCCACATAATTTCCTTACTTGGTTTACTATGACCCTTGATCTTGTGACCATAATACCTATATGACGTCAGATGATTGATGGGTAAGCTGGAAAGGTTCATGAGTGGAATTTTCCATCATTTCGGGATAATAACGCAAGTTGTCAAGGAGTAGATTTTCACCATCTACTGTTGAGATAAAACCAATGATAATAAAATCAAACCAAAATATGGTGAAAAATCCCTACTTGAATTATCCAGAAATGTTGGAAAATGCTGCTAATTAACCGTTCCAGTTTAGCCATCTATCACTAACGTCATATGACGTCATAATCAACTACGTGACATGTAGAATGACGACATAATCACGTGTAGAATGGCATCTAAATTACTCGATTTAATCCGTCTTAAACGCTTAATAGTCCATCAGGTTGTATGAATTTTTCCTATTTAATCAACATCCTGTTTAATATTTTTAAACGAATTGGACTGGGCGCTGTGGCTGCCATAGGTAACAACAGCAATCAGTCCAATTCGTTTCAAAATATTCAACAGCTAACCTGTAAGAGTTTTCGATCGATCTCAACACAAGCGAGGTGTGGGTGGAGCTTAGCTAGAGGTGGGCGAAACATAGCAAAACCTCGACATTTTGATCCTGTAATCAATAAACTTATATGAACTATAGGTGGGAATCTTCCCCTAAAGGCTGGGAGATTTCTCCCAATAGAAGTTGACTTATCGTCCTTCAACACGGCGTAATTTCTGACCAAAAATCGATAGTGCTCTTGAGACCACTAAGGGCAAGGTCAGACTCATGATTAGGAAAGATTGCTTTAAGATAACTGAGTTATCATCCGGAAATGCAATATAGTTTCAATAATTGCGTAACTGTGACTTTGACCTTTAGACGCTAGAGTTATTCAAAGCCCTAATGACAACCTCCGACCTAGGTTTGTTAAAGATCCCTTCAATAAAACTCGATTCATTTCCAAATAACTTGCATTGCATAGTTAACACCATGTGCATAGGTGTTGCCTTTGTTGTAGCTGTTTTGTTGTTGTTGGTGTGGTGACAGTGGCCTGCTGCTGCTGCTGCTGCTACTTCTGCCGCTGCTGCTTGCTGTGGTTATTTCCAATATATTTAAGTACGTGTGCATACATATATGAGTGTATAGTACATGCCACTATGTTTATTTATGAAGTTGAAAACTGTGCGTGGGTTGGCAAGGCTCAATTAATCTATAGTTTCGTGTAAACTCTATAACAAAAAGAAGTACACATACTGGCAAGATGTAAGAACATTCACATAATATAACGAGAGCAATCAGACTTTGCAGACCCTCACCCACTCGTTTCAGTCACACTGTAAAATACTTTCAGATTTTCTGAATTTTTACAGATTTTCCGATTTTTTCAGATTTCCTGAAACATGCCCAGAGTTGTGTAATCCTACCATTCCACGTATTGCAATTTGAGCAAAATTGAACCAGTAGTTTCCGAGATATCCACAGATCCAGAATTATATCCGATCCCGGTTCTCTTATCTGGATCACGGCCAACGTCTGGACCTCCACTTGCACCACAAATTGCTTCCTTGTGTTAAAATTGGAGACAAATCGGATACGGAGTTTTTGACTTACAGGTACGGGCACACACACGCAGACGCACGCGCGCACGCATGCACTCACGCGCAGACCCAATTACAATACCGTCGTCTCCTTATGGCGCATCGGTAAAATCTCAATGATGGGAAATTGAACCGGAAATTGGCGACAGCGCCTAGCATTATAGTAAGCCAACAAACGCTTTCACCAGACCAAAGCCGTCAAGTCGTCAGCCTGGGCTATGATGCAGGACGCTGTCACTAGTTGTGGGTTCGATTCCCTGTCAATGCTAAAATACCATAATGCCATGAATATTAGTGATGATATATCTCGATTCCCATGAACACCAATGTTAAGAACCAGAATAAATCATTATGATAGGCTAGTATGTCTATGGCGACTCACTTTTTGTGCACGTTAAGTTGTTGCTGTCCAATAGAAAGCCCTCGTTACACGAACAGGCAAAGCCACCGGGTTGATTTACACATTTCTGCTGACAGGTATGGGTCATTTCTGAACACTCATTTAAATCTGCAACGAGACACTTAGACAATACCATTCTGATGCCAAAATGTTAAATTAAACGATGACCTGATGTCCATTTTTAACACATTTGGTGGAGCAAGATTGTCCACCTAAATTCTTGAAAATATGCACACCAGTTTCTTTGCTAGCGACGCGGATAAAAAAGATTGGATTTTGACATCATAGGGTTACATTTATTATTTATCCATGCCATTGGCACTGGTATGCTCTAAAATGTGCAAAGTACCTTTAGTCGGCCACCAGGCAAATGGAGAGAATGAATGAATCCGATCTGATGGTCAAGTATAACGTAATAATCGGCTATCTCACAAGTAGTCTGACGTCACAATCATAATTGTAAAAGGCTTAATCAGGAACCTGAAATAGTCAGTTTGTTTAATCTACTTGTAGGCTCCTATGTCTTTACTATTTGATAAACATTCTTTTGAATATTTTGAAACTAATTTGAAAGGGCGCTATAGGCAATAGAATATTTATCAACTAACACATTTACAATGTAGATGGCTACTGTCAGATCCCTTCCAGTTTCGTGTTGGACCTACGACTGTTGATTGTGACATCAGCTATCACGTGACATATTTTGTTAATGATGTCAGATTAGATCTGTCCTTCAGACATATGATTTGGCAAGGCTAGAGAGATATGCAACCGAACTAGGTTATTTTCATAAATATAAAACAAATCTGATAATAAGAAAAGAGCATCAGCCCACTTATATTAACGCTTTAAACCTCGTTTTTGTTCAGTTCAAGAAAATTTAAATTTTCTCAAAGAAAATGTCCATTTGATAATCAAGCGAAGACTCTGTTTGAAAATTTACCACTATAATGACTGTCTCGCTCAGCCAGTCACGCCAGTGATAAATCTCCAAAATTAGTGTTCACTTGTTCTGCAAATGGACATTTCTCGAGATAATTGCAGCAGCCGGTTTTGGTTGATATCAGTGTTTAGCGTATTAAGATAACAATCAACTCCTTACCCAAACAATTATACATGCCAGCCCGTCTATATCCAGTAGTGCACGAGCAGTCATAGCTTCCAGGTGTATTGATACAACTCTGCGAGCACAATGACAGGTTTTGCGAACATTCGTCTATGTCTGGAATCAAGAAGGTATGTGGGGGTATACATAGTTTGCTTCCCTAAAATTCGGCCTAGGAAAGAAACTAATACCATTTTGAACCCGACATGGAAAGGTATAAGTTTTTACAGAGACATGAATTGTTCGCCATACAAAGTAATCAATCATCATCGGCTATATAAAGACTATATTCACAACAGAATGCTTGGAAATAACATTCTTAAAATTGAATACCTACTTTTAAAGACTTAACTTATATACATCAATGTAACTAAAACAAATAATTCTTAGCATTTGATGATTTCATTCCACATAGATTAATATAATTTTTTATGCTGTGAAATTGAATATTGGTTTATAACGACTGAAATCATCATATGCTAAGATGGATTTCGGTCCATTACATCGAGGTAGACAAATCAACCCTTAAAAGCATACAATTTTAACCATTTTATACGCCAGCATTTTGGTGTGAATGTGCTACTTTAAGTATAAAAGAAAGCCAATTCAGAACGGCCATACTTCTCATAACACACATATGCGCAATGGACCGTTCCAGTTTATCCATCAATTATATGATGTAATAGTCAACTACGTGAAGTGTTGGATGGCGTCATAATCAATGGCATCATGAAAGGCACATAAGTTCACCACAAACGCTTAATTGATGACGAACTAAGCGTTGTTGTACAAATTGTATGTATGTACCATTTATTAATGATGTTGTATATTTTGAAACTAATTTGACTGGTGCTGTTGCTACCATACAGCACTCAGCCAAATTAGGTTCAAAATATTCAATATCTTACCTGTATAGTTTTCTGGAAATTGAGATTCAGCGAGTGCAGGGATCGATCGATCACACCACGGGAAAGACGTGGGTGGAGCTTAACGAATGATTGTCTAAAACTGGATTCCTCCATTAAAAACAGTGGTACGGGAACATATGTCCACGATGTCTAACATCTAGCATCTAAAATAGCATTTGGGAATTGTTAGTCTATGTTCAATAATACAAGAAAATTATTAACTTTAATGGAAATCCTTTTAAACTGCTTTAACCCTTTAGAACCAGAATCTCAAGTCCAATGCTAATGGAACCATTCAGCAAACCTGTTGAAACAACATCCATTCAAAGTAGTTTCAAAATGATCGATGGAATATGTATTAAATTATACAAGATTTTATGGTTTGGGCTTTCGGGTTCAAGGGGTTTAAATTACAATATTAAACGCGCACATTCACGCCAGAATGCGTGAAAATAAAATTGTATATTCTTAGCAGTTTAATGTGTACATCAATGTAGTGAAGCGAAATAAATCTTAAAAGAATTTCAGTCCTTACGATTTTTTTAAATTGCAAAGTTGATTTAGGGAATCGTGTCGTTAATTCACTTTCAAACCGTAGGAATAAATATATGAAATAATGATGTGTTCAGATTTATTTCGTTTCATTACATCTATGGCCTCAATTTAAGGCTCTAAAAGAATAAAATTTTGACAATTTTATTTCCATATTGCTGTGAATATTCACCTTCACCATGAGACTAAAGCAGAATGATCTTATATCGCAGGTGTTGGGTTATATATATAACTAATGTGATATGATGGGTAAAGGTGTAACAAACATACTTTGTTATCGTGATGTAGTACAATTTAACCCTTACCATACAGATGTCAAAAATCTTAATTTCCAAAATAAATTAAAAGATGAGCTGGTGTTCATTTTGCAACAAATTTGGTTAAAGATGTTGTTGTCATAGACAGCAACATCGTCCACAAACATTGTTGAAAAATGTACACCAGTTTCTCTGTTATTAGAATGAGTAATAGATAGATTATTGGCAGTAGAGAGGTAGGGTCAAAAGACAGCCCCACCCCCACCCACAACCCACATTCCAGTGAGCCCCAACTTTCGCTGAACATATGCAATCTACTTGTATCTGAACGTATGCAATTAATCTTGAAGTTGGGCGAACCATGAATTGATACTAGTTACACGTAGAATGCATCGATACACCAATATTGGTTAATGTATTCAAAAGACTCAAATTAAAGCCCAAACACGATTTGTCTATCATGGTCAGTGAACTGTGAAAGGTAGGGCAGGTTGACTATTTTTTGATATGCGACAACAGTAACCTGCAATGCCAAACACCAAGTTTGGCTACCGTATAATGTAAATCTTGAAGCCACAGGCCAGACAAGAATAATCTGATTTTCAGTTAACCGTGAAAAGTAGGTCACGCTGATCTACTTTTGATACACGACACACCTTTAGGCTATGGTCCATGCATCGACCAAGTTTGATTACTGTATACAGCAAGAATTCAGCGGAATTAAATGTCTCGCCTGTCTCCAGTTTGACAGTGGCATTGATCTTTGGCCTTGTGACCCCCGTGTTATCATGCTGCTTCCTAACATTATAGATAACCATGCATTCAAGTTTAGTTCCAATAGGATTAACCAATCCTGAAATATAAATGATTAGCTGAATGGAAACACTTAAGGGTGAAAAAAGAGAGGTCAAATAGCAATATTATAATGGCCTAACCTATGACCTGGTGACCTCCACATCATCATCATCCTGTATCCTCTTTCCATAAGCAACCATGTACAAGTTGTGTTCGATTAGGGTTAAGCAATCACGAAATATAACAAGTTTTGCTAAGCCTAAAAACCTAACATTAAAAATAACAAAGTGTTGTAGAGGTCAGAATGACCTTGACTTCCGACGTTGCAACTTCAGTGTCAGCATGCTGATTCCTACCAGTATAGGTAACATCGTATCCATTCCAGTAGAATTAACCAATCCTGAAAGATAGGCCAAGAGGTTTGCTGAACGCAGGAAACTTAGAATTGAGAAAAACATAGTTGTGTAACCTTGACCTTTGACGCCAACACCATCATGTTGTTTCCTAGCATTATCGGTAACCATGTATCTAAGTTTAGTTGCAATAGGCTTAACCAATCCTGAAATATAAGCCGAGAGGTTTTGCTAAGCACAAAAACCTAATGTTGAAATAACAGTTCGGTAGCAAGGTCACCCTGAGCTTGACCTTTGCCCTCGTTACCCCAAGATCATCATGCTCCTTCATATCATTATAGGTAACCATATATCCGTTGCAATAGGCTTAACCAATCCTGAAATATAAGCTGAGAAAAAACTTAATGCTGAAATAACAGAGTTCTGTATCAAGGTCACAGTGAACTTGACATTTGACCTTGTGCTCCCAACATCATCCTGCTGCTTCCTAAGATTATAGGTAACCATGTATCCAAGTTTAGGTGCAAAAGGCTAAACCAATCAAGAAATATAAGCTGAGAAGCGTTGCTAAATGTGTAACCTTAATGCTGATGCAGCCACCGTCGCCGTCTAAAAAGTGATACCTAGGTCTCGCTTTCTGCTTCCCATGTGACACAAAAAAAACCTCTTGAAACTACAGCCCAGGCAATTATGAATTATTTTGTTCAGTCAACCGTGAAAAGCAGGTTACGCTTACCTACTTTTGATACACGCCTTTAGGATATAATGTATTCATATACATAGTTTGGTAACTATACATGAAAATCCCTTGAAAATATGCTCCAGACAAGAAATAGAGGATGGACGCATGCATGGACGGACATACGTATGGACAGAGCGATTACTATATACCCTCCAGACTCCCACATCAACACCCCCACCCCCACCCACCCCACCCCACCACACACCCGTAAGCGGGGTGGAGGGGGTGTGTATAATAAATATATAGGACATACATACCTACACATTTACTCCCTAAGATGACTAAACCTGCTGGACAATCCCCACACTGAAATTCCTTTCCATCGACACTCTGTTGAGCTGGGGAAATGTCAGTACATTCAACATTCTGTGGGCAAGGTGACTCCGCACACCCGTTTGTGTCTGTTTCACAGTTACTGCCTGAGGACGAACATATGTCATCTATGATCAAGAAATTGATGAATCTAATCACTGAATCAAGTGTATGATGTCATAATCAATTACGTCACGTATAGGCTGATTTCAAAATCAAAATACGTAGTAAATGACGTAAGTCAGTCAGAATCCGTTGAAATGTCTGTCTGCTGTGCCTTTCCCGTTTATCCATCCATCATATGATCAATAATCAATCACATCATGAATAACTATTTAATCCGTCTGAAACGCTTAATAGCCCGACACGCTGTACGAATTGTATTTCTTTGCAATTTAATAAACATGATACTGAATATTTTGAAAGTAATTTGACTGGGCATGCTGCACGTGCCAAGACAAATTAGTTTCAAATTATTCAACAGAATGTGTATTAAATTGCAACGGCATACACTTTGTAAAACTCACAGACATTGCCATGTTCATGACGGAGTGTTGTCTGTCAAGTATGATGGTGATGCAATTGATTATGACGTCGGAGTCCCAGACTGGATTCATCAATTAGATAGTTAGCTGGGTTTAACAATTTTCAAGTACCGTATATGCTTACCATTAATTAAAAATACCATTTACATAAACTGTGGATATAAAGGAGGGACTTGATGCGTTAGTGAAGTACGTCATAGTCAAATGCGTTGCATGATAGCTGATGTCATAATCAAAATGACGTAGCTCATTCACCCAAGTCTAAAGACCATCAATAACTTGCGTGTATTGTGTGGCTTTGATGCGTTTACAATTCAATAAACATTAAGTTCCAATACGTTCATAAGGTATGCAGAGTTTGGCAAGAAATGGGACGGCATAGCAAATATATACATTCAACATCTGACGTCATATGACATCATAATCAACTAGGTAACGTGTAGGATGACATCATAATTAACTATGGCATGAATGACTCGCCTTAAAGCCATCTTTAATGCTTAGTAGTCCAGCACGTTGTACAAATTGTATGTCCTTACCATTTAATAAGCTTTATGTTTTATATTTTGAAACAAATTTGACTGGGCACTGTTGCTGCAATACGCAGCAACAGCACCCAGTCAAATTAGTTTCAAAGTATCCAACATCTTACCTGTTTAGTTTTCTGGAAATTGATAGTCAGTCGGTTCAGGGATTGATCAATAACAAAACGAACGAGGTGTGCGTAGAGCGTAGCGAGTGATGGCCGGGGCATAGCTAACACGAGAAACATCCATTAACCATGCTAGTATACCAGAAGCAATATGCTCAATGAAATTACCTTCCCAGCCCATCTGGCACATACACACTGCAAGATTGAAATAGTCTGTGGCATTTCCCGCAATATCAGCATCACTCTCTTCAGCCTGAGTCGTTGTGAAGTTACAAGTCCCGTGGTTACTGCATCCACTACACAACACCACATTAGCTACATATGCAGGTGATATGCCTCCGTTCACATCAATGGCAACAACACTGGTAAATATCAAGCGTATTAGATATGAAGCAATGGGTGATATGTGTTGCCTAGTTACTGGTATACTTTGTTAGCTTATGCCACAGTAGTTCGTCCCTTTGTTTTATGAAAATTCACTGCCAAAGCACAGCACGAGATCAGAGATGTGGGAAAATAAAATTAAACAAGAGGCCCAATGGCTTGCACGATGCTCACCCTTTGACCATTAACATTTGAACTGTTTGCATTTAAATAGACATGGATAATTTTTGGAAAATCCAAGATATGTCCACCAAAAAACTAACCAATCAGCATTCTCGTTTCGTATGTTGAAGCTAAGCATGATAAAGTTATTCTACCTATATTTCGTTGAAATCGGGCCATTGAGAAAGGAGTAACTTTTTAAATGATTCCGAAAGATCTTGGGACTTCCAAGATGTTAGAAGTTATAGAGCCTACCACTGTAGGATTCTTCCTGCCAAATCTGGTTAAAATTCACCAGTCAGTTAAAGAGAAGATGCGTGTTGACACATTTTCACCAGAAAAGTGACCAAGTAGAATTCAGAACAGACGCTCTAGAGCATACACCACGACAGGGTCCTTCTAGCCGTATTTTGTTGAAATCTGTCCCGCAGCTGAGGAGAAGCGTTTTGACAAAGATTTTTATCCGAGAATTAGACAAATCAAAATTCTGAATAGACGTTCTGACCGCACCGTGATAGAATCCTTCCAAGAAAATTTTACTAAAATTCACTAAGTTAAGAAGGAGATGCTTTATGACATTCTCCATTATATTTTTCATAAGATCTACGACATTTACCCAAATACCTGACCAAGCAATATTATGAATACAAATTCTAAAGCCCGCCGCGATAAGGTCTATCTGGCCAAATTTGTTTGAAGTCTGTCAAGCATTTAAGGAGGAGAAACTCTTTGATAATTCAGGTACATTTCTCATAAAATCTCAGATTTTCATCCGAAAAATGACCAATCAAAATTCTGAATTCTCAAGCGTGCCACCATAGTGCCCTTCTATCAAAAAAACAACCAGCGGCCAAGGAGATGCATTTTCACAATTCACAGTAATTTAAAAATAAAACACTTAAAATTCTGAATAGCAGCTGTGGAGACTGCCGCACAATGGTAGGGCTAGCAAAATGTGGTTGAAATCTGTCCCACGGCTATGGAGGATATGCGTTTTGACAATTGCTAGTAAATCTTTTCATAAAATCTTATTTTTCCTCAAAAATTGTAATGACTGCTCTTGGCCTACAAATGGACATACACGAAGTAAACCCGCCAGTTTTCTTGACTAATCATAAAGATCACAAGCTGCCATTTATTTTGTCAGTTGTCTTTTGCATGGGCAGGTTAACTATTGCGTGCACTGGTTGCATAGCTTCACATAATGGCTAGTGTGGCCATTGCATTTCACGCGTGTGCATGGCTGCGTGCGTGCGTGTTATTAACGACATTTGTATTCGCATTCGCCGAGCACATGTGGACAACTATTTTTATTGAATGCCACTTGTTCAGTAGCTTAACCCTTTAACCCTCGAATTTGTTCAAGAAAATCAAATCTTGTTCGTAGAAAATGTTCATTTGCAGACCAAGAAAAGATAATGTGTGCAGATTTACCACTGGGATGTCTGGCTCTGTTATCGATCCAGTCATTCCAGTGGACAATTTCCAAAAAATAGCCTTCTCTGGGTCTGAAAATGGACATTTCTCAAGGCCACTGCAGAGGCGTTTTAGCTGACAAGAGTGTTGAAGGTTTAATAAATCCTAAATATATATATATATATATATATATAACTCACCTTATGGTTATCGGATCGGTTGATTGTGGGGTCCATGTGAGTTTTGAGTAATTTGCTGAAACACTAGTTATCTGTCCACCAGCAATATTATCAACGAATAATATATTGAATGAATCTCCATCAGCATCAGAAGCAGATATATCAATTTCGATTGCTTCACCGATTGTCGCTTCAATGCTTGTATTTACACTCTGGATTGCTGGTACTTTATTTCCTGCGAACATATGCATGCATTTTTTTGCATCAAACACATCATCAATTTGAGATGAATAGCGCTAATAATTTCTAGCTATGACCCCGTTCTCATTGCAACATATGGATTATCTAGAAATGCGGTTGCAATGCAACAATGAAGCTCGACTTTACGACTTTGAAGTTTGACGTCAACTAAAAAATAAATATAGACGGCTTATCAATACACTTATCAATGACAATGACCTTTGACATTTTGACCATAAAGTAATTGCCTCAACTCCTCTCATTAGCAAGTGTCCAAGTTTGGGTGGATTATGATTAACACAGCATGATATATGAACTGCTAAGTTGCAGTAAAAGCATAATACTATTGTTAAGAAACTCATTATAAGGAAGGATGTGTCTGAATGTATGCTTAACCAAACATAAGATATACACTGCAAACTTGGGCTAAACTACAAATTTTAATGTTCAATTTTTTTTTAATGTCACAATAACCTTGACCGTTGTCCTGTTAACCAACCCACATCAGTGTATTATGCAGCATATTAGAAGTAGGTCTATGTCTCCAAGGTTGGCTCTCGTATACTTAATTGAAGATGAGATAGGAACTGTTATGAGCTAAGTGCAAAACGTTAATTCCGACAATGCAGTATTTATCAATGCCACAGTAACCTTGACCTTTTGATCCCAAGGATAATATGTGATGCATCTCATTATATGGAAGCATGTGTCTATTTTGGGGGCCACCGAAATTGAGATATGAACTGCTAGGATGAGCCAAACGGAAAATGTAAATGATGAAAAAACAGTTTTTACTGAAGTTAAAGTGCCCCTGCACTTTGGCTTTTTGATCCAAAACTGTGTGTGATGCTTTGCCAAAGATGCGTGTGCCCAAGTTTGGGTCCTATATGATTGACCAAAGCTGATAAACTGATGAGTTGAGCTAAACAAAACATGTTAATGTTGATTAAAACAATGTTCTTAACAAGGGCACAGTGACACTGACCTTTGACACAATGCCATTGTGTGAGGCCTTGTTATTTTAAGGAAGATGTTCCCAAGTTTGGGTCCACTAAGGTTAGCCGAAGTTGAGATACGAATTGCCAAGTTGAGCCAAGCGGAAAATGTAAATGTTGAAAAAACAAAAGGTTTTACCTAGGTAATTGTCATTGTGTGATGCCGTGTCATTATAAGGAAACATGTGTACACGTTCGAGTCCAATATGATAAACCAAACATGAGATATAAACAGAAAACTTGAGCTAAACAGAAACTCTAAATGTTGAAACAGACAAGGTTTTTCCCAAGGTCACGGTGGCTTTGACCTTTCGAGCCCAAGGTCATTGCGTGATGCCGTGTCACTATAAGGATGCATGTGTCCAAGTTTGCGTACAGTATGATTAAACAAAAACATGCGATATAATCAGAAAAGTTGAGCTAAACGCAAATTGGATGACGACCCAGCCACGGCTGCTGGACGACATGCAGGGTATCACAATAATCGTAAAGTCGGGCTAAAATGATGTAGATCTGCTCCTCAGCGAAATTGAACTGGATTTAAATGCGGAAATTATCTCTATGGAGCGTAAGCTATTCCAAACAGTTGAAATCTGATACATGAATAAGATCTTACATTAAGACAATGACATTAACATTATATATGAAACACTTACAGTAACATTATATATACGACACTTGCAGCAACAGTAACGTTATCAACATGAGGATCCACCCTGTCACTCAAGTAGACAGAAATAGCCACCAATCAAAGTAATTCCTAAATATTCAACAATTTATCTTGTAAATTATATTCTGGGAATTCAGGTTACACAGTATCAAATCGATCCCTACACGTGTATAAAGGGGGCGTAGCTAAGCTAGAAATGGGCCTGGCTGGGTAGAGATCCTACTAGTTATTTCATGGTTTATATAAAGGATTATGTTTTCAGACATACCTATGACTTTGTTTATTTTCTCAGATTTCACTGAAACTTGTTTTGTGTTTTCGGCTATGTCTGACCTATTGGTCACGATGTAGTCGAAAAGACATTCTTTGTTTGTGTCACTACCACACGCCGTTATTGCGGCTTGCAGTGTACCAGCATCAAAGTCCTCGAGAAAGATGGGTGTGAAATTACTATGTCTGTATGTAGCTTGGCCTTTTCCAGGAGAATAACGAAAGGCTGAATCATTGTCTGAGACTTCCCCTAAAATTTAAGGAAGATATAGAAAAAAATTGCTTATAGGTTTATAAGTGCTCTCTGCTTGTTCTTAAAACAAAATACAGTAATTTAAAGATATTCCAGCATTTGAGTTATATTGACAAGTCTCTTCAAGTACATGTGAATGCGAATACGGTTTAAGACAAGAATTCCGCAGAATTAAATGTCTTTCCTGTCTCCTGTTTGTCACAGTTACCTTTACCTTCAACCTTCTGCCCCCAATGTTATTATGCTGCATCCTAACATGTTAGGTAACCAGGTATCCAAGTTTAGTTGCAATAGGCTTAACCAATCCTGAAATATAAGCCGAAAGGTTTTGCTAAACGCAAAAACAATGTTGAAAAAGCAGAGTTTTGTATCAAGTTCAAAGTGACCTTGACCGTTGACCTTGTTTCTCCAACATCATCATGCTGCTTCCTAACATTATAGGTAACCATGTATCCAAGTCCAGTTGCAATATGCTTAACCAATCCTGAAATATAAGCTGAGAAGCTTTGCTAAACGCAAAAACTTAATGTTGAAACAACAGAGTTCTATATCAAGGTCACAGTGACCTTGACCGTTGACCTTGGGACGCCAACATCATCATGCTGCTTCCTATCATTATAGGTAACCATGTATCCAAGTTTGGTTCTAATTGGATCAGGCATTGCTGAGATATAAGGAAATAACTTTTATTTAATGCAAACACGTAACGTAAAATATTAACAAAGATTAAACCATGACCTTTGACCCCTGTACCCTTGACCTCATGGCCTTTTTATCGGCGGCCTGCTTCCTTTCGAGATATATTACCATGCACCCACGTTTGGTTCCAATTGGATCAGGCACTGCTGAGACATAAGGCAATAACTTTTGTTTAGCGCAAAAACGTAACGTAAAATATTAACAAAGATTATACCGTGACCTTTGACCCCCATAACCCTGACCACATTATGTCTGCATCATCATCCTGCTTCCTTTTGATGTATATCACCATGTACCCAAGTTTGGTTCCAATTGGATCAGGCATTGCTGAGATATAAGGCAATAACTGATGTTTAACGCAAAAACTTAGCGTAAAATATTAACAAAGATTATACTATAACCTTTGACCCCTGTACCCTTGACCTCATGGCCTTTTTATCGGCGGGCTGCTTCCTTTCGATATATTACCATGCACCCAAGTTTGATTCCAATTGGATCAGGCATTGTTGAGATATAAACTTAACTTAAAGGTGTACGCCGCCGCCGCCGGAAAAGTGATACCTATGTCTCGATCCTGCTTCGCAGGCGAGACAAAAACAACAAATAACAGTTAAGAAATCGTGCATACGCTCGCTTCGATATGTGTATGAGCGTTCTAGTGAATTTGAGCCACACTGCAACTATGATTTTATTATGTAAAATTGCTATAGATATGAATCATATTCTTGTTTAGAAGCTTTTTGATTGCACAATATTTGTTTACCCTTTCATGTCAAAGCCGGTCAAAAAGCGATCTCTGCAGTAATCCATTAGCAGGCCAAGGGAAAACTATTTCGAAAATTTACCACTGGAATGACTGGCTCGGTAAGCGAGCCAGTCATTCCTGTTGTAAAATTTCAAAAATAACCTTCTCTTGGTCTGAAAATCGATATTTAATAGCCAAATGTCTATTTTCCTGACCAGATATAGTCATCAAAGAGTTACTGTAACACGCCATCAAGTGGCAATGGCCGATCTCAAACTTAGTGAGTAGGTAGGTATGAGTGAAAAATTTTGCAACGATTTTATAACCGGGAAATAATTGAATATGAAATTCACTACGATCATCTCCTTCTGCATACTATGAGAATATCTTTTGAAAATTTATCACGGGAATGATTGACTCGGTTATTGCAGTGGCAAGTTCTCAATCCTACTCTTCTCTTGAGCTGCAAATGGCCATTTCTCACGAACACAGTAGATGCCGTTTTAGCCTGCTTTACCGGTAAAGGGTTAAGTTGACATAAGAGGGCTAACATCTCTTAAAGGTGCACATTCACAGGAGATTGCTTGAGAATACAAGAATCCAGAGTAATTAAATGTCGCGCCTGTCTCCTGTTTGCCACAGTTACATTGACCTTTGATCTTCTGCCATTCATGTCATCATGCCGCTTCCTAAGATTATAGGTAAACAGGTATCCAAGTCATAACCAATGGCGTAGATAAGAACGTCGTGAACACGCAATTGATGACGGACTGTTTAATAAACACGCTGATGCATATTTTGAAACTAATTTGACTGGTCACTGTTGCTGTCATGGGCAGCTATAGCAACCAATCGAATTAGTTTCAAAATATTCAACAGGTTATCTGCATAGTTTTATGGAAATTGATAGTCAGGGAGTTCAGAGACCGATAGACCCAATACGAGCGAGGTGTGGGTGGAGCTTAGGTAGGGATGGGTGGGGCATAGCTAAAACTGGAAAGGTCCATTTCACGAGTAGCTTCAGCTTGTTTCTTGAGTAGATACGTGGGTCCACATGTGCATGCACCTAAAGATAAACATAAAATGTATTTAATATCCACTTACACATTGCTCCAAAACCAAAGAATATTTCCTTCTCCGTTGAGTTAGCAGTGAGCTGTGTTCCATTGGGCATTGTGTAATCATTTTGAGGATTGCCATCAACAACACCAAGCAAACCTTTAGATGTGTGAGTATCCTTGAGAGTTGGAGGATATGCGATGGCGATGTCCAACATTCCAAATGCAACAGTTACGTTAACACTAAGCCCTGAAAATGAAAAAGTAACATCGTTGCATGATTTTGTCATTACTGAATGTACGTTTCCAGTTTTAGCTATGCCCAGCCTATCCCTAGTTAAGCTTCACCCACGCTTGGCCAGAGGTGAGATCCATCGATCCCCTAATTCTCTATCTATTTTCAGAAATCTATACAGGTAAGCTGTTAAACATTTTGAAACTAATTTCACCGGGTGATGTTGCTGCCTACGGGAGCAAAATTCCACAGTCAAATTAGTTTCAAAATATTCAACATTATGTTTATTAAAGAGTAAAGCCATACAATGTGTACAACAACGCTTAGTCCGTCTTCAATTATGTGTGCGTGATGTACTTATCTACGTTATTGTTTACTTCCTAGATTATGACGTCATCATACACGTCACGTACTTGATTATGACGTCATGTGATGGATGGATGAACTGGAAATGTCCATTGTGATTACGAAATTATTTACACAACGTGAGACTTGTCCACTCCATGACTGGTTTAGGCGGCGAACGTGTTACTGCAGAGGACCACGCATGTCGGATGTCGGATGTCGCATGGTGTGCAGGTGGCTGATATAGCGTCGCTGACGTCGTCCTCGTTGGTAGTAGGTAGTAGGTAGTAGGTAGTAGGTAGTAGGTAGTAGGTAGTAGGTAGTAAGTTGTAGTTGTAGTTGTAGTTGTAGTTGTAGTTGTAGTTGTAGTTGTAGTTGCAGTAGCAGTAGCAGTAGCAGTAGCAGTAGTAGTAGTAGTAGTACTGGTAGTAGTAGCAGTAGCAGCAGGAGCAGCAGCAGCAGCAGCAGCAGTAGCAGTTGACTTTCAACCTTGTCAGTGTAACTATAGTATAAACATCCCACATTCGTAACATATCTTTTACTCACCGATTGTACAACTGATAGATAAAGTATTATTCAAGCGGTCCAAATTCAGGTTTGTGTGTGAAGCATTGAAGTTAACGTTATCCCGAAATCCTACAGTGTAATCAATTCCATTTGCATAGATAATGAGACCTGGTGAAAAGAAAATAAATAGAATATATAAACATAAAATGTTTATGTAATTTTTTGGGAAAATATTATGATTTCGATGTCCCTGCCAAGAGTGAAAAGTATTTATCCAGTTTAGACTTGCGTGATTACGTAATTAAATCGAAAATCACGATGGTTTTATTAAATCAAGAGTTTTCTTACGTTCTACTTAATTTTAAAGCAATAATTCGGGAAAATTGACATTTTGCTAAGTGAATGTATGCCCATACATAGGCAAAGAGACTATTTTTTGAAAATGTATCACTGGAATGACTGGCTTGAAAATCGAGCCAGGCATTCCAGTGATATAGTTTCAAAAATAGTCGTCTCAACCTCCAAATGTACTTTTCTAAACACCATTCCAGATTTCGTCATTGATATGTATTGTTTTAATGTGTGCATACATAGGTGCTGTTGTATTACAAAAATAGTCTCTTGCTCTGCAAATGGGTAATTTATGAGATTTAAATTTTATTTAATAAATGTGAGTATTATTTTAAGTGTGTATGAATATAGTCCAATAATACAAGATTTCTACTCAATGTTTAATATTCGCATATGGGAAGTGCGCCGTTTACAAATGGGTGCGCCAATAACTAATTGGCAAATGCGCCTGTGCCATTTACAAACGGGATCGCTGATAACCCATTGGCATATGGGGCATGTGCCGTTTTTAACCCAGTGTGCCGATAACCAATCGATGCATGGGTCTGCGCCAATAAGCAATCGATGCGTAGGTCTGCGCCATTTACAAACGATCCTGTACAATGACACTAGGTAGGCACACTTCAATTTCATCCCTTCCAATACGTTATGGATTAACACTGTACTATTATTCGAACCGTACCCTCTTTGCTCTCATCCAATTCAACATGAACGCTGGCATTGTTAGAGTAATCCTTCACCGCAAATGCTACGAAGATGGTTGCATCTGTCAGGTTACCATTTTCATTTTGTACACGATCTGTACGACCTTGAATGGTAATACGTGATGCAGAATTATTCTTGCTCGTAACCTCCAGTAACGTATACTCGCCCCAGCCATTGAACGTATATCTTTGCCCATCTACTGTTTCAATGTGGGGGTCACCAAATGAGATTGCTGTAATATAAACAGATGTAGCTTAATATTATGGAGCATATTATATGATATTCTCGTTAACTGTCTCGCTGCACCAACCCACCAGACAATATTCCAAATGACCGAAGACCATTGATTTGATGAAGGAAAGTTATTGGCTTAGCCACCAACAACTTTCAGTCAAATCATTTTTTAAATATTTAGCAGATCCAAAGATATATTCCATGGAATATGTTGTTTGTAAAATCAAGCAGTTAGATGGTTAAAAATGCCCCCTACGAAATGTATTGTCATCACATTTCAAATTTAAATCGGAGCAACTACTTCGAATCAGTGAATCGTCAGCTTTATTTTTCTTTTTCTAATTTTATAATCCGACGAATAATTGTGTTCAGACTCCGTAATGCAAACACAGCCTTCAAAACAAGAACATGCAGACGCTAAGGACTTTGACTGCCGCTAAGTCTCTAAAGAGTAAGGATAAAGAGTAAGGACTGTTTGCAGCTGTACAGTATTTTCTAACTACAGCAGTCGCAGAGCCTTTATCATCATTATCATCATCATCGTCATCGTCACCATCGGCATCATTATTGTCATCGTCACCATTGCCACTGCCATCACAGTCATCATCATCAGCATCGTCGTCGTCGGCACCGTCATCATCACCACCATCTCCACCACTTCGTCTTCAGCGGAGGTGGGTGTGTGTGTGTGTGTGTGTGTGTGTGTTGGCATCATAATCATGATTGTCATCACCATCCTCATCATCATAATCATCTTACCTAGTTTTGGGGGATCATATCGAGTGCATCTACTCAGAGGCCGCAAGATCAAGTATAGTGCACACAGTCGTGACTCATAGCAGCACCATTTCTGTGGATTGACATCCCATTTAATGTGATCTCTCAGTGACCACCATGGATGGTAAGCGGCCAAGTGACCACCGTCCTTCTGATTTGTGATCAGCGAATAACTATCAAATATGTTATCAACAGACTGTGGAGTCACACTGCCATAACAGCATATCTGTAGCAAAAAAAATATTGGTTAGGCAAAAAGTGATGCTTACGTGACCATATTTATCTCAAAATAACTAAATAGCTTATATTTAATTGAACACCAGTACTAATGGACCTTTTTCTGTCGAATATCTTCGAACTAATTTGACTGGTTGCTGTTGTATCCTATGGCTGCAACAGCGTCCATTCAAATTCGTTTCAAAACATTCAACAGCATGTTTATTAAATAGTAGACATACAATTCGTACAACTTGTCGGACTATTAAGAGTTAAAGACGGGCCACATAGAATCATTTATGACG
This sequence comes from Chaetoderma sp. LZ-2023a, assembly GCA_034401795.1. NCBI lineage: Eukaryota > Metazoa > Mollusca > Caudofoveata > Chaetodermatida > Chaetodermatidae > Chaetoderma > Chaetoderma sp. LZ-2023a. The sequence goes on along the minus strand of CM067364.1, from coordinate 39,614,152 downwards.
TCATGATTATGATGTCACCCAACACGCCGCTTACCTGATTATGACGCCACATGACGTCTGACGATAGATGGATACTCGGGAAAGGTGAATTGACAAAAAACCTATATGGCAGATACTTACCCGATACATATTTCAAACATGTATAATTCATTTGCTTAATATTTTTTCTTAATAAAATCATTTCTTAATTTTTTAATGGCCCTTCAGCTTTAAGGCAGTGGAACACGTACATTTGCACAGGGCTCCAATATTTCCAGGTTACCCAAAAAGGTAACACGAAAAATCCGTCTTTGTCTTAATTTTGCGCCCCTGCATATTTCCAGGTCCCTCAAAGGTAACACAAAAATCCGTCATTGCCTTAACACTATAAGCCTCTAACTTATTAAAGAAAAAACTGTCCATTTGCAGACCAAGAGTAGACTATTTTTGATAGTTTACAACTGGAATGGCTGGCCCGGTTATCGAACCAGTCATTCCAGTGGTAAATTTTCAAAAACGGCTTCTTTTGGTCTCCAAATGGGCATTTCTCAAAACCATTGCATAAGCCCTTTTTGGCTGATATGAGTGTTAAAGAGTTAATTTTGGGGCCTAACTTCATAACTTCAAGTTACACTCATTAGTGCCACATCTATAGCATAACTCATAAATAACTCATACGAAAACAGTTTGAACATGATATAAAAAATAGTCTGTTGAAGTTTGAAATGTGTCAAATTAATCCTGAGTTGTACTGTATAATACTGATCTGGCCAAATCCCACAGCCCACTGACCTCAGTGGCACCAACCGGTCGAAACTGGCGCCTAGCTTTCTAGCAATCATAACGGCAGTCACGAGGGAAACAGGTAAGAAATTCAGAAACCTTGCACAGGGCCCCTGTGAGCTCTAAGTTCGACCCTGTCCCCGAGTACTACGCTACCAATTACACAATAGAAAAAGGGCTTCTTTCAAAATGCATCGGACCTGTGCCAACCAATCCATGTAAATACCTTATCAATACGAAGAAAAATATAATTATTTCATACGACTTTACATTTCAAATTTCCAAACGCTGGTGTAATTTATATAACCATAACCCGTGGTTTTTAACCTCGTGATATGATGCCCGCATTACTGCATTATTTAAATTCTCCGCATATATCTCCCCGTTGCTAAAGTTTTTTTAAATGGTAACGTGATAACCAACTGTACATATAATTAATGACAAATATTGGTCTGTTATATCTTAATAAAGTAATAATCCTAAGAAATACGAAATACGTAATTTATATCTGCCGCCAAAATATGCACAGCTCGAGTGAATAAAACCTGAAAACGAACGTGAACATTTCCGTGATGCTGTGATACCACCTCAACCATTCCCGTGATGACGTCACTCCAGAAGAATGGAGGAAAATTACTTTCAGTGGCGAAATTTAATGCTAAATATTTCGAAAATATGCAAATATATTTTATTTTTTATTTTATTTAAACTATACACAAGCATCACTTGGCTATTTCTAAAACAAAATAAGTGGTACTATTCAATATTTTGCAAACAAGGCAGCATTGTCTACCGATCAAATAAAGTCCAAAATATTCAACATGATATTTCTTACATTGTGTTCAACATCATACTTACTAACAGGTTTCAAAAATATATTAACCCCTCCTGTGTCAACTTAACTTTAACTGTCCAAAAAACAACTTTGCAGTGGTCTTCAGACATCGCTATTTGAAAGACCTAACGAAGAGTATTTTTTAATATTTACCACTAGAATGGCTGGCTCGGTAACCGAGCCAATCATTCAAGTGATGAACCTTTTTAAATACGCCCGAGAAGAGTATTTTAAAATATTTACCACTAGAATGACTCATTCTAGTGGTACACTTTTGAAAAAAATGCTCTTCTCTCAGCCTGCACATTGATACTGACTAAGTAAAAACTTAAATTTTCTTTACAATTACCCTTTAAAGGTGCATATTCACAGCAGATTGCTTGAAAATAAAATTGTTTAAATTGTATACGTTAAGAGGCTCAAATCGTGTGCCTAGTTGTGACGAAACGAAATAAATCTTAAGACATGATGATTTCATTCCATATAAATTAATATAAGTTTTCAAGTTGTGAAATTGAATTAGAAACACGAGTACCTACATTAACCATTTAATGACTAAATTTGTTCAACAAATTAAAATATTTAATTATTGAATGCCCATTTGCAGGCCAAGAGAAGACAATTTTTGAAAATGTTCCACTGTAATGACTGGCTCTATTACCGAGCCAGGCATTTCAGTGGTAAATTTTCAAAAATAATCTTCTCTTGGCCTGTAAATGTGCATTACTCAAAACTAGTACAGAGGCCAGTTTTGGTCGGTATCGTCACGAAAGTATTAATTCAAATTCACAACTAAATACGAAATTTATTTATACGGAATAAAATCATTATATGGTATGATTTATTTTGTTTCATTCCATCGAGGCATTCAATTTCAGTATGAAATTTAAACAATTTGATTTTCAAGCACGTTGATGTGAATAAGCGCCTTTAATGGTCAAGCCGGTGAAAATAATTCAGCGGTAAATTTACTGATATAGTTTTCTAAAATTAAATTATCTTGAAAATTATTGACCATCAAAATATTTAATTGATTATCAAGTATCATTTTGAGTGCTTTGAGACGCTGTTGACACAAGAGGGGTTAACTTATTTGTGAGTTGTACATACCAAAAAAATAATTAATATTATCTATGTTTGCTCTGGATTTATTCTCTTGGAACAACTTTTAATTTTCCAATTGTTGTTAACATATTTACCCGCGCTCCAGGACTGCCCGCCTGTTCAAATCTAGAGCTAAAGCAAATCTTTCCTGGCACATTAGAAAATCTCCACAAAAACAAGTAACGTGTGTCGAAAAATGCCTGTCGCAAGGTGCATGGGCAATCTAGCATGGAAACATCAACCTGCCGCATTTCGAAGCTAAACACAGAAATGACAATGGTAATAGTATTATTATTATTATTATTATTATTATTATTATTAATTAATTATTAATTTTAATAATTATATGAATAATGAAATAAAAATAAAAAATAAGATAATAATAATAATAATAATAATAATCCAAAAATAAAAATCTACTTGTCACTAAAGCTTAGAGCAAATCATATACAGACAATGATGTCACATGTGTTCATAATAACAATGAAATGAAATGAATTTACACTTGAAGCACATGTATAAAAAAAACCACATTGTGTAGGAATGTAAAATCTATTGAATAAATTCTTTTCTCCCATGCACCAATATTAGCACTGCAGCTGCTCTGTGACTCTCTGACTGCTTCAAGCTACCAGACAATAATTCTAATGGAAAATAACTCTGGGTCTGCTGAATATTTTGAAAAGAATTTGACTGAAAGTTGTTGGTGGCAGTCATACAATTCGTACATTTTACGAACTTTTAAATGATCATGACGGAAAGAGTTACGCCATTCAATACACATTTTAATTGTGACGTCAGCTTACAGGTGGCGTATTGATTATGAGGTCATTTATTTGAGTGACAGAACAGATCCATCTATTTATCGCATCCCTGCAGTTAGTGGCAGTGATGATCAAGGCCTTAGAAAATTAGTACTAATTATCGATTTTCTTATTTCAAAAATGGGCACTGTGGTCTTTTACAGTTTTTTCTAAGATATTATAAAATGCACTCTAAAATACATATTTTCGCATCCTCTGCCTCTTCTTGTCAATCCTGTAAATCGCTTGATATACACGTAAAGCATATATATTACTACACATACACAGTACCCCTCTCAACAACAGAATACTTTTTTAGATCCATTGCCACTGGTACTAGTTCCTAACATTGCTATGCATGTAATGAAAACATCCACCACTACTAGTACACAGAGATGTTCACTCTAGCTCACACTGTCACGGAGATTGACAGCAGAGACAGAGTCCACAATTTATATCACCCTCACATGACAATAAAAAACATCGTATTTTCATTTATCATTGTAGCGATGCATAAATTATAGCTACACCAGTCAAACAAAATATTGATTACCCTGTAGTGATGGACGCGCAATCTAATTGGGTGAACGATAAATGCACATCAATTATCTATTAGCGTTGTAGCGATCGACTCGCATGAATTATTGATTAACCCCGTAGCGATGGACACACAATCTTGCTGAGCAATAGATGCACATCAATTATCGATTACCACTGTAGCGATAGGCGTACATTGATTAAATTATAGACAGGATTCTGAAATATTGACGAAGATTTATCGATTACCAATGTAACAATAGTCACCTGTCAGTGCCACTAGGTGAGATAGACACGCTTTTTGATTAGCTTTCAAAAGTCATGTGATTTCGAGTGGGCTGGTCTAAATTGAGCATATGTGGAATGCCAAAAAGGTGTGTTCGTGCGTGCGTGCGTGCGTGCGTGCGTGCGTGCGTGCGTGCGTGCGTGCGTGCATGCGTGCGTGCGTGTGAGTGGTTTGGTCGGTGGGTGTGTGGGTGAGTGGGTGGGTGCGTGTGTGCTGGTGGGTGAACAAGAATGCCCACCAGCCGCTGCGCATGCCACTTTGTTGCCACTCCATATCTGGTCAACTAAGCCCAGCCCACTGGAAATCACGTGACTTGCGAGAGTCAGTCAAAGAGTGCATCTGTTACACCCCATTGCTACTCATACCATCCTAACAATGAAAGTATGACAAAAAATGTGTTTGCAATGCAGCCCTGAAGCTCGAAATTACGACTTTCCTATTATTATTACTATTAAATAAATTTATAAGCATTATCAATGCCCTTATAAACAAGAGGATCAAGAGTATGTAATGCTCAGCTGGACCAATAACATTTGAACCATTTGCATTTAAATGCTGATGGATACTTTTCGAAAAATTCAAGATGGCCACCAAAGAAAGTGACCAATAAAAATTCGCGTTTGCTATGTTGAAGTCTAGTGCCATAGGACCATTCCACATAAGTTTCGTTGAAATCTGGCCACAAATTAATAAGTAGCGTTTTAAATGGTTTTTAAATTTTTAAAAAATCCAAATGACCACCAAAAAATTAACCAACCAAAATTCTGAAAGTAAGTTCTAGCGCCTACCACTATAGAACCCTACCTCCGAAATCTTGGCAAAATCTACCAAGCGGTTATAGAGGAGATGCATAGTGACAATTTCCCGTAAAACTTTCATAAAGTGTATGATTTTCACCAAAGAAATTTACACATTAACATTCTATGTGTTCTGAGCGATAGGGTCTTTCGAGCCAACTTGTGTTGAAATCTGTCAAGCAGCTAATGACGAGTAGCATTGTAGCATTTTGATAATTTCCTCTTAATTTTTCATATAATCTAATCTTTTCACCAAAAAACTTCGCCAATCAAAATCATGTATATAAGTTTCGAAGACTAGACTGTTAGGGTTCTTCCAGCCGAAAGAAATTTGAAATCTGCCAAGTGGTTAATGAGGCGTAGCATTTTGACAACTTGTGGGAAAATTGTCATAAAACCAAAGAATTTCACACACAAATTCACCAATCAAAATTCTGTATATTAGTTCTAAAGTCTAGCGACAAAGAGGGTATGTCCAGCCAAAGTAAGTTTAAATCTGTCAAGCAGTTAGAGGAGTAGCGTTTTGACAATTTCCGGTACATTTTTCATAAAGTCAGATTTTCACACAAAGAAACTGACCAATCAAAATTCTGTATACATGTTCTGAAGCCAAAAACAGCAGGGTCCTTCCAGCCAAATAAGGTTCAAATCAGCTAAACAAGGATTAGTTAACTGGTTAAAATGAGGATTACTGTTTTGTCAATTTCTGGTAAATTTTTCCATAAAACCTAAGGTTTTCACCCAAAAAATTTACCCATCAAACTTCTGTATATAGATTCCAAGGCCTACCCCGAATAGGGTCATACCAGCCAAACTAGGTTGAAATCCGCCAATCGATTAATAAGGAGTAGCGTTTTTAAACAAAAGTTAACTGATAGATGACGAACGCCAGGCACCCCAGTGACCTTGACCTTTGTCCTTTTGACCACAAACATCATTGTGTGATGATGTGCCCTTATAAGGAAGCATGTGTCTAAGGTTGGATGCAGTATGATTAACCAAACATGTGATATAAACAGAAAGTTGAGCTAAACGCAAATTGGATGACGCCGCCTCCACCGTCACGACCGCCGCCGGATGACGTGCCGGGTATCAGAATAGCTAGTTTTACTTTGTAAAGTCGAGCTAAAATACAGAATATCAAACATGTCAAAGATGTATTTTATCATTGTGATATGTTTTTCTTTCTGAATATAGGTTTGTTATAGGATACATATACGATAAAATCAGGCACGAATCTAATGACTTAATTAGTATACGTCCAATACATACATTTTAGTGTTATTATGTGACAGGAACCATTCCAAGCACTTGATTTTGCTTTGCTTTGGTAGACCCCAACTCAGCTGGAAGATGTAAGATCCATCGCGTCCTAGAAATAAGATTTAAAATGTTCAAATGTGTTTAATTTTGTTATGATTATGTTTGACATGAGATTATTAGAATTTAATTTGGTTTATATGGTTGAGACACCCATCCAGCATTAGCATAAGTGATTAATACAATCTGTTACTTGATTATATGATATCAATCAATGTAGTCTGTTGTCGCAATCAAATAGCTAATGAATGACATAGCCAAAGGCAAGTTCGACTGGCTAACCATAGACAGCTAGGTGATTTAATAAATCTGCGCACTTGCTATGCCAAGCGGAATGTTGGATAGTTAAATAGTGTTCATTGGTATCCAATTCTCCATTGAATTACTATTGCAGAAAATTTGGAGTTTGGTACCAGTCTCGATTAACTCTTTCTGTCGTCTGCTTTGATGGTCTTCGAAAAAGGGTTATGTTTGTCCACAAAGATGACTAAAATGGGAAGGAAATGAGATTTGGGATCGTTGACATGAAATAGGAAAGTATAATTTCATCAATCCAGTGTTTGGCATGGATAGTGCGGATTGTAAAAGCAAACATGGCATGGCTAATAATGCATATATTCAGTGAGACACCAACAAACAACTGTAACCCATTTCACATGAAAAACTGTGTTTAACCTCGGATAACTGATCTTGAAAATATTTCGCAAAATGAAATTAGTAATAATGCATCCATAAAAAATCTTATACTAAAACATAAAAAAATATTCTATGTCGAAAACCATGAAAATGGTAGGCTAAATTCGCCAAAATCAAATTGTATCTCACCCCCAACCCCACCCACAACCACCACAACCACCATAGTGTCGAACGGCTTTGTAGGGTTTCCTTGCAATCAGAAGTCACTGTTCGATTATATGTCCAATAAAAAGCTTCAACATAAAAAACATCAACAATATTTTCTAAGTTCAAAATCGCGAAAAAGGTAGGACAAATTTCCTAGTGAAATTAGTAGTGATTAGCATTGTACCTCTGCATAATATATAACACTGCCGTAAAATTATGTTGATATATGGTGAGTGATTGTTTGAAAGATAATGATCCATAGAAACCCTTAACTGAGAAAACAGAAAAAGGTTTAGGTACAAACCAATGAAAAACAGGAAACGCTATCAACATTCTTATAACTAGTTAGTATGCAGACTACATCCATACTGCTCTCTGGGATAGTACACATCTGTAAAGCCCCCATTGAGATCTGACAAACCAGTGTTGAATAATATATATGATTACTGTATTCTGCGGCCGTAGTAGTAGTAGAAACATCCCACAGCTGCAATCAGTCATTATTCGCTTTTGCCCACCGTTCCTTGTCCTCAGCCGAAATCCTTAGCTTCCTCTGTCAACTCTTGACTTGAGTGTACCGAGTCCTGCTTTCTTGCGGTCACCTCGTAGCACGCTTAACAGGTTTATGCAATGACGTCCTTTCCTGGCTTTGTATTTGCTGGCTCAGAATAGGGAGAATTCCAAGGTTCGCTGTGCTGGTGTCTCTGCTGGCATGCTTAGCACATGGCCAAACATGGACCATCTTTGCAGGCCAACTTTTACAGACAGCGGCGACGTATTAGACATCTTGTATAGTGCATTGTTGGAAACTATGCTGTCTAGCCATCGGTGTCCAGTGATGGCACGTAGGTGTTTGCGGTGGCCCGCATCGAGTTTGTCCAGAGCTGCCATTGGAGCTGCCCAGCTGTTACAGTTATACAGCATCAAGGATATGCAGGCTGAATTGTATAAACGGAGCCTCTTTATCAAGAGCATCTTTGATCTACGAATCCATAGTTTCCAAAGCTATGGTCACCATGACTCAGCGTGTAGAAATGTCAGCAGTACTGCAAAGCAGTGAGCCCAGGATTTTACTTTTCCTCCATGGTTCGCCGCCACGAAGTGGGTCGTCATTTTCAATAGTTTCTTGCTTTGTCGATAGGCATGTGGGTGAACTCTGTTTTGGATTCATTCATAAAGCGATTCTCAATTTTTAGTTTGCTTGCAGCTATTGGGAGAAGTTCGTCAAGGGGTTTCGTTTCCTCGTCTATCAAGTCCACATCGTCGGCATATTCCATCTCTAGCGGCATGCCCAGTATTGACACTGGGGGTTTGGTCTTGTGGAACTTTCCCGCACAGATTTCAATGCGGCAGCAAGGTAGCAGGTGAAAAGCACCAGAGATAGACCATCTCCTGTGTGGAGCCAATTGATGTCTCAAACTCTACAGACTTCACTGACTTAACTCGTACTCTCAGCTCGATCTCTGCAAGTAGTAGTCGCACTAGTCGTAGCTCATCTTCATTGCAACTGGCCTGGCGTAATACATATATGATCTTTGAGCGTTTAATTGTGTCGAAGGCTCATGACATGTCAACGGCCATTTTGTGGATGTCCCAGTGTTTGGACATGACTACTGACACAATCATGCATTGAGCCCATACAATGTCTGCGCAGCTGCGTCCACGTGTGAAGCCACATTGACATGCTCCGGTGAAGTAATCGATCTTGTCTCGGATGATTGATGTTTGACAATTAAGAAACAGTAGCCTTATAAGACCTTATATAACCATTGCACATGTCTGGGTAAGTGAAATTCATTCCTGGCAAATGGATGCCCTCAAAATCCCACTCGGCATGTGATCCAGGGGTGATGTTAGCATTAACAGATATCACAGAGTTTCTTCTAATTAAAGGTAAGACATTTCTGCCAAAACGGAAACTTAATTTTGAAGCCCATGGCTGTCCTCCCCCACCTCCACCCCCACCCACCCCTGGGTATGTGATCCAATGGTGATGTTAGCATCAAAGAATGTGGCAACAATATGACAAGGGCCACTGCGGTGTGTGCCACTGCCCCGCCAACCACACTCATGTACCAGCCCAGTAATACGCATTATCATGACATGACGAGGGTTAGCTCATAGCTGTTTTTTTCTTAAATCAGGGTTTAATCCACCTAGCCTTACTATTTCTGGTATTGCCAGGAATACCATCAATACGTAACATCCGCTTCCTGTCCTGCGAAGCTCCAAATATCTGCTTGCTTAATGTTGTCGAGATATGGAAACCAATGGAAACCTTAAAAGACGAAACATACAAACTGATTCACTAATTATTATTATTATTATTATTATTATTATTATTATTATTATTATTATTATTAAACATGTATATGCTATGTTACATTCCTGCTTATTATATTCATATAGTAAGCATTCATTGGTTTCCAAGAGGGGCAAGGTGAATGCTGGGTAGGTTTGACTGAAGACCTTCATTCCACTCTTATCTCTCACTTAAGTGAGGAAAAAATTCAGGGAATATAGAATACAGATGTATTGGAATAAGTTGCGAGGATGGGATATGGCTCTCATAAAAAGGAAAATATCAGACGATATATTGCTGTCAGTGACCTTGATTCTTGACGCCCGACCACAACGACATATTGCCCACAACACTATCATGTGCCAAATTTGATTATTCTAGCTTCTTGCCTTCCACAGTTATGGCCCAAAACTCATATTTCGTTAAGCGCTTAGTAAGTCCATAACAGAGATTATTTAACTTTCACTGTAGCTCAGCATAATATGAATGTATGCATCAAATTTGTCCTAACTTCTTGCATGCCAGTATCACTTAGCGCCCTCGTGACCTGAATATTAGACCCTTTGACCTTTAACCCACCACCATATACTTCTGGTGTTTCTCCCTCTGACATTCACAAATCCTGGCCATAGATGTGCATTCCAGAATACTCTTAGCGACGTCATGACTTAGATATTTTCCATTTGATCTGAAGGCCCCACAAAATGATTGGATTTGCCAAATTTCTTGATTTTAGCTTTAGCACTTCCGAGTTATGGTCGAAAATGGGTATTTCAGAATTAAGCTAGTGACCAAGTGAACTAAATATTTGAACTGTTGACGTGAAATTTCAACTCCCAATATAATTGTCCGTGCTAAAATTGGTGATTCTAGCATCTTACATTCTGCGGACAAACAGGCAAACGGACACACACTGACAGCAATACATACGAATGAATTTGGCATGAGAAATGAATGTTTAGGCAATCTGTGTAACTATCCATAGCACAAAGTGCTTGCACAGTGACATGGATTGTTAGATTTAACTAGACGACAGCCAATAAACCACCACGCTTCGTATAATAACAATAACGCGTCTGCATGTATCTGCATGCGAGGCATGATCGTCCCCATAAACAGTTTTTTCTTATCGCTCATATGTATCCCACAAATGTCAGCATTTGATATACATATCCGATCTCAGAAATATGTTCTTCATAAAGTGTGATATGATTGGAACACATACCTAAATATGCAATGCGGTAGGCAAACCTTGTCTGTTGATAACTTACATCCGTTAAGAAATGTGTGCTCCACGTCATGCCACCTTTCTCATACAGGAAGTATGCAAATGATACACCAGTGTGTTGGTTGGCAGATAATACCAGCTGAAACGAGTTGTACTGAAAGAAACAAATATTTTTCGAGAGTTGATCCTATAGTTTAGCAAACAATCAAAGACTTTACTGACAAAGTGCTGAATTGAGCTATTAAATTGTTAACAGCAGGAATACCCTATGCCATGGTTTACTTGACCACTACTGACCCAATACCGTGCCTCATTGGTCTAGCATTGGGCCAGTAAGCTATATTATCAAGGTAATTTGAAGCAGTGAGTGCTCACATCTGTATACGAACATTTCACTGCTGTGGCAAACATTGGATTTTACAGACAACTAATTCACCCAGATGATGGGGGTGGGAGTTTTAAAATGATCATGGATGTCCTCCCTCGCTCTCGCTCTCGCTAATAAAACAATGTTGCAAAATCTTGTTTTCTCCTACAGTGTGGATATCCAGCCAGTTGAGTGCAATGGCCACTTCTAAGGCCATTGCTTTCACGGAGCCCATTATTCAATTCCAACTGCTGTTCACCATTTGTTAATCATAAGTACAGAACAATCATTGTTTTCAAAGTGTTACAGTTTGCCTCCTAGTATTAACCTATATGAGACCAAAATAGTTTCTGCTGAATTCGGCATGACTATGTAGGGTATGCATCCTTCCAAATATGGCACAATTTAGTGTGATGTATTATCAACGTCATACTGTGAGTTATTTATTCCAAAGTATATAGACACAAGTGTAGAAAGAAATAATGTTAAACACTAACCTAATTGGCATACGTTAAGTTTTTACGTGCTCAATTTGTTAGTTATTCGATTCTTTGAAGTAATGTTAAGTTTAACAAAACACAAATAATAATGAATGATTTCGAGCAATTCTAGGCATACAAACCTCTTCTTGTTGTGACTGAATACCATAAAATGATGCCCAGTATGGTCGTAGTTTGTACCATGTGACAACCAGTACGTAGTTTGCAGTAAATCCAACGCCTGTTAGGTTCGCTGAGTGATGGTACACTGCATCAAATATCGCTGAGTTTGCATCAACATTATCTTGTGCTTGCATGGCTCGATGGTATGCATGGTAGCATACACGACTTGGGTATGGAAATGCATATGCAAATGTCCAAAATGGTGCTACGACCTTCCTTGTACCGAGATATGTTACATTGAGTGGTCTAGGTATATACATATTGAAGCGTGACTTTCCAAACACGACATAACCGTTTGTTGATATCTAGAAACATTAAAGAGAATTAGATTATCATACAATTTTAGTATCATCTTCAGGAGTGTCACCTTGCTCATCTTTCATTTCTATTCTTCATTATGTGTAAATAATAATAATAATAATAATAATAATAATAATAATGATGATGATGTCCCGCCTGTAAAGGCATGGATAGTGTGGATTGCCAAAGCAAACTTGGATTGGTTCGCAATACACATATTTGGTAAGGCACAATAAACCAGTGTAACGAATCAAACATGGCCAATTTTACCAAACTGTTAACAGCCCGATCTTGAAACTAGTAATGATGCAGATAGTACTCATACATAGTATATGAGTATGCTGTAAAATTGTGTTGATATATGGTGAGCCAATTTTGAAAAGCAGTGGTCCATAAAAAACTATCAAAAAAACATGAAAACTTTCAAAGTCCAAAGCTGTGAAAAAGCAGTACAAATGGCTCAAAATCATATCACTAATGATGCGGAGCATACCCATATATTGCATAGAACCCTTCAATAAATGTTTATTGAAATCGGAATGAGCATAGTTGAGCTACATTGTTCATACTCAACCGTAATCTCAAAACCATGAAAAAATTGAAAGTTCAAAGCTATGAAAAAGGAGAGATTTTCCAAAATGAAATTTTTAATGATGCTCATAGTACTATTGCAGGAAAATATGAAAAAGTAAAAAGTTCAAAACCGTTCAAAATTAGTTAAAATGACCGAAATTAAAATCAATTGTTACCCAGATCACATCCCTGTATAGTAGATTAATTCTGTAAAGTTTTATGGAAATCGCATGAGCCATTGCTGAAAACGATGTTGATTTAAAAACGTTAACCAAAACTGCATTTACTTGCAAAATACATGAAAAAAGGTCAAGTCCAAGACCATGAAGAAAAGAGTTAAAATTAACCAAAATGAATTCTTTTGTTATGCAGATCACTTCCCTGTATAGTATAAATCACCTTGGTAAAGTTTCATTGAGATCGGATGAACCATTGTTGAAAAGTAAGTTGATTTAACAAGAGGTATCAGAAGATACCAATATCTCACATTTTTAAGTTACTGCAGGATCCGGCTGCCGCAAGACTCGGTCTGCTCAGGACTAACTATTCTACGAAAATATAATGTCCAAGCCAGATACATAGATAGAATTAGATTGCGGATTTAATCCCTCACCATGCCCTCAGATGGACTCAAGAAAAAATTATTTGTGGTACTGTAGGCTACTAACCACAAGTTTCAAAATGATAGGTGGCATGACCACATTTGATAAAATTTATTTTCTGCCCACCATTTCCCTGACACTCTGGGTTATCTTTTTTTTTTTTTATCAAAATGCCAATGTACCATGCACATCCCTGGCCCTATGTGTAATCATATCGAAAATTTCAAGTTTCTATGTGAAATGGACTAGTTGTTTTGCAATAGGTTGGTGCCAAATTTCGACTCCACCCCCTACCCTCTGTTTGACCCAAGATCAAGATAATTCCTTGCACTGTAGTCTACACCTCATTGGCTTCAAAATGATATGTGGCATGACCACCTTTGGAAAAATTATATTTTTAACCCACATTTCCCACACCCAGGGCCGTACCACCGGGGTCATAGCCAAATTCCACAAGAGCTATCAGTAGGTAGCAAATAGCTTACCTGTACCGTATATTACTTGTACATCACAGGATATGATGGACCACCAGTCTCATTTTGAAATTTGACAATCAACATGCCGATTCAAAATACCCATGGTACTACCCATCGGGCAAGCATAGCTTGGAGAAAGAACCATAAATCCTTTCTGCCAAGAAGTAACCAGAAATCATTGTTCATTAAAACGACAACTGGCATCCTTGGACTAACTGAAAGGTAAAATGGTCCAAACATAAGCATAGTTCAGTCTGAAAAAAGAAGACATTTTCGAAAACAATAAACATAATACATATTTGGATGTGAAATGGTCTAGGAGTTGCGTTACAATCGATCGGTGCCCACTCACCATTGGCTTGAAAATGATATGCTACATAACCTTTGGACATTTTTTATTTTTGTTCTCACATTCCGCACCTATCTGAAATGGTCTAGGAGGAGTTGCATTACACTCGATAGATGCACATTTTTTACCTTTTGACCACGTCCCCTAAACTGAGCATACGTCCGTCATCCATCTGTCGTGACTCGTCCATCATCTATCGTCTGTCCGTCTACTTTTTTTTTAAGAGCCTACTCCTCATTAACCACTTGACCGATTGTAATTAAACTTAGGTGGGCGCATCCTAGGGTGGTAGGCCTCAGAACATTTATTCAAAATTTTATTGATCAATTTTTCCGGGGGTCATCCTGGATTTTCCAAAAATTATACGGAAATTATTTAAAACACCACTCCTCCAATATCAATGGGCTGATATGGACGAAACTCTGGTGGAATAATTCTGTGGTGGTACTTTTCAACACTTCTAACGAATATTTTGATAGGTCAATTTTTTTGGTGGGCATCTTTTTCCGAAAATTTTGGGAAATCATCGTTTCTTAATCTTTTTCTTTAAAAGGCTTGGTTGTAATAATCCTGTGGTTGTATGCTTCAATACTTCTAGCGAAAATTTTAATTGGTCAATTTTTCCGGCTACCAGCTCGGATTTTTCGAAAGTTTCAAGAAATCAGATACAAACCTACTCCTCCTTAACCACTTGGCCCATTTCAATCAAACTCGGGGGAAGAACCCTAGACTAATATGCTTCAGAATCGGCATACACAATTTTGATTGGTCAATTTTTTCGGCGGCCATCTTGAATTTCCAAAAAATGGCGGGAAATCATTTAAAATGCTACTCCTCATTAACTGCTTGGGCAATTTCAACCAGCCTTGCCTGGAAGGATACTAAGCCCGATAGGTTTCAGACCTTGCACACAGAATTTTGTTTTATTAATTTTTCCGGCAGCCAGCTTGGATTTTCCCAAATTTCGGGAAATCAGTTAAAAACCTACTCCTCATTAACCACTCGGTCGATTTTAAGCAAACTTGGCTGAAAGGACTCTAGAGTGGTATGCTTGAGAACATGTATACAGAATTTAGACTGCTTGATTTTTTTTGGGTGACCATCTTGGATTTTCAGAAAGATGCTGGGAAATCGTTTAAAACGCAACTCCTCATTAACTGCTTGGTAAATTTCAACCAAATTTGGCTGGAATGATCCCATAGCGGCAGCCTATAGAAATCCTATTCTGAATTTAGATAGATAAATGTTTTTGGCTGCCACCTTTGATTTTCTTAAAATTTTCTGGAACCATTTAAAAATGGTACTCCTAATTAATGACACAATTTCACCAAAATTTAGGTTGAAAGCCCCTTTGACGGTAGGCTTCAACATATCAAACGAGAATCTTGATTGGTCAATTTGTTGCTGGCCAAAAGTTATCCATCAAGTCTATTTAGATGCAAATGGTTCAAATGCTAATCGTCCAGGTGAGCGTTACAGGCCCTTGGGCCTCTTGTCAAAAATAGGATTACGTTGGATTTTGAAAAAGAGATGAGATTGGGCCGTGGCCCCTCCACATTGTGTGCCCAATTTGCAAACAATTATTTTATGTAAGTAACAGTGGCACAATTAAGTAGCACCGCGTACTTATAAGTCCTGCTCGTTGCGCGTCCTGAGGATTGTTGCATTAGTTTTTTAAAATCTCAGGTAAAAGTTAGGTTTTTATATTTATGATTCAATGGCTTCATAATTATTTGTTACATGATCATGGCCCATGGGTGTGGATGGGTGGGAGGGCGATCCAACACCCAAACACCCTTCGCTACACCACCGGTTCAAATCTTCGATTTTATTAGGATTTGCTTTAGATTTTGTCTCAGAATAAGAGCAAAGATTCGAGATCTTAGTACATGCATGTAACCTCACGCACCCTAGCACTCACCTCACGACACGCACATACGTACGCACGCACGCACGCACGCAGACACACGCACGCGCGCATGCACAAGCATACAGGCAGACCCATGTGCAATACAATTTTTCTAGGGGTCGATGGGGAGCTAAGGTATGGAATATGAAGGAAAGCATTAGATACCTGTTTTATTGCATTACCTCGTTACTGTTAATGTCACTTTGTTACTCATGAATAAAGAATAACATTTCAATCTTGGAGCTTGTATTTGTATTAGTAAGTTGCTAACCGGATGTCAAAGTGATGATGTGTATTATTGCCACATTGTCATTATACGTTCTGACGTCCAGTCATAAATGCATTAATTACACCTTTAATGTAATTGAACCTGTAAACTTCGCGAAATTTATATATTTACATTGATGTTTATATTATATATTATTTACGATGTATATGCAAGCATTTATATAAGTGGGTGTGCGTGTGCGTGTGCGTGTGCGTATGCGTATGTGCGTATGTGCGTGTGTGCGCGTGTGCGCGTGTGCGCGTGTGCGTGTGCGTGTGCATGTGCGTGTGCGTGTGAGCGTGTGCGTGCGTGCGAGCGCGTGTGCGTGTGTGTGTGTGCGTATGTGTGCCTGCACGCGCGTGCCAGCGTGTGTGTGCGCATGTGCATGCACGTATGTGCGAGTCCGTACATACATATGTTTTCCTAGTTATCCGCCAATTATAATTGTACCACTGTACACTCAAGTACCGATGGTCTATTGTGGAAATAAACTACTACTACTACTGTCATTGGCGTAATAATAGGCTATTATTCTGAGAATTCCACCTTTGGCCTTAAACTTTTGAGACCAAAATCATGATACCCTTTCAGGACTCACCCACCAACTCACCCACCCACCCACCCACTCAACTACCCATCAACCCACCTGCACTCACGTTGATGCATGCACGCACGCACACCCACTCGTCCGCTTGCCCGGCCACTCATCCGCCCACCCGCTCGCTCATCCGTCCGCTCAACCGACCGCTCGCTGGCCCACCTGCCTGCCTGTCCGATCACCTGCCAGCCCACCCGCCCACCCACCTACTCACTTTCATGCATATGGGCACATGCACGCACGCTCGCGAATGCACACCCGAACGCACGCACGCACGTACGCCCGAGTGCACGCACGGACATCATCATCATCTTTATTTAATTAGTATCGCCATATTTCTATTATTATCCACACGCATTTTGGACATGAAACGGATAAGATAGAGCAAACGCATCTGTCTGTGTGTTCATCCGTCCGTCTAGTCAGTCTGTACGTTCCCCCATCCGTCCGTCCGGCCGGCTATCTCCTCTGAAACTGTGTGCGGAATTCAACGTACCATAATGACTCCACACCCTTTGCTGTTTGAAGCCGCCCTTGCCCCTCAACAAAAATTCTTTCAATCAGCAATCATATGGGTAACTCACATAACAAATTTGCTTGTTTGTCTGTGTGGGGGGTGGATGGGTGTGTGTGTGGTGGGGGGGGGGCTCTGCCACGTCCACATTAGCGTGCGTCTGTGATATGATTGCAGATATATGGACGACTTCGATGAGTATTTGCTGGCAATCTAGATGTTTGACTCAAAGGCTCTTGTAGTTAGGGCCCTATATTATCAATGGTATTCATTGTGGAGCTTTAACATACGTCTTCTTCCCATGAGAATCCTAACCTATATGTGAAGATACATATAGGCCAACAAGGATATTTTAGTTCAAGGTTTTATTTCTCCAGATATATGATATTTTTATTATTCTTATATCTGAATTGCGTTATAATATAAGATATTTCCACTTATCTCATGATTCTGAAGAGATTTTTTCTATCAAATATTGATACTATTTTAAATATCTTGAGAATATCATAATACACTATTTCTCCTAGATTGACATGTATACAATTTATTGCGATAGCTCTTACTTTCGGAGGTGCATACGCTTGAACGCGCATACCCTGTATTTTCTGCGTAGCGTTGCATACGACGGTCATCTTCCCGCCTTCATCCAATGACGGCATACGGCGCGCGTTCAATTGCGTTTTGTTTTTCCAAGCGGGTTAAAATGACCGACTTTGAGACGTAATTTTTCCTATTTACCAGTCGAAATTTTCGAAATGATGTATCTACATCAACTTATAGAACCGGTCCCAATATCTTTAGGGGTATATATGCATTTTCGAATATGCATTTTACGGGACCTTTAACCATCACCATATTAAATAATAACATGACATAATCAACAAGACAAAGAAAATGGTCATATATACTGAACCTCTGATGTCTTTGGCGCCGAAATCACCTCTTCCCCCACCGTATGAAGAGCATGAAACCGGAAATAGTAGGGATCCCCTACTAACAAATGTGATATGTATAAATAGCGAAGGAGGAAAACTAATTACAAATAGAAAACCTCTACATTATTTTCTGAGGACTGAGACGGCGAGCCGGTTGGAAGTGTCACAGAGGTAATGATCGGTAAAACTTGATTCACAGTGCCACTGGGATACTGACAATGTCTTCAATAGAAACACCATTAAATAATGTCGTGGAAGTTACCACGCCATGGGCACTATGAGCCTTGGCTCTATCTACTTAATTTCCAGTGGCTGTCTTATGACAGAATTGAATGCATTCTACAGTCCATCTGGAAATGGTGTCTCTTGATGCCCTACCATGGGGTTCAATATATGACAAACATAGGGCGCATGGGTCCGTCCGCAAAACCTGAGTTCTTCTTTTGTACTTATTTAATGCATGGACAGGACACCATGCTTTAGCACCAGGATCATATCTGGTTAAGGAAGGTAAAATAATAGGTTGACCCGGATATTTTAAAGATTGATTCTTAGCCAAGAAATTCAATCTCGGTTGAGGCTTAAGGCCTTCACCTATAACTATGTAACGGCCAGGCTCAGCTAACAAGGCATGGATTCCACTTCTGCGTCTGGCTGATGCTAGCGTAAATAAAAATACAGTTTTAAGTGTCAATAATTTTATAGGAATAGCACTAAGTGGTTCAAAAGGTGTATCACTCAAAACATGAAGAACCAGAGAAAGACTCCATGACGTTGTCAGTGGAGGATTTCTCGGTCTGAGATTGCCCATACCTTTGATAAGAGTATTTAGAACACATATTTCATCACTTCCCCTTTTGTCAAGCAAGGGATAACCGTCATTAATGCTGATTTATATCCAGCAATAGAATTAGGTTTAAGACTATAGGCATCATAGCGGTGACAGAGAAAATAAGCTACTACCTGAATAGATGCATCCATTGGATTGATACATCACTTTGAGCACCATTCTGCAAATATGTAGATTTTATATTTATATGCTCTGGAGGTTGGACCCCTTCTGGCTCTGGCCATGAAATTGGCTGCTTGCTCTGAAAAGCCCTCCTTCATCGCGGATTTTTTGACACCATCCATACAGTCAATTGAAACATTGACGGATTGTTGTGAAGGGTCTTGCCCTGGAAGATAATATTGTCTCAGAGGCAGAGGAACCGGATTTCAGACCAGAAGGTCCAGCAGATCCGTAAACCATGATCGACATGGCCAATTCGGGGCGATCAGAAGCACGTTGCATTCCTCCGGCTTGATTTTCTTAAGAATCCTTGTAATCAGGATTGTTGGAGGGGATGCGTATGCATACATTCGCTTCCAACTGATAGCTAGTGCATCTATTGCGATAGCGCTTGGATCTGGAGAAATGTATGTCGTAATCTTCGCATTCTTCTTCATTGAGAATAATTCTATATTGGGTTTTCCCCAATGATTCAACAGATGATCCGCCACACACTGATTTAGTTGCCATTCCGTAGTCAGAATGCTCAATAATTCTGCTAACAGAGTCAGCTTTCCAGGAGTATGAACTACTTTCAATGTGAGCATATGACCCATGCACCAGCAAACCAGTTTCCATGTCATCATACAGAGACTGGGTGACGTCTCTCCGCCCTGGCGGTTTTGTAGCTCACTACTGTTGAGTTGTCTGAACGTATCAGCACAAACTTTCCCTCCACTTCTTTTAAGTGATCCAGGCCTAGAATTATAGGTTGTAATTCTAGCATGTTGATATGCTCATTTGACTGATTCAGATTCCAAAGCCCTGATAGTGTGTCTTCCAGGAAATCTCCCCATCCCTCCATCGATGTATCCGTAAACATCGTTACTTGAGGGTGGGGAGGGGTCAGCATGGCCGCCGCCAAGAGATTCGCTCTCTCCAACCACCAATGAAGGTGAAGAATGTGAGGATCCAACACTTGAATGCGCGTATCCAGTCATCCTGAACTCTGCATCCACTGAGTCATGAGACAGCTGAATCGGCCGCCTGCGCAATGCTGCCTGAGGAATGACTGGTTCCATTGAAACCATCAGACCTAGTATTCTCAGATAGACTCGTGCTAGAATATAAAGACAGCTGCATACCAATTGAATGCACGAGATGAGATTATACACTCTCTCCTGGGATGGATAAACATATCCTATCTCCAGATCGATGGACATACCCAGGTAAACAAACTTCTGGGATGGAGTCTGCTCTGATTTTTGAAAGCTGATTATCCAGCCTAAATCTGTTTTCAAAACTATCTCCAGATTTGCTGTCCAGCTTTCGGGGTTGTGTGCTTTTAGCAGCCAGTCGTCTATGTAAGTGTGGACTGCTAGATTTCTTCTGTGGAGGTATGCTGTGATAGCTAGGACCACTGGAGTGAAGAACCTCGAAGCTATCGAGATGCCGAATAGGAGAACTTTGAATACCCATTGGCGTCCCTGAAAAGCTAATCTCAGGAACTGACGAAAATTCCTTGCAATGGGACAGGGGAAATAAGTGTTTCAGATCTATCGATGCTGTCCACAGCCCATTCTCTAACCCCAACAACACACTTTATAGTTTCCATTTTGAAACTTGGTGTGTCTATAAACTTGTTTAGAGGTTTGATGTTGAGAATTGGTCACCACTAACCCAACCACCACCCCCCCCCACCCACCACCCGCGCCAGTGTTCTTTGTCACAAGAAATACGGTTGGCTAGAGGCCCGGGCAACCTTGCGCTGGTTGAATTGCTTCTTTTATAATTATAAATTCTATCTCCAATTCTATGCACAACCGCTTGCCTGAATCTCTTGGAATTTGAGTCCAGACTGGTCCCAGAGACAGATGCAATGGTGGACATATTATCCACTCTGGAGTGTATCCGCATGAAAGCCATTGCAAGACTAAGCGGTCCTGAATTAACCACCACCACTCTTGAATGTGGAAAGTCAAACGACTGGTGCACCTAGAGTTAGTGGGGTGAGCAGAAATTTTAGAAGTGCGTGTGTCTCTGGTATGTATGACAACACCAGGGTGGTACCTGTGGTAACCGAAAATTCTTTTAGGCCATCAGGCCCGGTTACCACACGCTGCTCCGCATGTGCCACGACCAGCGCCACGTGCACCTCGGTGCATGGGCTGCTGCCTGGCTGGCTGCGCTTGAGGCGCTGGCTGACGTACAGCAGCACGCTGCTGTTGGCACGGCCGGTGTGGTCTGTGAACCCGGCCGGCCTGCTGGCCTCTGGTACTGCCAACACCGCCACGAGCATACTGTTGTCGAACAGACGAGGGCTGAACATGCACGTGTTCTCTGCGCAACACATCTTCAAATTGTCCACGTAGCGCACTTTGGTTGTTGACCAAGTTCACCGTCTCTTGGAGGTGCCGACAACCCTCACCTCTAAATAGACCAGGGATATTCATCGGCGCTTGCAATAAACGTGACTCGAGCCCCTGGGATGGGCACAAATTGTCCAAAGGAAATGTGCGCCTCGTCCTCAGTGACTTGGTTACCGACCTAGAAAAACAATCCAACGCCAGGCTGATCCCATCCTGGGTGGCTCGTTGCGCTGTCAATGGACTAGGCTGCTGGTGAATCGAGGCTGCCACTACCAATGATAGCAGCTGAGAGCCATGATACAGCCCACTTATCGCTGCTTGCGAACTCTCCTCAGTATCACGCAGAGCAGCGTTAGCTGAGCGCAGAGCAGCGTTAGCTGAGCGCATAGCGCCTGAGCCCAGCGCTTCTGTATCAGCATGTGAGCCTGGCTGCGTGTCTTCTCCCAGAGCGGCACGGTCGTCCACCCTCAGTATGGGTGCAAGACCATACCGAGTGTACTGACTGGCAGTAAGTCGGTAGCATCTAGCAACCTCGCGGGGGTGGGGCCTTCACGAGGCTACCTTTCAGTCTAATTGGCGCCTCTGCTGCAGTGAACATATCTAAGATATGCTCAGCATACGCAGAGACTGAGCCGAGGTGGCCAACGGCTTAGCCTGTAACCATGCCCGCAGGTTACTGGCGGCCTATTCATCCACGGAGAGCGCTGGTCTAACAGCGAGGAGCCACGCGCATGTGTCAGACCAGTCTTCGTTCGTGGCCACCTGCGAATTGCCGACGAGCAGCGGGCCCTCTTCATCTTCAATGGCATTTGCAGGTTGGACCGTGGAGGAGGCTACATACATACCCGACTGCCCAGGGATGCATACAGGCCCACGAGGGCTGGAATGATATTCTCCATGGGCAGGTCCTGCACCGAGGCCGAGCTTGTGTAAGGGGCATAACGCACAATAGCATGTCCCGGGTCGTTCGTATAAGATCACTCGGCTAAGCATGGTATCTTATACGGGCGGCCGTCCGCTCCAAATCGGCTCACATGTTGAATCATGAAACCTGCTCCCGAGGGAACAGCATGATAGGTGTAAGCATCCACGCTCCCCATGAGAGGAGTGTAAACGCTCGCATCCATGTCTTCATGATCGTCCAATGGGCTGAGCAGGTAGTCTTCGTCACCTTTCTGGTCAGGAATGTTAGACTCTGGGTTAGCAGGGACTGACCAGGACAATGCCGGAGGGCAGATGACGAGGGTACTCCGCTAGCGAACATCAAGCCTGGGTCCAATACGGCCGCCCCTGGATCACAAAGCTTTGTCCAAAATAGTACGGCATGCTCCAGGGTCGAGGGCTACTTGCGCTGAGGTAGATGCGCAGGAAGTTGAAACAACAGTGCCTGGAAGCATGCCGCAGAGCATGTCAGGCACCAGGTCTTTCAAGGTCCTGCACAACTCTACCTTGAAGGCCTCTAGCTCACCTTTCTCAGAGGCCTTATTCTTACCCTCCTCCTTCCTCACGTTCTTGCCGTCCTCTACCATCATCTTCGCCTGTAAACAGAAGAACTCAGAGGTTAGATTCCCCCACTCTTTACAAATTCTACAATCTGTACAGGATGGGCAGAGGTGGGGAAGAATCTAGACTTCAGATGTGAAAGGTAGGCATACGAAGAAAATTAGTATTTAGTTTAATTTCTTTTAGTAAAAAACAAGAACAAATACGAGAGACAAGACACCCACCTTTATTACTGACAACCCTTAAGGGACAGATGTCTTCTCTTGATTTTTTAAAGAATAAATTCCACAAGTGTCATGCACATCCCTGGTTATATGTGCAATCCATCCCCCAAAGTGTCACGTTTCTATCTAAAATGGTCTAGGAGGAGTTGCATTACAATCGATTGGTGGCCACTTTTAACATTTTGACTTCGCCCCCTACCTTGATTTGACAATCAACATGCCGATTCAAAACACTCAAGATATTACCCATCGGGAAAGCATAGATTGGAGACTAAACCATAGAGCCTTTCTGCCAATGAGTAACCTGAAGTCATTACTCATTGTAATGACAACTGGCACCCTGTGACTAACCGAAAGGCAAATGGTCCAAACATAACCAAAGTTCATATTTTGAAAAAAGAAGAAAAACTTTCAAAAACAATCAGCATAATACATATTTGTATGTGAAATGATGTAGGAGTAGTAACATTACAATTTATTGGTGTCCACTTGACCTTTTGACACCGCCTCCTACCCTCAATTTGACCCAAGTTCAAAATAATTCCATGTATTGTAGACTACTTATCATTGGCTTGAAAATGGTATGCGACATACGATTTGGGAAAAAATGTTTTTGACCCCACCTCCCCCCTACCCCACCGCCACCATCCGCCACCAAACCCGGGCCGTACCCCTGGGGTCATAACAAAATTCCAAAAGCCTCATGCACATCCCTGGCCATAAGTCCAATCATCCCCGAAGTTTCAAGTTTCTATCTGAAATGGTCTAGGAGTGAAATTACAATCGATTGGCACCCACTTTTGACATTTTGACCACGCCCCATATCCTAAGTTTGACCCAATGATCAAAATAATTCCTTGTACTGTAGACTACTTATCATTGGCTTGAAAATGATATGCGACATAAGCTTTGGAAAATCTTTATTTTTTTCCCCACATTTCCCATCCACAGTGCCATACACCTGGGGGCATTCCAAAATGTCAACTGTCTTGCACATCCCTGTTCATATGTGCAATTATCCCCAAAGTTTCAGGTTTCTATCTGAAAAGGTCTAGTAGTTTATTACAATTGATTGGTGCCCACTTGACCTATTGACCCCGCCTCCTACCCTCAGTTTGACCCAATGTGAAATTAATTCCTTGTACTGTCGACTACTTATCATTGGCTTGAAAATGGTATGCGACATAAGATTTGGACAATTTTTATTTTTGACCCCACATCCCCCACCCACCCCGGCCGTACCCCTGTGGTCATACCAAAATTCCAAAAGCGTCATGCACATCCCTCGCCATATGTGGAATCATCCCCAAAGTGTCAAGTTTCTATCTGAAATGGTCTAGGAGGAGTTGCATTACAATCGAATGGTGCCCACTTTTAACATTTTGACCCCGCCCCCTACCTTTTGACAATCAACATGCCGATTCAAAACACCCACGGTATTACCGATCGGGCAAGCATAGCTTGGAGACTAAACCATACAGCCTCTCGGCCAAGGAGTAACCTGAAGTCATTAATCGTTGTAGTCACAACTGGCACACTGGGGCTAATCGAAAGGCAAATGGTCCAAACATAAGCAAAGTTCATAGTCTGAAAAAAGAAGAAACATTTTTAAAAACAATCAGCATAATACATATTTGTTAGTGAAATGGTGTAGGAGGAGTTACATTACAATTGATTGGTGCCCACAACCTTTTGACCCCGCCCCCTACACTCAGTTTGACCCAAGATCAAATTAATTCCATGTACTGTAAACGACTTATCATTGGCTTGAAAATTAGATGCAACATTACCTTTGGAAAAATTTCATTTTTGACCCCACATTGTCCACCCTCAGGGCCTTGCCCCTGTGGGCATGCGAAAATTCCAAACATATCATGCACATCCTGGGCCATATGTGTACTCATCCGCGAAGTTTCAAGTTTCTATCTGAAATGGTATAGGAGGAGTTGCATTACAATCGATAATTACTGGCCAATTTTGATCTTTTGACACCTGGGCCCATCCCCGGGAGTGGGTGGGGAGGGGTTGTTAGAACAAAATTCCAAAAGTGGCATGCACATGTATAATCATCCCCAAGGGTTCCAGTTTCCAAACCAAGTGTTTGCTAATTAAAATATCATTTAAAAAATCCTTAACCACAGATCAAATTCCCCCAAAAAAAGATTTTGAAAATCAATAGATTTTTTTATCCGGACAAGTCCTAAGCATCGCATAGAACACATCTGTGAAGTTTTATTCAAATCGAATGAACCTTTGCGGGTACAATTCTCATTTTAAAAAAGCTTAACCAGGAAATTATGAGTATAAATTGGATACAAAACAGACCTAAAATAAATAAAGTTCAAAGAAAAAAACAATTTTTTTTACATTTTAAAATCAATTTCTTTTTCATATGGACAAATGCTAAGCATGGTATAGAACACATTTGAGGGTTTTTTTAATCCGATGACCCCCACCCCCACCACCCCGTATGGGTGCAATGCAGCAAATCGCATTTAAAAGAAAGCCGTATCCATAGGATTAACATTAAGCTGGACACAAAAATTATTCAAAGTTAAAACTTGAAAAAAATCAATAAAGATTTCTAAAATCGATATAGTTTTGATGTAAACTAGTCCTAAGCATCGTATAGAGCACATCTGTGAATGGTTTTTCAAATTGGATGAGCCCTTGTGGGTGCAAAACTGCAAATGTCATTTTTTTTAAACTTAACCATAGGATTAACATTAACCTGGACACATAAATTTGTCAAAAGTTAAAACTTGAAAAAAAAATATCAAAAATCAATATAGTTTTGATGTAAACTAGTCCTGAGAATCGTATAGAACACATATGTGATTTTCTTTTTAATCGGAACCCTTAGGGCGCAAATGTCCTTTTAAAAATCCTTAACCAGAGCGGAGGCCAACGCCGACGCCGATATTTTTCAATCCTCTCCCAAAATTTCTTTTTTCAACTTCGTGACAATGCGAGACAAAACCCTTAACCAAAAGTGCACGAATGACGGAAGTAGTAATCCCTTTGTCTTGCTTTCTGCTTCACAGGTGAGACAATAATAATAACAAACATTCTGTAAGTATTGCTTTGCAAATACATGTCCCCTACCTGCTGATATAAATCTTTAGAGATTGACAGTCAAAAATTTCATTAAAAATTGTCAAAAAGCAGCTGAAACTCGAACTTGATCTGTAACTTCTCATAACGTAGCAATAAACCAAGTTTCAGTTATATATGATGAAGGAGAAGGAGTCTTGAAAGTTGATATGTTTGTATTTCAAGACGAAAGAGGGCATAACACTATCAAAAATTGACGCATACTCCTGAAACTCGAATTTGGTCTGTAACTTCTCATACCAAAGCAATGTAGAAGTTCTCAGTTTAATATCTTGAAAGATTGCGAAAAAAGTGCGGAAAACTAATATTTTTTTGTATTTCATAAGACGAAAGGGGGCAGAACTCCATGAAAAATTGACGAAAATGTCTGAAACTCGAACTTGCTCTGTAACTCCTTATACTAAATGGATGCCCCGATTTTCGCGTAAATATCTTGAAGGAGTGCGAAAAAAGTGCGGAAAGCTGATATTTTTCGTATTTCTCAGGGGTGCATAACCCCATCAAAAAGTGCCGCATATGCCTGAAACTCGAACTCGGTCTATGACCAAAGCAATGTAGCAATTCTCAGTTGAATACCTTAAGGACTGCGAAAACGTGCGGAAAACCAACTGCGACAGATGGACAGACAGACAGACAGAGTGACAGATGGACAGACGGACAGATGGAGTGCAAACCTATAGTCCTCCCCACCCGATTTTACTGGTAGGGGACTAATAATAATAACTAGCATCAGCAGTTGAAGGCATGCCATAGCATATCCACATGCTTTCATTAACTTTACCATTCTTTATGCACAAGTAACCAACCCAAGTTAGAATGTCTAAGCCCTAAATATGGTGCTACTTGAAACTAAGCCAGACACAAATTTGGTGGATACATGACCCAAACTATGATCCATTGGCGAATCCAAGTGTTCAGCTAAAGGGGAAACAGTCTTACTTAGGGACATTAGAGTGTTACAGTGTGTGTGTGTGTGTGCGTGCGTGCGTGTGTGCGTGCATATGTGCGTGCGTATGTGCGTGCGCGTGTGTGTGTGCGTGCGTGCGTGCGTGCGTGCGTGAGTGTGCGCGCGTGTGTGTGTGTGTGTGTGTCCTGAGCATGAATTGAAAAACCTGAAATCTTGATGTTGTTATATGTAATTCTGTCATTCCTGGAATGTGGACCATTGCTTGGCTGGGAAATTACTCTATGTTTATTAATTTGTGTTGTAAAATGTTTACTAGAAAGATTTAAGAAGTTAGAGGTGATTGCAACATCTGACAGCGGGGGTGGGGGTGTGGGCGGGGGCGGGGGTGGGTGGGGGGGGGGGAGACCTCCATCGTGCAACTCATAATGAACTAACATAAAATGTATTACTTTATCAGCATCAATAATGCAAATCATACATAAACTTGTGATATTAGTTTTACAGATTTCCAAATATAAAATATAAAAAGTTTTAGTTTGACATTTGCCATTCGAAAAATTTCACAATAGAGTGAGTCGACCTAATACGGCAATTTCGATCACTTTGGGTAGTTCCGGATCACGCCATTTAAAACGGTCAGTTTCACAACCATAAAATAATATTTTCGAAACCAGTCTAATCCCACTGTCATGTTTGGACAAGACAAAAAAGAAGATTATGAAACATATCATTGACATACAAACATGTGATAACTATGAGAGATGAGATTGTTTACGCTTCAACTGTAATGGATGGTTAATCGTGACAGAAGATTTTGATGAATTAAAATGCTGGAAATCTGACACAATTGCAATACACATTTGAATGTTTCTTGTTCAGCAATAAACTGAAGTTACTGAAAAAACATAACAAAATATTAAATCAAATCCTAGTTTCAAAGAATTTGCTGATGACCAACAGTGATCAGAGACTGCCAATGATCCGGAACTTTTGTACCCACTGTACCACTGCATAACCTGTTAAATATGCTACACATCTACCTACAGTGAGCCATGAGGACAAGGAAACCCCTGATGGCGATAAGCACTCTGGCTGACAAGAATAACCAGTGACTAAATAAGGACTGATTCAGTGTCAAACTACTGCAGCCACGGAACACTGTGGGCTTACATAATCATTATCAAATCAATTTAAATGCAGTGTTTATATGCACAGTGATCACGTGCCCCGCATCATTCTGTTTTACTAAACGTATCAATATCAGTTCTTCTTAAGAAACAAAATATGTTTTTCATGAAGGTCCCTCTGCGGTATAGGGCCTGGACCGTGGACAATTGTCCAAGCCCTAAATATGGTGCTGCTTGAAAGTAATCCAGCCATAAATTGGGTGGAAAATTGATCACACACGCACGCACGCACGCACGCATACATGCACGCACGCACGCACGCACGCACGGGCGTGCACACACGCACACAGACACACTTAGTAACACAATGATCACTATATAGCAGTCCTTGCGTATACTAATAATAATAATAATAAATAATAATAATAATAATAATAATAATAATAATAATAATAATAATAATAATATAATAATAATAATAATAATAATAATAATTTCTTCTACTAACAAAGAGTGATTTTTCCCATCCTGTCTTAGTCGGGAATCCATCCTTGATTCGAACTTTGTGTAATATGTCATCGCCAAGAAAATAGCTGTCATTGGCGAGCGCACAGTGTGGAAACATGACTAAAAGAGAAAATATAGAAATCAGTAGATGTATAATAATAATAATAATAATAATAATAATAATAATAATAATAATAATAATAATAATAATAAAGCTCCTCGTGATAGACACCTAACACTTAAGATGATAGCCCATAAAGGGATAAATGTTCTGGCCGTCAATTGCATTATTGTATAACCAGACAAGTGTTTTATAAAAAGGCCTTTTAAAGAACCTGCATTTTCAGAACCCATACATTCTGCTAATTATGAGTATTTTATAACTCACCCGAAGGCATATTTTCCACAGCTGGAGGTGGCATGGTTGTTGAGCTAATAGACCCTGTGCTGCCGGTTGTAGAATACGTGTTTGACGTGGAATGGGAAGTCGATAAGCCAACTGTTGTTGAATAAGGTGTTGAAGACGATTGCACAGATGTGGAACTATCTGTTGCTGAATATGGCGTTGAAGACGATTGTACAGATGTGGAACTACTTGTTGTTGAATAAGATGTTGAAGATGATTGCAGAGATGTGGAACTATATATTGCTGAATAATGTGTTAAAGACGATTGCACAGATGCGGAACTATCTGTTGCTGAATAAGGTGTTGAAGCCGGCTGCACAGATGTGGAACTATTTGTTGCTGAATAAGGTGTTGAAGACAATTGCACAGATGTGAAACTATCCATTGTTGAAGGTGTTGAAGACGATGTATTAGATGTTGAACTATATGTTGCTGAATAAGGTGTTGAAGAAGATTGCTCAAATGTGGAACTATCTGTTGTTGAATAAGCTCTTTGAGATGGTTGAATAGTTGTGGAACTATCTGTTGTTGAATAAACTCTTTGAGACGATTGCACAGATGTGGAACTATCTGTTGCTGAATACGGTGTTGAAGACGATTGCACAGATGTTGATTTATCTGTTGTTGAGTAAGCTCTTGAAGACGATTGGACAGGTGTGAAACTATCTGTTGTTGAATAAGGTGTTGAAGATGATTGCACAGATGTGGAAATATTTGTTGCTGAATAAGGTGTTGAAGACGATTGCACAGGTGTGGAAATATCTGTTGTTGAATAAGGTGTTGAAAACAATTCCACAGATGTGAAACTATCTGTTGTTGAATAAGGTGTTGAAGACGATTGCACAGATATGGAACTATCTGTTGCTGAATATGCTATTGAAGACGATTGCACAGATGTTGCTCTATCTGTTGTTGAATAGGCTCTTGAAGACGAATGCACAGATGTTAAACTATCTGTTGTTGAATAAGCTTTTGAAGACAATTGCAGAGATGTGAAACTATCCATTGTTGAAGGTGTTGAAGACGATTTATTAGATGCTGAACTATATGTTGCTGAATAAGGTGTTGAAGAGGATTGCTCAAATGTGGAACTATCTGTTTTTGAATAAGCTCTTTGGGATGGTTGAACAGATGTGGATCTATCTGTTGTTGAATAAACTCTTTGAGACGATTGCACAGATGTGGAACTATCTGTTGTTGAATAAGGTGTTGAAGACGATTGCACAGATATGGAACTATCTGTTGCTGAATACGCTATTGAAGACGATTGCACATATGTTGCTCTATCTGTTGTTGAATAGGCTCTTGAAGACGAATGCACAGATGTTAAACTATCTGTCGTTGGATAAGCTCTTGAAGACGATTGCACAGATGTGGAACTATCTGTTGTTGAATACGCTATTGAAGACGATTGCACAGATGTTGCTCTATCTGTTGTTGAATAGGCTCTTGAAGACGAATGCACAGATGTTAAACTATCTGTTGTTGAATAAGCTCTTGAAGACAATTGCAGAGATGTGAAACTATCCATTGTTGAAGGTGCTGAAAACGATTTATTAGATGTTGAACTATATGTTGCTGAATAAGGTGTTGAAGAGGATTGCTCAAATGTGTAACTATCTGTTGTTGAATAAGCTCTTTGAGATGGTTGAACAGATGTGGAACCATTTGTTGTTGAATAAACTCTTTGAGACGGTTGCACAGATGTGGAACTATCTGTTGCTGAATACGGTGTTGAAGACGATTGCACAGATGTTGATTTATCTGTTGTTGAGTAAGCTCTTGAAGACGATTGCACAGGTGTGAAACTATCTGTTGTTGAATAAGGTGTTGAAGCCGGCTGCACAGATGTGGAACTATTTGTTGCTGAATAAGGTGTTGAAGACAATTGCACAGCTGTGAAACTATCCATTGTTGAAGGTGCTGAAGACGATTTATTAGATGTTGAACTATATGTTGCTGAATAAGGTGTTGAAGAGGATTGCTCAAATGTGTAACTATCTGTTGTTGAATAAGCTCTTTGGGATGGTTGAACAGATGTGGAACCATTTGTTGTTGAATAAACTCTTTGAGACGATTGCACAGATGTGGAACTATCTGTTGCTGAATACGGTGTTGAAGACGATTGCACAGATGTTGATTTATCTGTTGTTGAGTAAGCTCTTGAAGACGATTGGACAGGTGTGAAACTATCTGTTGGTGAATAAGGTGTTGAAGATGATTGCACAGATGTGGAACTATCTGTTGTTGAATAAGGTGTTGAAGACGATTGCACAGATATGGAACTATCTGTTGCTGAATACGCTATTGAAGACGATTGCACATATGTTGCTCTATCTGTTGTTGAATAGGCTCTTGAAGACGAATGCACAGATGTTAAACTATCTGTTGTTGAATAAGCTCTTGAAGACGATTGCACAGATGTGGAACTATCTGTTGCTGAATACGCTATTGAAGACGATTGCACAGCTGTTGCTCTATCTGTTGTTGAATAGGCTCTTGAAGACGAATGCACAGATGTTAAACTATCTGTTGTTGAATAAGTTCTTGAAGACGATTGCACAGATGTGGAACTATCTGATGTTGAAGACGGTGTTAAAGATGATTGCCCAAATGGGTAATTATCTGTTGTTAAATTAGGTATTGAAGATGATTGATCACCTGTTTTTGAATAATCTATTAGGGATGATTGATCAGGCGAGTAACCATCGGTTGTTGAATACAATGGTGGAGATGATTCATGTCTCGTCGAAGACGAGTTATCAAATGATGAGCTATTTGTTCTAGAATAAGGAGTTAACGTCAAATTGGCATTGCGAGAGCTTATTGTTGTATAGTTAATTTGTGAAGACGATTGGATGGGTGACGCCGTTGTTGTAAAGTTTACTGATTCTGAATAAGACGGCATTGATGAAGACATAGACGATTGCAATGTGGAATTTGAAGTTCCAGATGTTACTGAATGGGATCCTAGATAACTGCCTGTAGTACTTATAGGATTAACCGTTGATGCATAAAATTGCACTGTAGATGGTGATTGAAAAGCTGATGTTGAACTAAGAACACTTGAATCTGTTGTTAGTGTTGTTGTGTTTTCTGATTGGAGGTCTGCAAATGAGAAAACATAAAATCCAGATAGTGCATGCCACTGACATCTTTATAAACAGTTGGATAAATGGTCTAAGAACGATTAGAGGGCAGCCCACGCCTCTAACCTAGAAATGATAATCAATGAATGATAACATTCCAAATAGTTGTAAAATACATCAAATGCATGGCAATATACACAAGATGCAAGAACAAATATATGAAAATGTTCAAGAGAATGCGTTTAAAAGATGATGAATGAGTATCGAGCAAAGGCAAAATATTTATTTAGTAAATGTATGTCTAATGGGACAATGAGCTTTGAACAATGTTCGCCAATGTAGTGCCGTAATCATACTTAAATTAATAACACTGTAGCGATGGAGTGAATGAGCATAACACATAGCTTCGCACACATAATTGGAAACATGAAAGCAACATGTACTGTCCAGTAAAATACTACTCGCCCTATCTCTCTAGATTTCTTAAAATATGAAGAAGTAGTAGTGTAGTAGTAGTAGTAGTAGTAGTAGTAGTAGTAGTAGTAGTAGTAGTAGTAGTAGTAGTAGTAGTAGTAGAAGATTACCGGGTGTGTTTTGACATGTAGAGTTCCGTTCATCACATATAAGATCATCGTTGAAACTAAAAAAAAGCACACACTCATTAACAAATTATAAATTCATGAAAGCACTTATTAATGTATAGGTTAACCAGAGATGCGGTTGCAATGCAACCATAAGGCTCGACTTTACGATTTTGACAACTTCCAGTACATTTTTCATATATTCTGAAATTAATGAGGAGTACGGTTTTTAAACAGATGTTGATGGAGGTTGGCGATCAACAGATGGTCAACATGTGTATCAGTGCCCTTGATCCTTGTCCTTTTGAGCAAATATTATTGTTTGATCGCGTGTAGGAGGCATGTGTCCAAGTGCGGGTCCAGTATGATTAACCAAACATGAGATATAAACAGAACAGTTGAGTTAAACGCAAATTTGACAATACGACCATGGCCGCCGAGCGATGTGCAAAGTATTGCAATAGCTTGTTTTACTTCGTAACGTCGAGATAATAAAATCAGTACTAGTCATAATAAACGGAGCTGTATGTATATACAAACATACAATTAGTTTTCACATGTTAAAGGAAAGGAGCAGGAAACTAACATATGCTCTTGAATGACAACTTTATATAATAATCAATCTATACCCATCAGTGAAAAACAAAAATAATTCAGAATAATTAGAAAAAAGCAGCTAAATACCATTTATGACATTCTGACGGGAACCAATTGGTGACGAAGTTTGACCCATGCGCTCTGGTGTAAGCTGAGCGAATAAATAAAACCCACTATAGCCGGTTGTATAAGCTCAGTTATATTCGCCCTAAGCTGGTTAGCCACTGCATCCTACAGGTAAAGTACTGTCTAGTCATAAAATAAAATTGGACTGAAAGCTGTTGTTTCCGGGAGACCGGGTCTACATTCAGTCAGACGAATATCAAAATATTCAGTAGGCATCATATTGCGAACTTGGAAACTAGCAGTGTATTTTGAAATCATTTTGAGGGAAACTTGTTGCTTCCACCAGAAAAAGTTACATTCAAATATAACGTTTTCAAAAGGATCAATAGTGAATTAGCAGAAGCGAGCCTATAGAGAATACTATTCATGCCGCTTACAGCACTATATTCAGGTACACTTTCATTACATTCAAGTAAGTCTATGCGATGTACATGCACACTCAGTTGGCACACGGCAGAGTGAGAAGCACCAGCTTGGTCACTAATTGGCTCCAAGTTAAGCACTCGAAGAGTTAGTAAATGCCTTTGCGCAAATAAGCCTGATTCATTTCCATTTTTACCAATGGTAGTTTATTTAATCTGGTATGAGATTACCAATAAACATCATTTGTTTTTTCCTTTTTTGTTCCTTTAATGAATCCGTTAATATATTTGTTTGATCTATACATTTACTCATCAAGTACAAAACTTAGTTTTGCAAGTGTATTGTGGTCAGGTACCTCGACTGAATACGAGAAATAAGAAATAATTTAATGGAGTGTTTAGTGTCTTAGTATTGTTGTATGGACTTGGCAAACATCTAAAATTAAACAGTTTCTTTTTGCTCTCATCAGTTCGATAGGCATTGCTTATGATTTATTTTAGTTCCATACTCACTTGCAAATAACGCGTCCAGTATCATCACTACAGGTCTCGTGGTATGTGTCACATGGTGTCCAGTCACAGAGCATGTGGTCATCCACAGAAACTGAAAACAAGAAAATATTGGTGTTTGAAATTGTCCAGCGATGCCAAAGATAATTTTATGATTTCGTAATTAAATAGGAAAGAAAATATGGCAGAATAATCATCTCCCTGAAAAAGTCCTTCGTATTGCACAACATATGTAGAATATAATGAGTAGGTAACAACTTCAAGAGAGTGTATTACCTTATGCATTGTAACCTATCTCTTATACTTACATGTATGTAAATGGTTATCATCGAGGATCAGAGGTACAGATGTCAGATTCACTAATTCACCATTATGTGCACTGTGTATGCTTCTGTATCCACGGTGCAAGTCTTGTAATCTGTCTTGTACATATTTTGTCTCATTGTAGCTGACATGATATTTGAAGATGACTTCAAAATAGAAGTTAGTGCCATGAAGAGAAGCATTCAATCTGGAATATATAATATTATGGTAGATGCTGGAATGGCAGTGATAATATATTAGAAGGAAACATACAGCTTCAGCTCGAGTACACATAAAGTGAGACATACATTCTCTAGATATTGAATTTGGACAAACATAACACATTGTTTGAATTGAACTAATTTATGCTAGCAAGATTAAAAAATATTTTGTGATTAATTGCTGAACAGCATATAAAATGTTAAAGATATGTGGTCGACTATTACTTAAAGCATTAGCTACAATAGGGACTACTGTTTTTTTATCTATCTATCTATCTATCTATCTATCTATCTATCTATCTATCTATCCATATATATATATCTATATCTATATCTATATCTATATCTATATATCTATATCTATATATATATATATCCTTACAAATATTTCAGGAATCGCACCCCTGCCATATATGGAATGTCTTCAAATACCAGCTGCATCTGATAATAATAATAATAATAATAATAATAATAATAATAATAATAATAATAATAATAATGATGATGATGTCATAAAATAGTATAACAGGGATTTACAGATTTTAGTGTTTTCAATAATTTCAACATCTGATAACATAGAACCCTATCTGTGTGATACACAACATACATATTTTTGTATCTCAATATCTTCACTTCGAATATTCCTATCTCAAGGAATAAATCACAATCCTGAATAGATTATACAAAGTTTAGCATAAACGACATTACCATCCTTATTAGAAGTGTTACGTATGTGATATATATATTATGTTTTATAATATAAAAGTGAATTAAGTAAGGATTTGTAAAATATTTTCATTCCTCAACATGGTGCGCATCTTCAAATAACTATTGTTGACTTACTGCTTCTTGAGAATAGTATTTTACTGAGATAAATTCAGGACTGTCCACAGATAGATTAGAAGGATATTCCATGTCGACATCAGCTGTTATCACAAATGGTACACCAAATTTATGCCCTGGAATGAAAGATAAACAATAACGAAATATGGCTTTTACAACATATAGCGTGACGGCGTAACATGGTAAATTTGCATTGAGAGAAAGAAAATAATGCACGCGACCAGAAGAACACAGACGAATATTCACCATTAGGAGACTGTAGGAATATAAAATACCCTAACCATATTTCTCCTGATAAAATAAGGTTATAATTTATGAAGATTATCTTTAACATGTTTATATACAAGTGAATGGACACCATATGTGATTAACATATTTGGAAAGCGATATATGTACTAATACTTACTTGAACATGTATGTTCATCTGCAAGTAAATGTTGTCTGTGAGGACAGATACAAGATGGCAGACCAGCCAACACAATACAGCCATATGAGCAATTGTGATTCATTCCAGCACATGGTCTGTGTCTCTCTGGAACTATAAAGACAAAAACTCCGCAGAATTAAATGTCTCGCCTGTCTCATGTTTGTCAGTGTTACCTTTCCCTTTAACCTTCTGCCCTCAATGTTATTATGCTGCTTCCTAACATTATAGGTAACAATGTATCCAAGTTTAGTTGCAATAGGCTAAACCAATCCTGAAATATAAGCTGAAAGGGTTTGCTAAACGCAAAAACTTAATGTTGAAAAAGCAGAGTTGTGTATTAAGATCAAAGTGACCTTAACCTTTGACCTTGTTCCCCCAACATCATCACGCTGCTTCCTATCAGTATAGGTAACCATGTATCCAAGTTTAGTTGCAATAGGCTTAACCAATCCTGAAATAGAAGCTGAAAGATTTTGCTAAACGCAAAAACTTAATGTTGAAAAAGCAGAGTTCTGTATCAAGGTCAAAGTGACCTTAACCTTTCACCTTGTTCCGCCAACATCATCACGCTGCTTCCTAACATTATGGGTAACCATGTATCCAAGTTTAGTTGCAATAGGCTAAACCAATCCTGAAATATGTTCAAGTAATTTTGAAATAACCGAGTTCTGCATCATAGTCACAGTGACCTTGACCTTTGACCTTGTGAAAACAACGTCATCATGTTGCTTCCTATCAGTATAGGTAACCATGTGTCCAAGTTTAGTTAAAAAAGGCTTACCCAATCCTGAAATATAAGCTGAAAAGTTTTGCTAAACGCAAAAACAATGTTGAAATAACAGAGTTCTGTATCAAGGTCACAGTGGCCTTTGACCTTGTGACTCCAACATCATCATGCTGCTTCCTATCAGTATAGGTAACCATGTATCCAAGTTTTGTTCCAATTGGATCATGCATTGCTGAGATATAAGGCAATAACTGTTATTTAATGCAAAAACGTAATGTAAAATATTAACAACGATTATACCGTGACCTCTGACCCCCATTACCTTGACCTCATGATGTCTGCATCAGCATGCTGTTTCCGATAAATGTAAATCACCATGTACACAAGTTTAGTTCCAATTAGATAAGGCATTGTTGAATTATAAGGCAATAAGGCAACTTTTGTTTAACGCAAAAACGTAATGTAAAATATTAACAAAGATTATACCATGCCCTTTGACCCCATAACCATGAACGCATGATGCCTGCATCAGCGTACTGCATCCTTTCAATGTATATCTCCATGTATCCAAGTTTGGTTCCAATTGGATCAGGCATTACTGAGATATAAGACAATAACTTTTGTTTAACACATCCGCTTTTGTTTCTACGAGAATTCTTAATACATACCAGATGTACTATTATGATAATGCCTATTATCTAGTCTAGCTCAAAATAAACAATTAAAACTCCGCACTCTCCTGGTCCTGCCAATAATGTGTCCGGGAATTACCATAGCCGCAGGTACCGAGTCAATTCCCAATCAGAGTCAGATTCGTCTTATATTTTCCTTGACAAACAGCGAAAGCAGCTCAGCCTCACCTCATCGTGGCGGCTGAGGCAGGCCATAGTACATGTGGTAAGTATTAAGAATTCTCATAGAAACAAAAGCAGATGGTTTTTTTTATTCTACTTAGCAGTATATTTTCGAATAATACTTACCAGATGTACTATTATGATAAACTCCGACAGCCAAGAAATACCGGTGGGAGGTGGTGAGGCTCGAACCAGCACACATCTACCATTCGACAGAGAAGGTTGTGAAGAGGCTAGACCCCTGGCATACACTTGGGTTCTGCCATCTGACTCATAGAATGCTAAACTTCAATGGTCTAGACCACGCTTCCCGCCCCCCCTCCATCATTTGTCCGCGCAAATTCCAGAGGGCTGTCAAAACGGGGAGCAACACCCACCAGACCCGTGTCAGCACCAACTCTCAGCTAGGGCAGTCCACTAGAGTGCAAAGAAGATACTACAAGTTCTAAATTTTGAAAAAACCCTCAGTATATCGATTAGATTTCAAATTGGAATGAGTCTAATGTCCGCAAAAGAATAAGATGTTCTTGTCAAGACTATTTACTTAGATAGTCTGGTATTTCGACTATAAGTAAACTTAAAATTAGTAACTTAATTAAGGCAAACACTCACCATTTTTGAGTGCTTGGTCTTTCCTGTTCATCACAGGAGCTCGGCTCAATCCAGGGTCGTTCTCGGGTCATGTGAATGGCCATTGTTCAGTGCAAGTGGAAGAAACTTGTGATGTGTGCGAAATAGTGGTCGGATGTGGCTTAGTTCAGATTCGATAAATTGGCGACGGCTACCGGATTAAGTGTGCTTGAGATGTCGCAAAGGTAGAAATCGGTGAATGACGACTTGGCATGCCATTGTGCTACACACATCACCTCCTCTAATGAGACACCCTTATAAAGGGCCGATGATGCTGCTAGTGCTCGGACCTGATGGGCATTCGCACGATCAATCTGCTTTCCTGTAGAGATTTTTGTGTGACATCTGAAAAGCATCGACTATCCATCGAGAAATTGTATCTTTCGAGGCTGCAAATGAGGAGCTTTGAGACATAACCACAGAGATTTCGGGGCATCTCTTCACTCCTCAGTACGTTTCTTATACATTTTCAGACATCTGACAGGACACCAAGCAGCAGAGTTTGGGTCATGTCTAGTTAAACCTGGCAAATTGATCGGCTGTCCTGGATATTCAAGTAACTGATTCTTTTCCAAGAAACAAAGACGTAGAAGTAGTCTTAAACCTTCACCCGTGACTTGTTGGCAGAAAGCACATGTATTTCGCTTCTGATTCTCGCCGATGCTGCTGCAACCAAGAAAACTGATTTAATAGTTAACAGTTTAATGTCTATAGATCTAATTGGTTCAAAGGGAGCATGCCCCAAAACCTGTATAACAAGGGATATATTCCATGCTGGGATAGGAATTGGCGGTCTAGGTTGCAAATTGCTCATTCCTTTAATAACTTCATTTAAAGTGGCATTCTACACTCCTTCAATGGCCAGACTGGGAATGACTGAAGCTAACGCAGACTTATATGCTGCTAGGGTTGAAGGTACATGTTTGTCAACTTCGTATAAATGACAGATACAATCTGCTACGTGTTGAACAGATGCAGAAAAGGGATCGATATCTCTTCCCTTACACCACTCTGCAAATTTGTCGATTCTATAATTTTATCTTTTAGTGGTTGACCCTCTTCTGGCTGAAGCAACAAACTTCGCTGCTTGCTCAGAAAAGACACCCTTAATTGCACGCAACTTGATAACATCCATGCAGTCAATTTGAACATTTCTGGTCTGTCGTGGAAATACAGACCCCTGTTCTGAGAGATTAGATCTCTTCTGTCTGGAAGAGGGATTGGATTGCAAACCAGACGGTCCAGCAGATCCGTAACCATGATCGGCCTGGCCAACAAGGGACGATCAATAGTACTTGTCACAACCCTCTCTTATCCTTGCCAGAACCTTTGGGATGAGAATCGTTGGATGATATGCATACGCATACATCCCATTCCAACTTATCGCCAGTGCATCTACTGCTAGAGCTAGCAGGTCCGGGATCGGTGACACATATGTGACCATCTTTGTGTTCTGTTTCATCGCAAATAGGTCCACATTTGGCTTACCCCAATGTTTGAATAGAACCTCCGCTACCGATTGGTTGAGCTGCCACTCCATCGAACGACAAACCGTCCTTCGACTGAGAGCATCTGCTAAGATGTTTAGTCTTCCTGGAATGTGTGCTGCCCGAAGAATAACATTCCTCTCTTGGCACTACAGCAGAAGGTTGCAAATCATCATACACAACTCTGGTGATCTCGTCCCGCTGTGGCGGTTCAAATAAGACACCACTGTTGAGTTGTCTGTCCTTACTAGGACAATCTTGTCTCGGATTACGCTCTCGAATTTTCGAAGTGTTGATGTAACCGCTAATAATTCGAGAACATTGATAAGTTTCTGCGCATTGGTCCAAATCCCATTCCTTGACACTGACTGATCGTCCAACACCGCTCCCCAACCCGTCGTTGATGCATCTGTGAAGATGGACATCTGTGGTTGAGAGGTTGTAGAGGAACACCTCGCAGGAGATTCTGCTGTGATAACCACCACTGACGGTGGAATATCAATGGTTCTTTCACTGGTATCCTCAGAGATAACGGATCCGTTCTCTGAGACCAGAATGACATTAGATACACCTGGATCGGCCTGCGCCTGAGTGCCACATAAGGAACCACTTTCTCCAGAGACACTAGTAAACCCATTATCCTGTGAAATTGGCGCACTGTCAGAAAGGCTCCTAGAGAAACTGACTCCAGTCCTGCAATTAAACTCTTGACTCTGCTCTCCGCTGGAAAAGCTACGCCGTCCCTGAGGTTGAAAAATATTCCCAGATAAACAAACTCATGGGATGGAGTCAATTCTGATTTCTCTAGATTCACAATTCATCCTAGATCCTTTAGTAAGGCTAGGCCACCTGTAGATTGGTGCACAGAGTGACTGGATTCCCCGCCTTCAGCAGCCAGTCGTCTATATAAGTTTGAACAGCTATGTTTCTCCTGCGAAGATAAGAAGTCATGGCGAGAACCACTTTGGTGAAGACCCTCGGTGCTGTGGTCAGGCCGAATGGAAGCGCTTTGAATTCCCAAATTTTGTCTTGGAATGCAAAGTGAAGGTATTTCTGAAAAGGAATTGACATTGGAATATGAAAATATGCATCCTTCAGATCTATCGACACTGCCCACATGCCTTTTCTCAGCCCTGTCACCACCGCTGCTACAGTCTCCATCTGAAACTTTGGACAAAGATTAAATTAGTTCAACGGTTTGAGATTGAGAATTGGTCTCCAACCTCCGGTACGTTTCGGAATGAGGAACATCATCGAATAGAAGCCTAGGGAGGACTGATTGCGGACTACATGAATCACATTCTTCCGCTGAAGTGCTTCGATTTCTGAGCAAATGGCATCTAGACGATCGGATCCCTTTGGAACGGGAGTCCACACTGGATACGATGTTAATGGAACTAACGATTGACGGATGAGCCAGTCCGGTTCATAGCCATTTCTTAACCACTGACAGACTAAACAATCTCCCATGACACATTCCCATTGGCTTGAGAACAGTTGAAGTCTACCTCCGACGGTAGGAATCTGCACACAGCTGGTGGTCGATATTGCACGATAAGACACTAAATCGTTCGGGTGAAGATTCTCGACTCCCTTTGTTCCCGACGTCACCGGAACTGATTCCATCAGAAACCCATCAGGACCGACCTCCACGGCCGCCCCGCAGTTTCTTGGGGTATGACGGTCCAGGTCCGCTGCCACGACTATCTTTATGATAACCGCCGTGACCCGAACCGCCACCCTTCCTGTCCTCCCCATACGGCCTCTTATAAGAGGATTTGTATGAGGGTGAACGGCAAGGTCTCTGTGATCCGGATGCCTATGGGCATCACAGCCAGTAGGATGGAAGGGCGATCTCTGGCACTGCCTCTCTTGCTCATGTCGATGCTGATTGTAGGACTGCTGCGGCTGTGTCCTCTTAGTCGACGACTTCCATGACTTGC
The DNA here is from genome assembly GCA_034401795.1 of Chaetoderma sp. LZ-2023a. Lineage (NCBI taxonomy): Eukaryota > Metazoa > Mollusca > Caudofoveata > Chaetodermatida > Chaetodermatidae > Chaetoderma > Chaetoderma sp. LZ-2023a. Next base: position 39,571,934 of record CM067364.1, on the reverse strand, counting down.
CGACTACTTCCTGCTCAGCGACCATTGACGCGACCTTGGATAAGGCTTGTCGTGCAGAGCCGCCGAACAAGCCTGGACCAATGAAAGGTGCAGAAGATAATGCAGCCGTCATCTCAAGTCCTGGTTCTACCCAATTTTCCTACGCTCCGCCAATGATCTGGTGATCACCCTGGCCAGGCAAACCTGGGGCAAGCGCATGGTGTCCCAGACAACTCCGGGAGCAGCCTCTGGCACATCCCCACCTTCCGCCATGCAGGTCAGCATACCCTGCAGGATGGTACATCCGTGTGAGAGAGCAGCCATGGTTGCCCTTGCCGCATCCTCAATGAGCGTTAACTCATTAAAAGGATCCATTTTGGCCTGGGAAACTAATGGACGAGAACGACCCTTCGATTTGCCAGCCAGCGGCCTATTCAATGCCTCTCGCTCGCCGACGGAAAGCCGTGGAACCCGGAAATACTGATGGTATGCCTGCTCAGGAAAATGGACCCTACTCCTTGGTCCCCTTCGTGGCCTTGGGCAATGCATAGTCTGGCTGAAGCAGACGATACGCCGCAACCTCCTACATGTCATAAGTCTGCGTGTCCAAGGGGAGCGTCGGCATTGCCGAAGAGCCACTTGACAGAGCACTAGCCGCTCGCTCTGACATCCGTTCCATCACTGGATCACGCTGAGATCCCTGATCCGATGCCAATCCGAGACGGCCGGTCATCCAGTCAAGGACCTGCACCCATTGAGCTTTGGTGCTAAAAGAGGACTCGCCCATCAATGGACTACCGTTCTCATCTTCCTTCTCACCCTTGGATGAGAAGGTCACCAATGATCCATGCTGAGAACTATGGCCCGCACTTCTTCCAACACGAAGCGCATCCATAGCCCGACTACTAGCGGCACCAGTGTCCAACGAATCACCGGACACGGATTTACCACAGTCCATCGGCTCCAACATGGGAGCCGGGACTACAGCCGCTTTCACCAAGGTAGATGACAGAACTCTGAGAGGTACCGCACCTAACGCCGCCGGGATGCCGATAGGAACCGCAAAACAAGGCTCCAATGACAACGCGGGTTTAGTGAAATCCGGGTTAAAATTCCCGATGGAACGTCAACATCACCACCCGCTTGGCAAACCCATACAAATCCCATGGGTGATCCCTGGAATGTACCTGGTTGAGCCGTTAACGAAATATCTGGCATGCCAGAATCTACCATAAGCTGAAGATCTTCCTCCTCCGCCATCGACTATTGAGCTAAGGTCGGGGAAAGAACAGGTGCTTGTCCCTCAACAGAACTAGCCGGACCACCGAAAGGTTGCCCTGCACCAGCTTGCATCGCCGGGATCGTGGACTGCAAGGACTCAAACATTGCTTTAAACTGGGCCGCCCATACGCCCAATGCTGAATCCATTCGCTCGTTCAGATGCTCTTCCAGTCCCTTCACTGATGCCTGATCCAGCTTGGTCGCCTTGTCCCTCGCGGTTCTCCCCAAATGCGCACGTTGATCAAGATCAAACTCTGCCACCAACTCCGACGACCACTTCACGCACACATCACAAGGACTTCCCACTTCCCACTTTGCACTTCGCGCAAACCACACAATGATGACCATTGAGCTTGCGCTTCATGAACCTGTTACACTTTTGACACAGAGTGTCCTGGTTCTTGGTCTTCTGTGAACACAAAGAATTACAATTTTGCACATGACATACGATGACGAGCAATACGCACAATTGACTTGATTGTATGAAAAAATTACTTAGAAACATTAACTTTCTCTTAAATTAATGATAATCAAGCCTTTAGGCAGGAAATATTTGAAACTGTTTCGAGTGAAATTTAATAAACACAACTTGGAAATTAACTAACATTAATAATGTCAAGAAATAAATGCTGATCGCTACAAACACCCTTGACAATGAAGCGAGAGCTAAAGATCGGCATAAAACAGAATGCATAGACACGCCAAGCCAAAACGAAACATTAATCATGGGTGCCGCCATCTTGGATAAGGGCGCATCCATCTTGGAAGGAACCGAGTCGCAAGAGAAATTAACCGAGTACCCGGATAAGATTAAACAGTTAGCGAGTACCGGAGCGACTCCAACAATGGCTACCATTTTAGAATAATGTGCCAATTTAAGAGATTTTCAATCAGTCATTACGGCACGAATGTATAAATTCTAGATTGATACAACCTGCCCCTGTGATGACTTTCCTTTTCCTTCTATGATGCCAGCAACGAATAGACGAGAGCATGCGTAAATTAGAAAATTTAAGCAAATTTTAGCCTAGCAAAAACATGCGACTTTCCAAGTCAGCAAAATAAGCGAATCTGACTGTGAATGGGAATTGACTCGGTACCTGCGGCTATGGTAATTCCCGGGAACAGTATGGGCAGGACCATTAGAGTGCAGAGTTTTAATTGTTTATTTTGAGCTAGACTAGATAATAGGCATTATCATAATAGTACATCTGCTAAGTATTATTCGAAGTAGAAACATTAACAAAGATTATACAGTGACCTTTGACCCCTGTAACCTTGACCGTATGATATCTGCATCAGCATGCTGCTTCCTTTTGATGCATATCACCATGTACGCAAGTTTGGTTCCAATTGGATCAGGCATTTGTGAGATATATGACAATAACTTTTGCAAAAACAACGTAAAATATTTCAAAGACAAAAACTGAATGTGAAATAAGAATAACAGTAAAACTACATTAGATGGACCAATAAATTTTAATTTGGTAAGTTATACTACTGTCGTAGATATTGTCTTGAAAACGTAGATATAACATTTATTCTATGGTGATTAATATTATTAGTGAAATGGTACATTAATGGATTACATTTAATTTGAAAATAAACTTAAAACATGTCCTTGCAGCAGATAAAATTAATAATTGCCAGGTGAGATGATTTATAATATATTTCATAGCGTGAGTTGTTATAGCAACATGATTGACATCTTGCTTTTAATTTCACTGCAGATAATTTGATTGCATGGTGTAATAGATGTAGGTATCTGGATCTATACATGCAGTCTTACCAATGTCACACTTTTTGTGGTCTGTGGCCAGATTAAATCCATCCTCGCAGGAACAGACATAATATCCATCTGTATTTGTACAACGGTGTTCACATTCATGTCTCTCTGAACAGTCATCAATATCTAAAATGTTAGATGTACATTTAACATCCATTGTCTACATGACGCATATGTGGTATATGTTAACACATGGTTAGTGACAGCAAATTGACAGAAACATGTGCATAGATAATGTATATTTAAATAGTTTAACTCTCAAACAAAATCTAAAGACACATATAATGGATTTGAATATGTCAAATTTACTTCTTACCTTGGCAAGTCTGGCCATCTCCATGGAGATCTCGATAGCCAAAATGGCAACGACACCATACATCTCCATCAAGGGATATATCACAAGACTGAGGGCAATCACTACAATTGCTCACATCTAGAAGGTAAGATTTTCATTCACCAATGATCATGTACATAATATATATATATATATATATATATATATATATATATATATATATATATATATATATATATTTATATGTGTGTGTGTGTGTGTGTGTGTGTGTGTGTGTGTGTGTGTGTGTGTGTGTGTGTGTGTGTATGTGTGTGTGTGTGTGTGTGTGTGTTTTCATATTGCATAGAATATAACATTACTTAAATGGTTAAAATAGTAGTAGTAGTAGTAGTAGTAGTAGTAGTAGTAGTAGTAGTAGTAGTAGTAGTAGTAGTACTAGTAGTAGTAGTAGTAGTATTAGTAGTAGTAGCAGCAGCAGCAGTAGCAGTAGCAGTAGCAGTAACAGCAGCAGTAGTAGATCACCTGGTTTGGGTTGGCATGTAGTGTTCCAGGCATCACATAGTGTCATCATTGAAACTGAAAAACATACACTCATCACCATATGTTAAATTCGTGAAAGGTATTAGTATTAGTTTTCAGTGTAATAAAGTAACTGCTCATTATAATACACCTAAATGTATGTATATACCCAAAGTGCATTAAAGTAAGTTCTCATGAATTAAATAATCTCTTAATTGTGTATTGTCTGATTTATATTTTTTTTTATCATGTGGAAAGGATAATGTTTTCAAGCTTATTGCAATCTCGTACTTCGACAGAATCCGAGCAATCAAAATAATATAATGGATTATTTAGTTCCTTAGCCTTTTTATATGTATTTCTCTAAAATGTAACATTACACTTTGTTTTCTTGTTCTTATCAGTTTTGTAGGCATCGCTTATGATATATATTATTTTCTCACACACCTGCAAATAGCATATCCTGTATCATCACTGCATGTCTCGTGGTATGTGTCACATGGTGTCCAGTCACAGAGCATGTTGTAATCCACAGAAACTGAAAGTAAGAAATTCATGGTGTTTGAATTCAGCTGCAGATGGTAAAGATCATTTTCTAATCTCATAATTAAATAAATATATTCATATTTGGCTGGACATTCATCTCTCTAAGCAATCCGTTTGCATTCTGCAAAACATGTAGAATCTAGTTACTCAGTGATAGCCACATGCGATTGCGTTATTCTGTGTATTGGAAGAGGCCTATTTTGGAAACTTACACTTGTTTAAATGGCTATCATCCAGCATCAGAGGTACAGATGTCAGATTCACTAATTCACCATTGTGAGCTGTGCGTATGTGTCTATATCCACGGTGTAATTCTTGTAATCTGTCATGTACTTGTTTTGTTTCATTGTAGCTGACACGGTGTTTGAAGATGATTTCAAAATAGAAGTTAGTGCCATTAAGAGAAGCATTCCATCTGAAATATATAAGATTATGGCAAATGGTGGAATTTCAATAATAATATATTTGAAAACAATACATCGCACAATGTATCAGTGTAAGCACAAAGAACTGTGAAGCATATATTCTATAGATATTCACTTTGAAAAAAGGCAAAAACAGTAAATAATTTTGTTCCAACTAAATTATGTTACCATATAAATAGATTTGTGTTATTTGTTATTAAATATCATAAAATACATTAAAATAGGTTATTGAATATTGACTATTAATCAAAAGATGAGCTATGATCGGGAATACTAGTCTATAATTAAGCAAACTTTATATATTTATACTTACATATATTTCAGGAATCGCACACCTGCCATATCTGGAATGTCTTCAAATACCAGACGCATCTGAAAATAATAATAATAATAATAATAATAATAATAATAATAATAATAATAATATTGAAGTCAAACAATTGGAACAATGATTTGCAGATTTAAGTGTTTACAATGACTTCAACATCCGATATTATCTTAGGCTATCAAAGTGAGCCACAACTTAGGTATTTTTACATCCCAACATCGTCAACAGGAATATTCCACTCCCAAGAAATGTCACATTCCTAAAGAGATTCTGACAACTTGGCATAATGCCATCGTCATCTTCATCAGAATGGCCAGATATATAATACATATGCTTTATATTATAAACAATGTCAAAAGTGAATTAAGGTAATATGTGCAATATATTTGCATTCGTCATCATCTATGGAAATCAATGTGTGTCTTCAAATAACCATTGTGTACTTACTGCTTCTTGAGAATTGTATTTTACTGAGATAAATTCAGGACTATCGACAGATAGATTAGGAGATTCGATGTCCACATCAGCTGCTATCACAAAGGGTACAACATACTTATGTCCTAGAATCAAATATAAACAATAACTAATTATAACTTTTGCGAAATATAGAATGTCAGTTTAACTTGGTTAACAATCGTCAATTAACATTGCCATGAGCAAAGCAATATAATGCACTCGGTCAGACCACATATACGAATATTTAACAATTGGGAGATTGTAGACCTATAAACTTTCCTAACCATATTACTTCTGATAAGATATGGTTAATATCATATATGAAGATTTTATTTAACAGGTTAAGAAACAATTGAAGGGGCACGTATGTAACATCCAGTTGATTGACATATATAGTACACGAATTTGTACGAATACTCACGTGAACATGTATGACCATCTGGCAGTAAATGTTGTCTGTGAGGACAAATACAAGACGGCAGACTAGCAATTACAATGCAGCCATATGAACAATTGTGATTCATTCCAGCACACGGTCTGTGTATCTCTCTAACTATATAGGGATATGAATGTGAAATAAGAATAACAGTAAAACTACAATAAATGAACTGCTAAATTTTATTTTGGTAAGTTACAATATTTACTTAGATATTGTCTTGAACACGTAGATATACCATTTTTATTCTATGAGAAAGGATGTTATTATTGAACTGGAACATTACTGGATTACATTTAATGTGAAAACAATCTTCAAACATTTCCTTGCAGCAGATAGAATTAATAATTGCTAGGTGAAATGATTTATAATATTTTTCATAGCTTGAGTTTTTATTGCAACATAATTGACATCTTGCTTTTTATTTCATTGCAGATCATTCGAAGGCATGGTGTAATAGATGTAGTTATCTGGATCTATACATGAAGTCTTACCAATGTCACACTTTTTGTGGTCTGTTGCCAGATTAAATCCATCCTCGCAGGAACAGACATAATCCCCATCTGTATTTGTACAATGGTGTTCACATTCATGTCTCTCTGTACAGTCATCAATATCTGAAATGTTAGATGTGTATTTAACATCCATTGCATACATGACGCATATTCAGAATATGATAACAAATTGAAAATTAAAGCCATTGACATAAAACAATTTCATAGATACTGTATACCAAAATAGATTAACTCAAATAAAATCTACATACACATTGCTAGGTAATGGATTTGAATATATTATACATCTACTTCTTACCTTGACAAGTCTGGCCATCTCCATGGAGATCTCGATAGCCAAAATGGCAATGACACCATACATCTCCAGCAAGGGATCTTTCACAAGACTGAGGGCAATCACTACAATTGCTCACATCTAGAAGGTAAGATTTTCATTCACCAATGATCATGTAACATATAGAATATGTGTCCATATTGCATAGAATTTAACATTACTTAAATGGATAAAATAGTAGTAGTAGTAGTAGTAGTAGTAGTAGTAGTAGTAGTAGTAGTAGTCATAGTAGTAGTAGTAGCAGCAGCAGCAGCAGTGCAATAGCAGTAGCAGTAGCAGTAATAGCAGCAGTAGTATATCACCTGGTTTGGGTTGGCATGTATTGTTCCAGGAATCACATAGAGGGTCATCATTGAAACTGAAAAACATACGCTCATCAACATATGTTATATTCGTGTAAGGTATTAGTATTAGTTTTTAGTGTAATAAACTCATTGCTCATTATAATAAACCTAAATGTATGTATCTACCCAAATGGCATTACAGTAGGTTCTCATGTATTAAATACTCTCTTAATTGTGTAGTGTCTGTTTTTTATATTTCTTTATCATGTGCAAAGGATAATGTTTTCAAGCTTATTGCAATCTTGTACTTCGACAGAATCCGAGCAATCAAACTCATATGATGGATTATTTAGTTCCGTAGCATTTTTTATATGGATTTCTCTAAAATCTAATATTACACTGTTTTCTAGTTCTCATCAGTTTTGTAGGAATCGCTTATGATATATTTTATTTTCACACACACCTGCAAATAGCATATCCTGTATCATCACTGCATGCCTCATGGTATGTGTCACATGGTGTCCAGTCACAGAGCATGTTGTAATCCACAGAAACTGAAAGTAAGAAAATCATGGTGTTTGAATTCAGCTGCAGATGGTAAAGATCATTTTCTAATCTCATAATTAAATAAATATATTCAAATTTGGCTGGACATTCATCTCTCTAAGCAATCCGTTTAGATTCTGCAAAATATGTAGAATCTAGTTACTAAGTGATAGCCACAACCGATTGCATTATTCTGTGTATTAGAAGAGGCCTATTTTGGAAACTTACACTTGTTTAAATGGCTATCATCCAGCATCAGAGGTACAGATGTCAGATTCACCAATTCACCATTGTGAGCCGTGCGTATGCTTCTGTATCCACGGTGTAATTCTTGTAATCTGTCGTGTACTTGTTTTGTTTCATTGTAGCTGACACGGTGTTTGAAGATGACTTCAAAATAGAAGCTAGTGCCATTAAGAGTAGCATTCCATCTGAAATATTTAAGATTATGGCAAATGCTGGAATTTCAATGATAAGATATTTGAAAACAAAATACATCGCACAATGTATCCGCGTAAGCAGAAAGAACTGGGAAGCATATATTCTATAGATATTCACTTTGAAAAAAGGCAAAAACAGTAAATAATTTTGTTCCAACTAAATTATGTTACCATATAAATAGATTTGTGTTATTTGTTATTAAATATCATAAAATACATTAAAATAGGTTATTGAATATTGACTATTAATCAAAAGATGAGCTATGATCGGGAATACTAGTCTATAATTAAGCAAACTTTATATATTTATACTTACATATATTTCAGGAATCGCACACCTGCCATATCTGGAATGTCTTCAAATACCAGACGCATCTGAAAATAATAATAATAATAATAATAATAATAATAATAATATTGAAGTCAAACAATTGGAACAATGATTTGCAGATTTAAGTGTTTACAATGACTTCAACATCCGATATTATCTTAGGCTATCAAAGTGAGCCACAACTTAGGTATTTTTACATCCCAACATCGTCAACAGGAATATTCCACTCCCAAGAAATGTCACATTCCTAAAGAGATTCTGACAACTTGGCATAATGCCATCGTCATCTTCATCAGAATGGCCAGATATATAATACATATGCTTTATATTATAAACAATGTCAAAAGTGAATTAAGGTAATATGTGCAATATATTTGCATTCGTCATCATCTATGGAAATCAATGTGTGTCTTCAAATAACCATTGTGTACTTACTGCTTCTTGAGAATTGTATTTTACTGAGATAAATTCAGGACTATCGACAGATAGATTAGGAGATTCGATGTCCACATCAGCTGCTATCACAAAGGGTACAACATACTTATGTCCTAGAATCAAATATAAACAATAACTAATCATAACTTTTGCGAAATATAGAATGTCAGTTTAACTTGGTTAACAATCGTCAATTAACATTGCCATGAGCAAAGCAATATAATGCACTCGGTCAGACCACATATACGAATATTTAACAATTGGGAGATTGTAGACCTATAAACTTTCCTAACCATATTACTTCTGATAAGATATGGTTAATATCATATATGAAGATTTTATTTAACAGGTTAAGAAACAATTGAAGGGGCACGTATGTAACATCCAGTTGATTGACATATATAGTACACGAATTTGTACGAATACTCACGTGAACATGTATGACCATCTGGCAGTAAATGTTGTCTGTGAGGACAAATACAAGACGGCAGACTAGCAATTACAATGCAGCCATATGAACAATTGTGATTCATTCCAGCACACGGTCTGTGTATCTCTCTAACTATATAGGGATATGAATGTGAAATAAGAATAACAGTAAAACTACAATAAATGAACTGCTAAATTTTATTTTGGTAAGTTACAATATTTACTTAGATATTGTCTTGAACACGTAGATATACCATTTTTATTCTATGAGAAAGGATGTTATTATTGAACTGGAACATTACTGGATTACATTTAATGTGAAAACAATCTTCAAACATTTCCTTGCAGCAGATAGAATTAATAATTGCTAGGTGAAATGATTTATAATATTTTTCATAGCTTGAGTTTTTATTGCAACATAATTGACATCTTGCTTTTTATTTCATTGCAGATCATTCGAAGGCATGGTGTAATAGATGTAGTTATCTGGATCTATACATGAAGTCTTACCAATGTCACACTTTTTGTGGTCTGTTGCCAGATTAAATCCATCCTCGCAGGAACAGACATAATCCCCATCTGTATTTGTACAATGGTGTTCACATTCATGTCTCTCTGTACAGTCATCAATATCTGAAATGTTAGATGTGTATTTAACATCCATTGCATACATGACGCATATTCAGAATATGATAACAAATTGAAAATTAAAGCCATTGACATAAAACAATTTCATAGATACTGTATACCAAAATAGATTAACTCAAATAAAATCTACATACACATTGCTAGGTAATGGATTTGAATATATTATACATCTACTTCTTACCTTGACAAGTCTGGCCATCTCCATGGAGATCTCGATAGCCAAAATGGCAATGACACCATACATCTCCAGCAAGGGATCTTTCACAAGACTGAGGGCAATCACTACAATTGCTCACATCTAGAAGGTAAGATTTTCATTCACCAATGATCATGTAACATATAGAATATGTGTCCATATTGCATAGAATTTAACATTACTTAAATGGATAAAATAGTAGTAGTAGTAGTAGTAGTAGTAGTAGTAGTAGTAGTAGTCATAGTAGTAGTAGTAGCAGCAGCAGCAGCAGTGCAATAGCAGTAGCAGTAGCAGTAATAGCAGCAGTAGTATATCACCTGGTTTGGGTTGGCATGTATTGTTCCAGGAATCACATAGAGGGTCATCATTGAAACTGAAAAACATACGCTCATCAACATATGTTATATTCGTGTAAGGTATTAGTATTAGTTTTTAGTGTAATAAACTCATTGCTCATTATAATAAACCTAAATGTATGTATCTACCCAAATGGCATTACAGTAGGTTCTCATGTATTAAATACTCTCTTAATTGTGTAGTGTCTGTTTTTTATATTTCTTTATCATGTGCAAAGGATAATGTTTTCAAGCTTATTGCAATCTTGTACTTCGACAGAATCCGAGCAATCAAACTCATATGATGGATTATTTAGTTCCGTAGCATTTTTTATATGGATTTCTCTAAAATCTAATATTACACTTTGTTTTCTAGTTCTCATCAGTTTTGTAGGAATCGCTTATGATATATTTTATTTTCACACACACCTGCAAATAGCATATCCTGTATCATCACTGCATGCCTCATGGTATGTGTCACATGGTGTCCAGTCACAGAGCATGTTGTAATCCACAGAAACTGAAAGTAAGAAAATCATGGTGTTTGAATTCAGCTGCAGATGGTAAAGATCATTTTCTAATCTCATAATTAAATAAATATATTCATATTTGGCTGGACATTCATCTCTCTAAGCAATCCGTTTAGATTCTGCAAAATATGTAGAATCTAGTTACTAAGTGATAGCCACAACCGATTGCATTATTCTGTGTATTAGAAGAGGCCTATTTTGGAAACTTACACTTGTTTAAATGGCTATCATCCAGCATCAGAGGTACAGATGTCAGATTCACCAATTCACCATTGTGAGCCGTGCGTATGCTTCTGTATCCACGGTGTAATTCTTGTAATCTGTCGTGTACTTGTTTTGTTTCATTGTAGCTGACACGGTGTTTGAAGATGACTTCAAAATAGAAGCTAGTGCCATTAAGAGTAGCATTCCATCTGAAATATTTAAGATTATGGCAAATGCTGGAATTTCAATGATAAGATATTTGAAAACAAAATACATCGCACAATGTATCCGCGTAAGCAGAAAGAACTGGGAAGCATATATTCTATAGATATTCACTTTGAAAAAAGGCAAAAACAGTAGATAATTTTGTTCCAACTAAATTATGTTACCATATAAATAGATTTGTGTTATTTGTTATTAAATATCATAAAATACATTAAAATATGTTATTGAATATTGACTATTAATCAAAAGATGAGCTATGATCGGGAATACTAGTCTATAATTAAGCAAACTTTATATATTTATACTTACATATATTTCAGGAATCGCACACCTGCCATATCTGGAATGTCTTCAAATACCAGACGCATCTGAAAATAATAATAATAATAATAATAATAATAATAATAATAATAATAATAATATTGAAGTCAAACAATTGGAACAATGATTTGCAGATTTAAGTGTTTACAATGACTTCAACATCCGATATTATCTTAGCCTATCTAAGTGAGCCACAACTTAGGTATTTTTTACATCCCAACATCGTCAACAGGAATATTCCACTCCAAAGAAATGTCACATTCCTAAAGAGATTCTGACAACTTGGCATAATGCCATCGTCATCTTCATCAGAATGGCCAGATATATAATACATATGCTTTATATTATAAACAATGTCAAAAGTGAATTAAGGTAATATGTGCAATATATTTACATTCGTCATTATCTATGGAAATCAATGTGTGTCTTCAAATAACCATTGTGTACTTACTGCTTCTTGAGAATTGTATTTTACTGAGATAAATTCAGGACTATCAACAGATAGATTAGGAGATTCGATGTCCACATCAGCTGCTATCACAAAGGGTACAACATACTTATGTCCTAGAATCAAATATAAACAATAACTAATTATAACTTTTGCGAAATATAGAATGTCAGTTTAACTTGGTTAACAATCGTCAATTAACATTGCCATGAGCAAAGCAATATAATGCACTCGGTCAGACCACATATACGAATATTTAACAATTGGGAGATTGTAGACCTATAAACTTTCCTAACCATATTACTTCTGATAAGATATGGTTAATATCATATATGAAGATTATATTTAACAGGTTAAGAAACAATTGAAGGGGCACGTATGTAACATCCAGTTGATTGACATATATAGTACACGAATTTGTACGAATACTCACGTGAACATGTATGACCATCTGGCAGTAAATGTTGTCTGTGAGGACAAATACAAGACGGCAGACTAGCAATTACAATGCAGCCATATGAACAATTGTGATTCATTCCAGCACACGGTCTGTGTATCTCTCTAACTATATAGGGATATGAATGTGAAATAAGAATAACAGTAAAACTACAATAAATGAACTGCTAAATTTTATTTTGGTAAGTTACAATATTTACTTAGATATTGTCTTGAACACGTAGATATACCATTTTTATTCTATGAGAAAGGATGTTATTATTGAACTGGAACATTACTGGATTACATTTAATGTGAAAACAATCTTCAAACATTTCCTTGCAGCAGATAGAATTAATAATTGCTAGGTGAAATGATTTATAATATTTTTCATAGCTTGAGTTTTTATTGCAACATAATTGACATCTTGCTTTTTATTTCATTGCAGATCATTCGAAGGCATGGTGTAATAGATGTAGTTATCTGGATCTATACATGAAGTCTTACCAATGTCACACTTTTTGTGGTCTGTTGCCAGATTAAATCCATCCTCGCAGGAACAGACATAATCCCCATCTGTATTTGTACAATGGTGTTCACATTCATGTCTCTCTGTACAGTCATCAATATCTGAAATGTTAGATGTGTATTTAACATCCATTGCATACATGACGCATATTCAGAATATGATAACAAATTGAAAATTAAAGCCATTGACATAAAACAATTTCATAGATACTGTATACCTAAATAGATTAACTCAAATAAAATCTACATACACATTGCTAGGTAATGGATTTGAATATATTATACATCTACTTCTTACCTTGACAAGTCTGGCCATCTCCATGGAGATCTCGATAGCCAAAATGGCAATGACACCATACATCTCCAGCAAGGGATCTTTCACAAGACTGAGGGCAATCACTACAATTGCTCACATCTAGAAGGTAAGATTTTCATTCACCAATGATCATGTAACATATAGAATATGTGTCCATATTGCATAGAATTTAACATTACTTAAATGGATAAAATAGTAGTAGTAGTAGTAGTAGTAGTAGTAGTAGTAGTAGTAGTAGTAGTCATAGTAGTAGTAGTAGCAGCAGCAGCAGCAGTGCAATAGCAGTAGCAGTAGCAGTAATAGCAGCAGTAGTATATCACCTGGTTTGGGTTGGCATGTATTGTTCCAGGAATCACATAGAGGGTCATCATTGAAACTGAAAAACATACGCTCATCAACATATGTTATATTCGTGTAAGGTATTAGTATTAGTTTTTAGTGTAATAAACTCATTGCTCATTATAATAAACCTAAATGTATGTATCTACCCAAATGGCATTACAGTAGGTTCTCATGTATTAAATACTCTCTTAATTGTGTAGTGTCTGTTTTTTATATTTCTTTATCATGTGCAAAGGATAATGTTTTCAAGCTTATTGCAATCTTGTACTTCGACAGAATCCGAGCAATCAAACTCATATGATGGATTATTTAGTTCCGTAGCATTTTTTATATGGATTTCTCTAAAATCTAATATTACACTTTGTTTTCTAGTTCTCATCAGTTTTGTAGGAATCGCTTATGATATATTTTATTTTCACACACACCTGCAAATAGCATATCCTGTATCATCACTGCATGCCTCATGGTATGTGTCACATGGTGTCCAGTCACAGAGCATGTTGTAATCCACAGAAACTGAAAGTAAGAAAATCATGGTGTTTGAATTCAGCTGCAGATGGTAAAGATCATTTTCTAATCTCATAATTAAATAAATATATTCATATTTGGCTGGACATTCATCTCTCTAAGCAATCCGTTTAGATTCTGCAAAATATGTAGAATCTAGTTACTAAGTGATAGCCACAACCGATTGCATTATTCTGTGTATTAGAAGAGGCCTATTTTGGAAACTTACACTTGTTTAAATGGCTATCATCCAGCATCAGAGGTACAGATGTCAGATTCACCAATTCACCATTGTGAGCCGTGCGTATGCTTCTGTATCCACGGTGTAATTCTTGTAATCTGTCGTGTACTTGTTTTGTTTCATTGTAGCTGACACGGTGTTTGAAGATGACTTCAAAATAGAAGCTAGTGCCATTAAGAGTAGCATTCCATCTGAAATATTTAAGATTATGGCAAATGCTGGAATTTCAATGATAAGATATTTGAAAACAAAATACATCGCACAATGTATCCGCGTAAGCAGAAAGAACTGGGAAGCATATATTCTATAGATATTCACTTTGAAAAAAGGCAAAAACAGTAGATAATTTTGTTCCAACTAAATTGTTCCCATATAAATAGATTTGTGTTATTTGTTATTAAATATCATAAAATACATTAAAATAGGTGATTGAATATTGACTATTAATCAAAAGATGAGCTATGATCGGGAATACTAGTCTATAATTAAGCAAACTTTATATATTTATACTTACATATATTTCAGGAATCGCACACCTGCCATATCTGGAATGTCTTCAAATACCAGACGCATCTGAAAATAATAATAATAATAATAATAATAATAATAATAATAATAATAATAATATTGAAGTCAAACAATTGGAACAATGATTTGCAGATTTAAGTGTTTACAATGACTTCAACATCCGATATTATCTTAGCCTATCTAAGTGAGCCACAACTTAGGTATTTTTTACATCCCAACATCGTCAACAGGAATATTCCACTCCAAAGAAATGTCACATTCCTAAAGAGATTCTGACAACTTGGCATAAATGCCATCGTCATCTTCATCAGAATGGCCAGATATATAATACATATGCTTTATATTATAAACAATGTCAAAATGAATTAAGGTAATATGTGCAATATATTTACATTCGTCATTATCTATGGAAATCAATGTGTGTCTTCAAATAACCATTGTGTACTTACTGCTTCTTGAGAATTGTATTTTACTGAGATAAATTCAGGACTATCAACAGATAGATTAGGAGATTCGATGTCCACATCAGCTGCTATCACAAAGGGTACAACATACTTATGTCCTAGAATCAAATATAAACAATAACTAATCATAACTTTTGCGAAATATAGAATGTCAGTTTAACTTGGTTAACAATCGTCAATTAACATTGCCATGAGCAAAGCAATATAATGCACTCGGTCAGACCACATATACGAATATTTAACAATTGGGAGATTGTAGACCTATAAACTTTCCTAACCATATTACTTCTGATAAGATATGGTTAATATCATATATGAAGATTATATTTAACAGGTTAAGAAACAATTGAAGGGGCACGTATGTAACTTCCACTTGATTAATATATTTAGTACGTGAAATATGTACAAATTCTCACTTGAACATGTATGACCATCTGGCAGTAAATGTTGTCTGTGAGGACAAATACAAGACGGCAGACCAGCAATTACAATGCAGCCATATGAGCAATTGTGATTCATTCCAGCACACGGTCTGTGTATCTCTCTAACTATATAGGGATATGAATGTGAAATAAGAATAACAGTAAAACTACAATAAATGAACTGCTAAATTTTATTTTGGTAAGTTACAATATTTACTTAGATATTGTCTTGAACACGTAGATATACCATTTTTATTCTATGAGAAAGGATGTTATTATTGAACTGGAACATTACTGGATTACATTTAATGTGAAAAAAACTTCAATTTTTATAGCAACATAATTGACATCTTGCTTTTTATTTCATTGCAGATCATTCGAAGGCATGGTGTAATAGATGTAGTTATCTGGATCTATACATGAAGTCTTACCAATGTCACACTTTTTGTGGTCTGTTGCCAGATTAAATCCATCCTCGCAGGAACAGACATAATCCCCATCTGTATTTGTACAATGGTGTTCACATTCATGTCTCTCTGTACAGTCATCAATATCTGAAATGTTAGATGTGTATTTAACATCCATTGCATACATGACGCATATTCAGAATATGATAACAAATTGAAAATTAAAGCCATTGACATAAAACAATTTCATAGATAATGTATACCTAAATAGATTAACTCAAATAAAATCTACATACACATTGCTAGGTAATGGATTTGAATATATTATACATCTACTTCTTACCTTGACAAGTCTGGCCATCTCCATGGAGATCTCGATAGCCAAAATGGCAATGACACCATACATCTCCAGCAAGGGATCTTTCACAAGACTGAGGGCAATCACTACAATTGCTCACATCTAGAAGGTAAGATTTTCATTCACCAATGATCATGTAACATATAGAATATGTGTCCATATTGCATAGAATTTAACATTACTTAAATGGATAAAATAGTAGTAGTAGTAGTAGTAGTAGTAGTAGTAGTAGTAGTAGTAGTAGTAGTAGTAGTAGTCATAGTAGTAGTAGTAGTAGCAGCAGCAGCAGCAGTGCAATAGCAGTAGCAGTAGCAGTAATAGCAGCAGTAGTATATCACCTGGTTTGGGTTGGCATGTATTGTTCCAGGAATCACATAGAGGGTCATCATTGAAACTGAAAAACATACGCTCATCAACATATGTTATATTCGTGTAAGGTATTAGTATTAGTTTTTAGTGTAATAAACTCATTGCTCATTATAATAAACCTAAATGTATGTATCTACCCAAATGGCATTACAGTAGGTTCTCATGTATTAAATACTCTCTTAATTGTGTAGTGTCTGTTTTTTATATTTCTTTATCATGTGCAAAGGATAATGTTTTCAAGCTTATTGCAATCTTGTACTTCGACAGAATCCGAGCAATCAAACTCATATGATGGATTATTTAGTTCCGTAGCATTTTTTATATGGATTTCTCTAAAATCTAATATTACACTTTGTTTTCTAGTTCTCATCAGTTTTGTAGGAATCGCTTATGATATATTTTATTTTCACACACACCTGCAAATAGCATATCCTGTATCATCACTGCATGCCTCATGGTATGTGTCACATGGTGTCCAGTCACAGAGCATGTTGTAATCCACAGAAACTGAAAGTAAGAAAATCATGGTGTTTGAATTCAGCTGCAGATGGTAAAGATCATTTTCTAATCTCATAATTAAATAAATATATTCATATTTGGCTGGACATTCATCTCTCTAAGCAATCCGTTTAGATTCTGCAAAATATGTAGAATCTAGTTACTAAGTGATAGCCACAACCGATTGCATTATTCTGTGTATTAGAAGAGGCCTATTTTGGAAACTTACACTTGTTTAAATGGCTATCATCCAGCATCAGAGGTACAGATGTCAGATTCACCAATTCACCATTGTGAGCCGTGCGTATGCTTCTGTATCCACGGTGTAATTCTTGTAATCTGTCGTGTACTTGTTTTGTTTCATTGTAGCTGACACGGTGTTTGAAGATGACTTCAAAATAGAAGCTAGTGCCACTAAGAGAAGCATTCCATCTGAAATATTTAAGATTATGGCAAATGCTGGAATTTCAATGATAAGATATTTGAAAACAAAATACATCGCACAATGTATCCGCGTAAGCAGAAAGAACTGGGAAGCATATATTCTATAGATATTCACTTTGAAAAAAGGCAAAAACAGTAGATAATTTTGTTCCAACTAAATTGTTCCCATATAAATAGATTTGTGTTATTTGTTATTAAATATCATAAAATACATTAAAATAGGTGATTGAATATTGACTATTAATCAAAAGATGAGCTATGATCGGGAATACTAGTCTATAATTAAGCAAACTTTATATATTTATACTTACATATATTTCAGGAATCGCACACCTGCCATATCTGGAATGTCTTCAAATATCAGACGCATCTAAAAATAATAATAATAATAATAATAATAATAATAATAATAATAATAATAATAATATTGAAGTCAAACAATTGGAACAATGATTTGCAGATTTAAGTGTTTACAATGACTTCAACATCCGATATTATCTTAGCCTATCTAAGTGAGCCACAACTTAGGTATTTTTTACATCCCAACATCGTCAACAGGAATATTCCACTCCAAAGAAATGTCACATTCCTAAAGAGATTCTGACAACTTGGCATAAATGCCATCGTCATCTTCATCAGAATGGCCAGATATATAATACATATGCTTTATATTATAAACAATGTTAAAATGAATTAAGGTAATATGTGCAATATATTTACATTCGTCATTATCTATGGAAATCAATGTGTGTCTTCAAATAACCATTGTGTACTTACTGCTTCTTGAGAATTGTATTTTACTGAGATAAATTCAGGACTATCAACAGATAGATTAGGAGATTCGATGTCCACATCAGCTGCTATCACAAAGGGTACAACATACTTATGTCCTAGAATCAAATATAAACAATAACTAATCATAACTTTTGCGAAATATAGAATGTCAGTTTAACTTGGTTAACAATCGTCAATTAACATTGCCATGAGCAAAGCAATATAATGCACTCGGTCAGACCACATATACGAATATTTAACAATTGGGAGATTGTAGACCTATAAACTTTCCTAACCATATTACTTCTGATAAGATATGGTTAATATCATATATGAAGATTATATTTAACAGGTTAGGATACAATTGAAGGGACACATATGTAACTTCCACTTGATTAATATATTTAGTACGTGAAATATGTACAAATTCTCACTTGAACATGTATGACCATCTGGAAGTAAATGTTGTCTGTGAGGACAAATACAAGATGGCAGACCAGCAATTACAATACAGCCATATGAGCAATTGTGATTCATTCCAGCACATGGTCTGTGTATCTCTGGAACTATAAAGAAAAATGAATGTGAAATAAGAATAACAGGAAAACTACAATAAATAAACATCTAAATTTTATTTTGGTAAATTCTCCTACTGACCTAGATATTGTCTTGAAAACGTAGATATAGCATTTTTCTTCTATGAGAATTGATATTATTATTGAAATGGAACATTAATGGATTACATTTAATGTGAAAAAAACTTCAATTTTTATAGCAACATAATTGACATCTTACTTTTTATTTCATTGCATATAATTTGAATGCATGGTGTAATAGATGTAGGTATCTGGATCTATATATGCAGCCTTACCAATGTCACACTTGTTGTGGTCTGTGGCAAGTCTAAATCCATCTTCGCAGGAACAGACATAATCGCCATCTGTATTTGTACAATGGTGTTCACATTCATGTCTCTCTGAACAATCATCAATATCTGAAATGTTAGATGGCTATTTAACATTCATTGTCTACATGAAGCATATGTGGTATATGTTGACACAAGGTTAGTGAGAGGAAATTAACAGAAACAATTTCATAGATACTGTATATCTAAATAGTTTAGCTCTCAAATAAAATCTAAAGACACATTGCTAGGTAATGGGTTTGAATATATTATATATCTACTTCTTACCTTGGCAAGTCTGGCCATCTCCATAGAGATCTCGATAGCCAAAATGGCAACGACACAAAACATCTCCAGGAGGTGATCTTTCACAGAACTGTGGGCACTCACTACAATTGCTCACATCTAGAAGGTAAAGGTGTGTATTCACTAATGATCATGTATATGTATTATATAGAATACCTTTTGTTATTCCATAGAAATATACCATTATGTACATGGATACAAATAATAGTAGTAGTAGTAGTAGTAGTAGTAGTAGTAGTAGTAGTAATAGTAGTAGTAGTAGTAGTAGTAGCAGTAGTAGTAGTAGTAGTAGTAATAGTAGTAGTAGTAGTAATAGTAGTAGTAATAGTAATAGTAATAGTAATAGTAATAGTAATAGTAATAGTAATAGTAATAGTAGTAGTAGTAGTAGATCACCTGGTTTGTGCTGGCATGTAGTGTTCCAGGCATCACATATAGGATCATCATTGAAACTGAAAAACATACACTCATCAACATATGTTAAGCTCGTGAAAGATATTAGTATTACTTTATAGTGCATAAATGCTGTACTAGGCATAATACATATAAACGTATGTATATCAAAATTGCATTACAATTAGTTTACATCTGTTAATGAATTTGTTACGTTTATATATATACATATATATATATATATACACCTGTGCAAAAGTTAAGCACCAGCAAAAACAATAGAACGTAGAAACATAATGGTACAACTAGGCTGCCATACTTTTTGTCCCCGCGTTAGCTGACATAATTCCAAGTACGAAATGCACATGCATGCATGACATCACGCCGCTTGATGTCCGTGCGTGGCGGGAAACAGCACACGTGTTCAGTTATGTAAAAGTCCAGTTCGAGGTGTAGAACATTACATACAGATTTAGGCGACAAGATTAGGAATTTTGTGTTCATGACCGTGGTTTATTTGTACAGAGAGAATTAGCTCTTGATTGTGAACCGCTATGGCAAGACGAAGGTTAAGTGATCGTGTGAAATGGCAAATCATAGGCATGCATACCACTGGTATGTCATGCAGAGAGATTGGCAGACAGCTGAACATTAACCATACTGTAATCAGTCGTTTGATTGCAAAACATTGGCAAACTAACGAGGTGAAGAACAGGCCTAGATCTGGAAGACCGAAGAAGACTACTGCCCGTGATGATCGAGCCCTAGTACGCCTTGTTAGGAGATCTCCATTCACCAACAGCAGAGTGCTCAGCCAGCAATGGGAAACGCGCAATAGAGTGTCAATGTCTACCGTCAAAAGGAGACTGTATGCTGCTGGCATGAATGCTAGGAGACCTGTCAGACGTCCTCTCCTCACTGCACACCACAAAGAGGAGCGTCTGAGGTGGTGCAACGAAAGAAGACACTGGAACATGAGATCCTGGAGACGGGTACACTGGTCCGATGAAAGTCGGTTCCTGCTTCATGCCACAGATGGTCGAACTCGTGTATGGCGGTCCAGACGCACGGCGTACGACCAACGTACCATCATGGAAGAAGTTCCATTTGGTGGAGGTTCCGTTATGATATGTGGGTGCATTTCATTTGATTGTAAGCTGGATCTGTTGACTGTACCTGGAACACTAAATGGACAAAGATATCAAGAGTCCATACTGGATAGAGTTGTGGTCCCTCATTTTGTAAAACCATGCACCTGGAACCCACCCTATATTCATGGATCACAACGCCCGACCACATCGTGCTAGAGCTGTGCATGAATACCTCCGCCAGAATGCCATCGAAACCCTACCATGGCCAGCAAGGAGCCCTGACATGAACCCTATTGAGCATATCTTGGACATTCTGGGAAACATGGTGGGAAGGAGGGATCCTCCTGTGCAGAACCTACAGGAATTAACAGACGCACTCCATCTTGAATGGCAACGAATGGCGTATCAGTCGGTTGGTGACCAGCATGAGACGTCGTGTCCAGGCCGTCATCCAGGCACAAGGTGGATATACCCGGTATTAATAATGACAGTCTCAAACTCGTGCACAGATGTTAAACTTCGTTTTCAGACACCATTAATGACAATCTAGCCTAGTGTGTCAACAGTAGGGCAATAGTTGTCAGTTGTGTCAACGTAACCATATTCAGGCCTCGTTTTCAAGTTCAAACAAAAACATACAGTGTTTCCCCACCATCATAATCAGCATTCCTCTAGTTGCATTATTACCTCTTGCACTAAGATGGATGGGTACATAAATGTTTATGCTATTGCTTTCTTCATAGCACATAAATATACCCTCGCATGTGCGTAAAAATAGGGTGGTGCTTAACTTTTGCACAGGTATATATATATATATATCTCAAGTGCAAAAACTAAGTTTTCAAGATTACTGTAATCGTGTATCGGCTGAATCTGAGAAATCAGAAATAATATAATCGATAATCACACGTGTTGAGCCCATTAGTTTGTCTGCATATCACACATCATGTGTGTCCATTTCACCAAATATGGATTTCCTAAAATGGTATACCACGTTAATTAATCAAATATCTATTGAAAAACTAACATTCTTCTAATTCTTCAAAAGGAGAAAAATCACACACAGTCCAAACCAGGGAAAAGTCTGAAAGAAAGTTTAAATCATTTAAGTTTTGCTGCAAACTGATATGCAATGCTAATATAGAACAATTCTGTAAAGTTAATCCCTTGATAAATTAAAAGAACATTGAAAAACTGTAATACTCTTCTAATGCTTGGTCCACAATAAACTAAATCCAAACAATGTAAAATATGAAAACAATTTGACAATCATGTTCATTATGATTGAGTATGGATACAATGATGTCATAGAAAGAATGTCTAAATTATTTTGCGATATCGAGTTCGCTTCATGACATATATGTCCTTTGAAAAACTAACATTTACATAATTCTTGGTGCAAAATAAGATAGGTCCAAAGCCAGACAAAATATGGAACAACTGTTATGCTATTAATTTAAACTGAATGCAATGATTGCATTAGATCAAATCTTTAAAGTTTTATTGTGATTGGATAAGACCTTGATGAATTAAATTTACACTAAAATCATAACAATATATCTGCATTCAATATATCTGCATTCAGCATGCCACAGTCCGCATACTGCATGCAATTTAGATCATCCAATGCTTCGGATAGGGTGTGACGAAAATCTAACATTACTGTTTGTTGTCTAGTTCTCGTAGTTTTTTTTATACGCATTGCTTATGATGTATTTAATTTCTCACACACCTGCACATAGCGTGTCCTGTATCCTCATTACATGACTCATGGTACGTGTCACATGGTGTCCAGTCACAGAGCATGTTGTCATCCACAGAAACTGAAAGTAGGAAAATCATGGTAAAAATGGTACAGATCATTTTCTAATCTCATAATTAAATAAATATATTCATATTTGGCTGGACATTCATCTCACTAAGCAATCCGTTCGCATTGTGCAAAATATGTAGAATCTAGGTATTACGTGACAGCCACATGCGATTGCAATATTCTATGTATTAGAAGAGGCCTATTTTGGAAACTTACACTTGTTTAAATGGCTATCATCCAGCATCAGAGGTACAGATGTCAGATTCACCAAATCACCATTGTGAGCTGTGCGTATGTGTCTATATCCACGGTGTAATTCTTGTAATCTGTCATGTACTTGTTTTGTTTCATTGTAGCTGACACGGTGTGTGAAGACGACTTCAAAATAGAAGCTAGTCCCATTAAAAGAAGCATTCCGTCTAGAATATATAAGATTATGGTAAATGGTGGAATGTCAATGATAATATATTTGAAAACAAAGTACATCACACAATGTTTCAGCATAAGTATAAAGAACAGTGAAACATATATTCTGTAGATATTCGCTTTGGAAAAAGACAAAATCTATAGATAATTTTGTTAGAATTAATTTATGTTACCAGATAGAGAGGTGTGTTATTTGTTATTGAATATCATATAAGATCATACAAGAAATTAAAATATGTTATTGACTAATAATCAAAAGATTAGCTATGATTAAAAAAAACCCACTTTTGATTCTATGAGACTCACCAGATGTACTATTATGATAATGTCTATTATCTAGTCTAGGTTAAAACAAACAATTAAAAGTCTGCACTCTCCATGGTCTTGCCCATACTGTCCCCAGGAATCAAAAAAGCATCCGCTTTTCCAAGTCAATTTCCAGCAACAGTCAGATTCGTCTTATATTTATATTGACAAGCAGCGAGCCATAGTACATCTGGTAAGTATTAACAATGTGCGTAGAAACAAAAGCGGATGCTTTTTTATTCTACTTCGAATAATACTTACCAGATGTACTATTATGATAAACTCCTGATTTCAACAGCCAAGAAACTCCGGTGGGAGGAGGTGAGGCAAAGAATAGCTCTCATCTACCATCCGACAGAGAAGGTTGTGAAGAGACTAGAACCCCGGCATAGAGTGCTAAACTTCCATGGTCTAGACCGCACTTTGCCCCTCATTTGTCCACACAGGGCTGTCCAAGTGGTGCAACACCCACCAGACCCGTGTCAGCCCAAAGTCTCGAGGGCAGTCCAGGAGAGTGCAAAGAAGCTACTACAACTTCTAATTATGAAAAGACTATCAGTATATCGATTAGATTTTCAAAAGTGAATGAGCCTAATGTCTGTTGCAACGAAGAAGATACTCTTTTTACTTAAAGCTCTCGTGTTCCGTTAAACATAGACACTTTTCCACGAGATATAAGATGGCTGATCAATTTACGCAGCATTCCATGCTACCCGGTGTGCAATGTTACCCAGCATGCAATATCCTGTCTTTATAATCGTAACTATTTGACGCCATATTCGTTTAGTCTATTGTCTACACAAGTCAGGATGTCTCAAACAAAACCAACCTGCTCGCACGTGCAACTCGTCATTTGACCTTCAGCTCTAGAAGAGTAAGCATGCACGTAGGGCGAATTCACGCTAGGACATTCGGCAGTCTGTATTTCAATACTGTTCAGAGAATGTGTGTCAATGTCCAGGAGAAAATAGAAGAAAGGTTGTATATACATTGACAGTAATTTGCGCGAAAGTTGTTGCTATCAATGATAGCACCAACATTCACTCAAATTGTTGTCAAAATAATTAGTATGTAATGCAATTACTACCTGCTATATATTTGATAAAGATTTTATTGAAAAGTGTTGCTGCAACAGCTTTTAGTCTATGTATTCTAAAATAATCATCATAAATTTCAGTCAACACTTGCTACGGATTTGAAGAGCAAAATGACTGCAAGTTGTTGCTGCCTAAGGCACCAACAAGGTTATCAAATTGTTGTCCATAGAATCACACGGCGATCAGTATTAGTAGAGTGAGTATATGGCCAAAATACGCTTTGCCTGCACGAAGGAAATATTTCGCCTAGCTACCATATGTAGGTTTCTGTTCGATCAATGCATTTCAAACAGTAGTTATAAAATAGTGGTTCTGGCGCACTTCCCCCTGGATGCTCCAAAGGAGGTGACCGCACCTCACACAGGGGCCTCAGAATCCTGGACCACTGAGGCCTGCTGCGTTATACCCATAGGCCCTGCCCCACCCCGGCGTGGACACCAGCCATTGTTCAGACCATGCCAGGCAAGTACAAAATTTCCATTTAGACATACAGCTTCATAAGTGTATTCACACCAGACATAATCCATAGTGGATTTCAACTTCTGAGCATATATCGTGTACTCTTAATACTATTGTGTTACACTAGAGAAAAAAAATTCCATTTAGACATAAGCCCAACTATAGGTATATCAATGAATACATCTGTCCAAGAATTGACAAGATTGCTGCAACAAGGGTTAATCAATCCTGCCACAGATACTGAAGGGCTAGCAGCTCTTTCACCAGCTTCTGCTCCCACACCGGTTCTCGCAAGAAGCTTGCACCAGCTTCTGAGAAACCCACACCAGCTCCAAGCAAGAAACAAGCTCTTATTGAGAAGCCAACTCCTGCAGAGAATCTGACAGATGATGAGCTTGATAGTCTATTGGAAGAAGTATATCAGGATTGCTTAGAGGATAACAAAGTACCAGACTTTGACAAAACACCACATGCCATCCAGAACTACTTGAAGGGTTGGTTATTACAAGGACATGGGAAAGACACAGATGCTTTCATAGCAGATAACCAAAACAAGATTTTAAATAAGCTGATAGACGAAATACTCGACCTCAAAGGAGTCAAATTCAATCTTGCTCTCAGCGTCACTCTCAGAAAGCAGAAGAATGATGGAACAGAGGTCACCACAGACCCCCTGTTATGGTCAAGGCAGCAACCTGTCTTGAAAGCAAGCGACATTAGCGAGGCTGTGAAGGAAGCTAAAGCCAGGGTGCTGCAAGGCCTTGAGAACTACACTCGTGAAGAGTTGGGATGGGCCACGGATCGAGTGGAAGCTCTCTACCTTCTCACCGCCAGATACGAACCTCTATGCGGCGGGTTCTACATTGAACTCCCTGCCTCAATCAAACATAAGCATGCAGTGATCAATGTTAAGAATAAGGATGACCACTGTCTCTGATGGTCACTCCTAGCTGCACTACACCCAGTTGATAAGGATCCTCAGAGAGTCTCCAAATATGCCCCGCACTGGAATACCCTCGATATGACAGGTGTAGACTCTTTCCAACAGCTTAAACGTGCTGAGCGAGTGTTGACAGAATGGCTTGGCTTTTAATGCATTCGGCTATGACAAGGGTGTCTACCCATTGCCGCTAAGTGATGCTGACCATGCTATTACGAGAACCAATCTCCTACTGATTGAGAAAGCTGCTAAGTAGCACTACACCTGGAATAAGGACCTGAATCGACTGCTCCACGACCAAAGTAGATATGATGGGAGGAAGCACTTCTGTGAACGTTGCCTCCAGTGCTATTCCCGAGAGGATCTACTCAACAAGCACAAGCCAGAGACAGACCAATGCATATAAGAATGCCTACAGAGGACACGAAGATGCTGCAGTTTACCAACTACCACAAGCAACTAAAGGTGCCATTCACCATCTATGCCTACTCTGAAGCCCTAACAACCAAATTTGACGGATCAGAGGCGAATCCGGCATAGAGCAGCACACAGAAAACGCAACACCATGAGATCTGTGGGTTCTCATACATTGTGGTCTGCTGTGATGGAGCGAGTAAACCGCCAGTGCTGTATCGAGGAGAACATACAGCTAAGCACTTCCTGGATCAGTTGGCATGGGAAGAGGAGAAGATAAAGACCATGCTCGCCCACCCTAATCTGATGGAGATGACTAGAGAGGACTGGAGAGCTCATAAAACCGCAGTCAGTTGCCATGTATGTGACAGATAATTAAATGGAGATAGTGTCAGAGATCACTGCCACATCACTGGCCTCTACCGGGGAGCAGCACACAAGGTGTGTAATGTAAAGCTGCGCCTCAACCCTAAAACCACCACCATCCCGGTCGTGTTCCACAACCTGCGTTGGTATGATTCCCACATCATCATGCAGGCCATCTCCCAAACAGAGGGACAGATCAACTGCATCCCCAACAATATGGAGAAGTACATCTCCTTTAGCCTCCGTCGGCTGTGGTTCATCGACTCGGCCCAGTTCCTCTCAGCATCACTTGACAAGCTGGTAGCCAGTTCCACAACGTTCCCACTTACAAAACAGTATGGTCCCGCACATGAGCTCCTGCTCCGCAAAGGTGTATACCCCTATGAGTACATGGATGAGTGGCACCGTTTCAATGAGACCTCTCTTCCACCTCAAGCTGCTTTCTACAGTAAACTCTCTGGCAAAATATCTGACAGTGACTACAACCACGCACATGCCGTCTGGGCCGAGTATGGCTGCCAGACCATGGGTGACTATCATGATCTCTATCTGAGAACTGACACTCTACTTCTCACAAATGTCTTTGAAAACTTCTGCATCACGTGCCTCCAGCAGTATCGCCTGGACCCAGCACATTATTACACGAGCTCGGGGTTGAGCTGGGATGCACTTCTAAGGAAGACAGATGTGGATCTGGAGCTCCTCACTGACTACGACATGCATCTCTTCATAGAAAAAGGACTCAGGGGTGGTGCATCAATGGTCAGCAAACGCTAAACTAAAGCAAACAACCCATATATAGCTGGCTATAATTCTCAACAGCCGACAAGCCGCATCATGTATCTGGATGCTAACAATCTCTATGGCTGGCAATGTGCCAATACATACCAACTGGGGGTTTTGAGTGGGTCGTTTCTACATAACAGGACAGCTCATTGCTAGCCAAAATGATTACACAACATCCCGATGATGATGAAAAAACCTACATCCTAGAGGTTGATCTTGAGTACCCACAATAGCTGCATGACATGCACAATGCCTACCCACTGGCGTCTGAATGGGTGAAGGGGAAGGAGAGTGGCTCTCAGAGTATCAGTGTGCATTGGGCGAGTTGGTAGCAGAAGCGCCAGCAGATAAACTGGTACCTAATCTGAAAGACAAAGAGCGCTATGTCCTGCACTACCGCAACCTAAAGTTCTACCTCAGCCTAGGTATGAGATTGAAGAAAATACACAGGGTTATACGCTTCAATCAGTCACCTTGGTCTGACCCTTACATTCGATTTAACACAAAGCTCAACAGCTAAGCTCAGAAAGCTAACAGCGACTTTGAGAAGGATCTCTACAAGCTGATGAACAACAGCGTCTTATTAGGACCATGGAGAACTTACGGAATCGAGTGGATGTCAAGCTGGTGTGGTCAACCGAGGAAGACAGGCTGAGGCGGCTCATAGCTAAGCCGATCTTTGCCTGGGTGAAGGTGTTCGATGATGATCTGGCTGCTATCCACATGTACAAGACGAGCCTGACGTTGAACTGCACGGTTTATGTGGGCATGTCCATCCTCGATCTATCCAAACACCTTATGTATGACTACTACAACCGCCTCAAGGAGCAGTATGGCACCAGGGTCAATCTCCTTTACACTGACACTGACAGTCTTCTGCTGGTGGTTCAGACCGAGGGCATCTATGATGATATGGCCTCCAGTTGTGACCTCTGACACACGCGACTATCTGGTAACACACCCACTACACAGTACTGTCAACAAGAAGGTCCTGGGCAAAATGAAGGATGAGTGTGCTGGTGTACCAATTCAGGAGTTTGTTGGCCTGCGTCCGATGTAGTCAATCAAGCGCTCAGATGCACATGAGATCCAAAAGGCAAAGGGTGTATGCACGGCTGTCGCCAAGAATCAGATTCGCCATGATCACTACAAGGAAGGTCTCTTGGAGCACAAGGTCTTTCATCATGGTATGGATATGCTGAGGAGTGAGGGCCAGCGCATCTATGGGCTCCACCAAAACAAGATCAGCCCCAATCCCTTAGACACCACGCGATGGATCGCTCCTGATGGTATTCACACCCTGGCGTATGGTCGCAGGGATGCCTTCATGAAAGAACTCTTGATGGTGGCAGCTGAGTGTCTGGAGGGACTAGTTGAAGCTCCTCTCGTACAAATGGTTGCCTAGAACTGCTCCGCACTCATTGCTGGCATGTCAGATAGTACAGAATAGGTTGCCCCTCAGTCTCTACATACTTGTAGATTCTGTGAACATCTATTGACCAGTTAGGATCGGTTGGCCGGCTACGACCACCCTCCAGTTCACCAGGCTAATATAGGTAGTGAACCAAGGCATCAGATGGAAGTCTTTCCTCCTCCACATTGCCAGTAGGCTGGGAAACAGTTGAGTGTTGGATAGCCTCTACTGGCTTCTGTCCTATCAACCTAGTGACCTCAGCATTGGATCTCTCCACCACAATGGGCAAACCTCTCGCCCATTCTCGGGACCACTCGCCAGTCGGGACGACAGTCATCTCCAGAGCATACTGATGTGGGAACAGCCTCTCTGTCAGTGTCCGGTTCCACTGCTCAATGATAGCCTGGGAACGTGATGTTCCACCTCGCCTCGTCTAATCGCCACACCATGTTTCCTCATGAGGGCCGCAGTTTCACCTCTAAACTCATTACCCTCATCCACTTGCAGTAACTCTGGCCACTGGAGGGGATTTTGTGTGTCCTCATAGATACTCTGGAAACCGGTAGCCATCTGACATGCGGACTTATCCATAAGCGGCACCGCGGACTTGAACCTGCTGGCGACATCGATGATGGTGAGGGCATACTTGTAGGTCTAGCATGTTCTTCCGGAACACACTCTATCATGCGGAAAGAATAGCACATCAGTCTGATGGACTCTGTTGGGTACAGGTTCATCGAAGTGTCCATACTGAATGTGCCGTGGACGAGGTCTGTAGATCTGCCACATCGCCTTCCTGGTGAGCCACTGGCTAACCATCTCCATTGTGAATCTATGCCCCTTGTGACGTGCAGCCTCGAGCAGCTGGTGAGGCTCACGATAATAACCACTGGGCTGGTAATAAAGATCTTCAAGAGAGATCGCGTGTGAACTCTCGGACTTAATCTCTGACGTCGACACCTGTCCTCTCCTGTACAGCTTGGGCAAACTCTAGACAGACAAACAGGTGACCATTGTTCATCTGACAGCGGTCTCCGCGGATGAGCACCTTTTCGAATACCTGAGACTACTGCTGTCTAATCTCTGCAGCATTGTCACTGAAGGGTAGCTTATCGACCAAGGCTTGCAAGTTAAGGAACTTGTCCAGGTCATACAGAGAAGCCATATATATGCATGTCTTAAATGTTCAGCAGCCCAGATGACTGCAAGTGCTATCGCAACATACGGGAGCCATGGACCGGCAATGCCAAAGAATGTTCCTACCCCGAGGCGATGGCTGGAATAGCCTCAGAGATCTTCTCAACTCCATGGAGAGCATTGTTGTCAATTTTGCAGACCGTCTCGCCAGCCTTCATTGTGAACAGAGCAATCAGAGCCCCAACTGCTGCTAGTGGGCCAAGAGAGCCCTTCACGTAGGTACAATAAATTCCCTTGGCTCGGTGGATTAGTTGGCGGGATTCTGGTTCTGGTTCTACATCATCACCATCATAGGCATCCTCATCATAGGCATCCTCATCATTGTCTTCTTCGAAGTCATCCTCATCATTGTCTTCGTCATAGTCATCCTCATCAGTCCTCAACTGGATCCTCGAAAGCTTCCGGTTCATACCCGTTTGCAGTTCCTGCTGTCTATATGGGGAATTTAAACTCACTATATATAGACATGGCATCTACAATCTTGAATGCAGGCATGTTTGCGTTGGCGAATTGGGGTCTCAGCTTTGCCGACCATAAGGCATCGGAGGTAGAGAGAAAACATCATAACCAGGGGATGGAGAAGTTGTCTAAGGAGAGGTTTGAGTATAGCAAGGCACTCGAGCATATGCACCAAAGGACGGCACATCGGTGGCAACAAAGGGCTCAAGCCACCAGGAACATCCACGAGGCAGATGAGAGTCTCTATGAGTACAACGAGGCTCGCAGCTTTGCTGCAGTGCTCTCTGAGCCGACGCTCGACTATGTGGCATCAGAAGGTCAGAAGACGGCCGAGGTCATAGTAGTAGTAGTAGGAGCTGTGGTAGCTGCTGGAGCTATGCTCTATGCTGCTCATGGAGCTACAAGCTGAATACCAGTGGTGTGTGATACACTAACCTTTGCATATACAATGTACAGCACTGTTACTCCGACCGGGTCAGTGCCCCCATGCTCTCCGAACAGGTTCCCAATATGAAATCTGAGCTGGTTGCCATGGTTAGCCGGGATGTTCCTTCTGCCAAAGTGGCACAGGCCATCCGGCTGTTTGGGCACCGACTCAAGATCCTCGTGGCCACTGGTCAGGTGGAGTAAAGCATACGACTTCGTTTTCTGTCGATAGAGACAGCAATCAGCCAGATTGCGCACCTAACCAAGAACTTTGGTCCCAGCCACCACAAGTTTGAAGTCGTCTAGCTCCCCCACCACCTGGACCACCCCACCCACCCCCCTTTCTGAACCAAGACTGTTACAGCTACACAATCTGAGGGAACTCGATGCAATGTCAACTATAGACTCTGGTTAGTCGTGGCCTGGACCTGCTGATGCTCTCGCTCTACATGTAGGATTCGTTGTCTAGATCCCAGTTTTAGTTCCTGGTCGTTCTCATCATGCCACACCTGAAGTCCTGGAGAGGTCATCGTTACATCCGGAAGATGTTTGGTGTGCATCCGGAGGAACAGCTTGTCCTGTATCAAGGCCGGGTTCACGTGTGTGTTCTCGAGGAGGGAGAAGAGTGGCGCCGCAACAGGTGTTTCTATATCTGGTTGTAAGTCGAATTCTGTGAAGCCTTCATTACATCCGACGGCATAGTACCCTTTCCCCTTCGCGTAATAGGAAGGTCCATGAGCCAGTGGAGCCAGGACTAATCGTTCACATAGGTGGTGTACAGGGTGTTGTTGCTCTGCATAATCTCCCACCTGCTCACCACCTGCGGGAGTTCTACCTCCTTCGCCGCTGTGCTCTTGAGCTTAAACTTGAGTGTCATGCTCCTAATCTCATGGATCTGTCCCGAGAGGGTGAAGTCGATGAACTTCCCTGCTGTGGATAAAGGGTTCGCATCATGGTAACTAGGTCGAATGGCTGTCAGACAGTCCTTCCGAGGATCAGTGTGGTGCGAGGCCACAGGTTCAACTGGCCCATCTGGATGCTGTACATACTGCTGCATGTTTAAACGTCTGTATATATATATATATATATATATATATATATATATATATATATATATATATATATATATATATATATATATATATATATATATATATATATATATAATAAATATAGTTAAACGGCGATGTTTGGTAAAGTTCTCCAGCAGATCATCTTTGGATGGGCAGAAACCTGTTGGTGGTCGATGTGTTACATCCGCCACCACCAAGAAGACACCAGATGGTGGCCACACCCCACTCCCAATTGACAAGGTTCGACGACTACTTCACGACGTCAACATTATCCACGAGTGAGCCAAGGTCCGACCTCCGTCTGATGTGGAGATACTGACTTCCATAGAGGAGACCACACCGGCTCGTAGTACGAAGGAATTATTGACTCGGATGCTCTACCGGAAGTTTGGCATTGCCCAGGGCAGGTCACTAGATTTCACAAGGACACTCGCTAAGAGTCCTGTAATTCTAGCTCTCCAGAAAGGTAGGGTTGATCCCAAAGTGCTGCTGACTGTAGGGAAGTGGGATGGCATATTCGATATCCGCACTAATGATGAACACCGGATGTTGGATGATATACAGGCTGGGGTCATATATTACTTCCGAGAGGAATAGAGTCATTGCATCTGATCCTCGGTGGATAGAGTTTCAGAAACACCTACCCAACCCCTCTGGGGCAGCAGAGTCTATGGACGAAGCAGCAGAAACCATGGACGAAGCAGCAGAGACCACGGACGAAGTTCCTCAAGTCTGAAAAAACATCCCAGCTGACACATTGCTCCTTGCCGAGTGCTAGCGCAGCTGTGCATGTCGACCCGATTGACATGTGAGCTTCCTTACGGAATTCAACTTGTAGCTGAAGTGTTGATCCTTCTCCAGTGAGGGCTTGAAGTGTGCAATCTCCACTGTCTCCTTGTTGCTGAAGATAAGGATGTATAGATCTGGGACATTCTGCACTCATGCAATGAAGTCTTGCTTGGTCTCCTTGAGGGTCAGGCTGTGGTATATTGTCTCAAGCAGGGCACGACTACTCCTCGAGCCAAGGTACAGGAGCCTCACATTGTGCCGGAAATCTGGCGATATCTCAAGGGTGTACTTCTGAAAGAGGATGAAGACAGTGATCTTGGTGTGCTAAATGCATCTGGTGATGTTGCCTAGGTAGGTGACTGTCTTGTGGTCCATCGTGGGGTCGTTGATAACCAGAACAAGTGGTTCAGTTAGACGAGCCACGAGCAGCTTCTCCATCAGTGCTTGCAGGTTGTGCATCTTGGTGATTGGACCACTGTACCACTGATCATTATTGTCAACTGCCTCAGTGGCAGAGTCAGACACCAGGAGGATGTATCAAGACTGAAGATGTTCGGCGAGCAGGGCCCGCAGCAAAATGTTTTTCCCGTGTGCTGACGGGGCAATGATCAGCAACAACTGACCGGCATCATTTGATCTACTACTGTATGGCAGTGACATGTTGCACACAGCTCTTCAGCCATAGCCTCATCTATACCTGGGAGATTAAATGGCAGTATGTCCTGTACCAGTTTTTTTGCCTGCTGTGTGCGTAGTGTTGTACCGCCGGCGGATATAAAGGATGCGATAGAGGCATCAAGCATGAAATCCCAACAACAGCTGAGAAGGCAACGCAAAGGGCCTGTTTCAGTATCCTCAGTGTCTAGCACCTCGAGTATCTGTATGATGCAAGCTCGAGCAGCCATGCTTATTATGCGATCTTAAATGGCAGGCCAAAGAATCCCGACATCTTCACATCGGGTAGTTGGAGCTTTGTTGTTGCATTCGCTTGGCCATCCACCATGATATGGCTCAGGCCCTTGGTGCCTACCTTGAGATTCTCCCCATCTTGCTGGAATGAGCTCCGTGGTTTAAGAAGATCCTTAACCAGGTCCTGTGCATAGGACTCTGCCATAACCTTGATGGCCCCAGCCTCGTCGACTCCGAACATACTTCGCATCACTGCCCTGTCTTTGATGCTCATCCCCTTGTATACAGTCTTGGCCTTGTTGATGGCTGATTGTCCTACCGTGTCGGTGTTTCCAATGAGATCTCTGGCTGGGATGGTACGTCAGATCTCTCGAGATTCTCCCTTCTCATCGAAGTCTATGAAGGAGATATGGGCAACAGTGTCTTCTGAACCGAGGCGTGCCTCACCCAAGTGAGCGAGATCTTCTAGCTTTTTCCTCTCTAGGTCTGTGAGTGACAGAGTCATTGTTGAGGTATGCAATATATTGCTATACATAGCAGCTTAAACCTAGATATAGCCCACGATGATCTCGGCTATAGCACTCGTCGCTAACCCTAGAACCACGGCTTCCATTAGAGGGATGTGTTCGCCCATGATCTTGGTGGCAACAGTATAGGAGGCTCCTCCGATGGCAATCTTTGGGATGGGATGTGTTATTCCTAGACAGTGGTTGACAACTGTACTCGCCACTGTGGTGAGGACAGCGGCTCCACCTGCAGGAATAACCTCATTACCACCTGTCATCTTCACCACGGCCACATTCGCGGCCACGTTACTGGCGATATGAATGGCCAGAGGTTTAGCCTGTGTCAGTAGCTTCTGGGTCTTGCTTTTGAGCAGCTTCTCCACCTTCTGCCTCCCTGGGATTTGCTTTACAATCAGTACCAATGTCATCGTTTAAGCCATCTGTATAGAGCCAAGTATACAACGAGGTTAAACATTTACATTCTACCTCGATAGCGCTAAGCACCCGTTTCGCCACCAACTGTGATATGGCTCAGTCTGATGGTGCCTACCTTGAGATTCTCTCCATCCTGTTGGAATGAGATCCGCGATTTCAGGAGATCCTTAACCAGGTCCTGTGCAAAGGACTCAGCCATAACCTTGATGGCCCCAGCCTCATCGACTCCGAGCATACCGGGCATCGTCGCCCTCTCCTTGATGCTCATCCCCTTGTATTAGTCCGAAGAAGTCTAGAAGAATGGTTTCGTAGCACACCCAGTATTCAGAAGGTTTGTCTCTATATTATGCTAGACCGATGTCTTGGGTATATTCTGAGCCGTGTTGTACAAGAAAATTGTGGTATCACTAACCCGTGAGAAGCCCATTTACAATAGATGTTGAATGTAGCTCTCAAACAATTTTCACAATGGTAAATTTTTCACAAACTTAAGCGCATGTTATATCAATACAATCTTAACCAAAATGGAAAGGAGTGATCGTATATCGCAGATTTATACATAATCAACCTCGTTTAAGACACCCGTATGTTGCTTTGTACATATTGGGGCACTTAGGTCTTCTTGTGACTAGCAATACCTTAGCTACAACAATGCCCATGTTTTCTACATTTTTCATAATTACACTTTTAACTGACATGCAGTGCATGTCTACACAAGCTGGCAGGACATATTTATCACGTGAGCAAATGAGAGAATGTTACTCATCCGTGTCAGAGTCATCTTCGACAATTGTATGCTGAACATTGTCAAACATTTCACCTCCCATACAAAGGCATGCTTCAGTGCAGAGTAGATTGTTAGCCTTGCATTGACAGAGATCTGTTCTTTTGCAGGCAGACTTTTGACATCTACATGATGTGAGTTCAATTAATCCAAATGGAGCAGGATCCTTTGACATTAGAACAGGCTTGAGTAGACCATCCACTATACTCCAGCCATGTCCATTTGGAGATGGAAGATTCTGAACAGCTTGCAATGAACGTTTCCAAACAAGAGCTTGAAAATTGGCCCTTTCAGTGTGATGCTTTAGACTATTCGATGTAGGTGGAAGATTTTCATTTCTTTGTCTCTTTTGACAAAAGAGCCAATAACGGGTTTCATCAGCTGTCTTTCCCATATCCCTGGTGGTATACAACTCACAGACAAATTTCTCACATAGAATTGCAGTATTCGGTGATAAGTCAACATGTTCGCCGAGTTGGGCTAAGCTAAGCTGATGACATTCAGATGACTTTAAGAGATTGAATGCTTTTCTCTTAGCGAATCCAAATAATGCACTAGTGCTATCACAACCTGTAAGAGAATGAAACCCAGGCAAAGACAGACAGATAGCTGGGCCCAGTACTTGAGCAACTGTATGTATTGGTATGTATCGCAATTTGTCCTTTGTGCCCGTACGGAACCATAGTTCAGAACAGTGAAGCGAACGATACGTATATATACCAAGTACTGCCACGTCTGTATCAGGAGACTGTATAACAACACGCATGTGGTCTTTTGAAGCGTGTAGCGCCTGCAACATCATACGCGTATCTGCTTCCTCGTGATCTGACCTAAGTTCTTCCAAATACGACGAATTGTTCGCTGAAATGACAACAACATCCATTCCATCGTTAAAGCCACCAGCAAGAATGACGCAATTGTCGGCAGATAGCATATTTGGACCAGTATCACGCCACCGCTTGCTGAGAAATGCAACCAGGTTACTTTTGTTGCTTTGATTGCTGATGTACTTGGCCCATTGCTTTGGAACGGGAGTATTTTCTCCAGCAATCTTTACTTCCAATGCTGTTGATGACCCACGTTTTAGCCGCTCTTCCGCTTTGAGAGATTCCAGTCTATCATATCTGTCAAAAACTATATCTACTCTGTTGTAGTCTTCTTGATTCAGTGGAACTGTAAAGATGTGCCAGTATTTATCAGCCAATTCTCCAAATGTAGACGTACCTCCAGTTTTAACCATTTGCACAATTGCCATGCCATCTACTACATAAGCTGTTGCGCCTGTCTTGTCAACAGGTGGAAGCCGTCCATCAACTTTTACTTCCTTTTCTAGTTCACTTAACAAAACACTTCACATTCTTTCTTAGAGTCCCATCCGTATGTGACAATGATAGTGGAACAGCAGACAGTTCATACGTCATCACTTTTAAATCAACATCTCTGGACCTTGCGGCAATAATTAATCGACCAAATAGTTCGCGGTCAGATCTCACATTGTGAATTTTTTCATCATTTGTTTTGAGTTTTTTCTTCTGTGCTAGCCTGGCAAATATTTTATGTTTTAAGTGTGGCAACGTGTCCCAAAAGCTTCTCGTGTTAGTGTCTAGCCGCTCCTGAACAAAATTTTCCATAATCTCCTTACCAATGTCACAGGCGGAAACAAGTCTCTTGGCGATTTCACTAGGCAATACCACGCCAGTTGCAATGTTTACAAGCGGAAGACACTCGCTGTCGTCGTTTTCCGCAATATTAAAGGGATTGGTCATTATATCTGATGAGAACATCGAAAGTATCTTCTGCACATCGGTTTCATCCCTGTTCATTCGATTAATCCCCATTTCCTTATGTACTCCAAACATGTGACTATCTTGTAACCCACACATTTGCTTTGTGACCGTTGTTATGGCTGCCCTCTCGTGGCTAGTTAAAAACAACCTCTCCAGAGCTCCTGGCTTTTGTGTTATTCCAATAATACCACCTCGCTTTTTGGAATCCAAATTAATCGATTGCTCTAAGGCCATATCTGTCCTCACTTGATTGAATGGATGGTCTGAGCGACTTACGGAATGATTTCCATTCAAGAATTGTTCATGTACATGGGGATGTGTACTTGGAAGCATCTTCATGTCCACAAGATATATTGGCAGCCATCTTGCATAATTGGTTCTGTCCATGCTGTAGAAATATGGCGCCATAGCAGCAGTAGCAGATAGGTGTGCCTGCCAATCTCCAGTTCTCTCAGCTCTTATGAATCCACGCAGCAGCTCTACCATATGAATATATGAGTTCCAAAATGTGAACAGGTGTGATTTCGAGCTTGACTCAACTTTAAAGGATTTGAACAGCTGTTACAATTTATTCACGTACATACACACCTCCTTGAAATTTTCTTGCAGTGCGTCTAAGTTCATTTTAATTTGTTTTTCCGCACCGATTACCACCACATCCATCTGTCTCATTCCAACCACCATTACCTGGGTGCTTTGTCAACAGTGGTACAGCTGGATATACAGATTCTATGATGGAGTTAGTATACATACATAAATTATAACTTTCACATTTCACCCTCGCCTTTGGTATATGCATGCAAAATGTATGTTGGATATATGTTAGGTCGATATCCGTCTAAATATCATATATGGTGAATCTAATACGATATTACTTTGAGTTATGACACGATCATGCTTATATCGTTGTGCACTGTGGATACGGCCAAAGCCTAGACCCCCTATGCAAAGAAATCAGGATAACTAATTAGTGCTACCACAATTTGTTTGTACAACAGGGCTTAAAATGTGTGGGACATGTCCCCCAAGCCACAGCAAGTGTCAGACCTTCCGAATACTGGGTGTGCTACGTCACGATTCTGACCTAGCTTTAGCTCCTGGACTATATACAGTCTTGGCCTTGTTAATGGCTGATTGTCCTACCGGATCAGTGTTCCAGATGAGATCTCTGGCTGGGATGATACCTCGGATCTCCCGCGTGTCTCCCTTCTCATCGAAGTCTAGGAAGGAGATAGGGGCAACAGTATCCTCTGAACTGAGGCATGCCTCGCCCAAGTGAGCAAGATCGCCTAGCTCTTTGCTTTCCAGGTCTGTGAGTGACAGAGTCATAGTGCTATATACAGATGGCTTAAAGCTACTAGTCATACCCCCAGTGAAATAGCTGGGCATAGGAGGACCACACAGTCGGCCAAGGGAATAGGTAGCAGTGCTTAGGGTACTGGCCCTCTTTGCAGGGGCATGCCTTGTGGGCGGTCCACCATTCCCGGGCATTGGCACTCCTCAGTCCGCGTTCTCGACTATAGGCTCCGCACCGCCATCCGGCACACCATGCCTCATATGCTGCAGGGGTCTCGTGATCCATCTCTCACTATTCAGAGGTTTTAAACATAGGCGACGATGATCTCAGCCATTGCACTCGTTGCTAGCACTAGAACCGCGGCCTCAATTAGTGTAACACGTTCACCCATGATCTTGGCGGCAACAGTGTAGGAGGCACCACTGAGGGCGATCTTTGGGATGGGGTGAGTTATTCCGAGACAGTGCCCAGCCACCCCACTCACCACTGTGGCGAGAACAGCCGCAGTGGCGGCAGTTAGAATCTCATTTCCACCTGTCATCTTTACCATGGCCACATTCGCCCCACGTTACTGGCGACATGGACTGTCAGAGGTTTTGCTTTGGTCAGTAACTTCTGTGTCTTGGTTCGCAGCAGGTTCTCCACCTTCTGAGGAGTTGCCTGGCTCTCGGGCAGTTGCTTCACGATCTGTACCGTTGACGTCATTGTTTAAGCACTTAGTATACAACGCAGTTGAACGTCTGCATCCCCTGTCGAGAGAGCTAATAAGATCTTCCCAGTCCGCATCTGCCAGGTGTCCGGGTTGTTACTTAGGAATATGCATCTCTCTATTGAGACATCTTAAACATGTCTGGGCTCACGCTATGCGAGAAGTACTATGAGGTCTTCCGGAGGGAGTTGAAGGACTACAAGAAGAAGACACCAGATGAGCGCGCTCAACTCTCCGGTGCTGAGCTGACAGAGGAGGTAACAGCTGTGAAGCTCTATCTAGGATTTGGTATGGGACAGATCTGCTTCCTCGAATACCTTATCATGGGCGGGAGTATCGTCGAGCAGCTCCTGTGAGCTAAAGGTTTCTTCAAGGTTTGGGAGTATCTGTCAGATGTGTTCCAGCAATTGCAGACCACCATGGCCTCACCGGACTCAGAGCTAAACAAGGCTCTGCGATACTACAAGCTGGAAAAAGGATGCACTGCAGAACCATCCAGCCCTTGGATGTGCATATTGGCAGCGTGTATAGGGGCTGTAGGGCATGCCTAGCTGGTTCAGTTTCTCACCACTGCTACTGTAGAGAGTCAGGATAGTCTTAAAGCTGATTTTCTAGTGGCGGAGTAGGCTGATCCCGGGCACCACGATAGCTAGGACTGACAACACTCGTAGAGCTGCCACGGTAAGTGGTGTCATGTCGACTGGCTGCAGTGTCAGGGTCGGAACGCCTGGAGCTGCCATGTCGACTTCCTGCAGTGTAAGGGTCGGAACGACTGTATGGCCCATACTACGCGTAGGTGCGTTGATATCAGTGTTGAAGTGGACACCGGGGGAACTCCCCTCGACTATCATGTTGTTATAGCCCCTGACTTGGAGGTCCTCGATGTTCACGATCATGTTGCTCAGAATCAACCATAGGTGTGGTGAAATAACAAAGTCAAGTTTGCGACGGGCCTTCTGCAACCCCTGCTGGAACATAGCAATAAGACTACTGGGCCTGCCGCGATGATCAT
This sequence comes from Chaetoderma sp. LZ-2023a, assembly GCA_034401795.1. Taxonomy (NCBI): domain Eukaryota; kingdom Metazoa; phylum Mollusca; class Caudofoveata; order Chaetodermatida; family Chaetodermatidae; genus Chaetoderma; species Chaetoderma sp. LZ-2023a. The sequence continues at coordinate 39,530,931 of CM067364.1, read as the reverse complement.
ATCCTCAACGAGACTGATGAACATGGCCTGGACCTCTGCTCCGCTGACACCATCTATGGAATGCCTAAGCTTGGTCTGTGCTGTAAGGAGGAAGGAGCTCAGTGCTTCCAGGGACTGGTTGATCCGAACAATCCCTGCTGGTGTGAGGCCTGAGGTGGTGTGTGGGACAAAGTACTTCCACACATCTGGATAATCCTGCCACAAGCCAGTGATGTGCATATTTTTCACCAGCACTCCAGGGTCGAAGTCTGGATCGAACGAGAATGTCGCTGTCTTCCGACGGCCTACTCGTCGGGGTGTTCGATAGGGGAATCCTGATTAGTCATGTCTCGGGTCACTGTACATAACCCCATGACCGCTGCTGTCACCACCATGCCACCGATAGTCTGGGTGAGCGCTGAACTCTCTCTGTGGTCTGCTGGCCGCTGAGACGCTATGACTGTTGAGCTGTCGGCCGAAGTCGTTTGTATCAGGGAGGCTTGCACCCAGCACATCGAGGATTCGTCGTACCGTGAAGTACACGTGGAATCTGAGACAGCTGGCGGTGAGCATAACTTCAGGAGTACCAGAATAGGAGTGAAGCTGGGTGGAACTTACTCCACATCCTGCCAGGGCACACACATGGCAAAGTTCAGCTGTAACATCTCATTTTGAGCTCCTCCATATCAACCCACCCACTGGAGCTTTTGAGGTATTGCTGTCGCACTTTAGGTTTCTCCGGCTTGGACATTCAATATATGGTGGTACTCTTCATCTGTGACCTGGCCATCCTCGAGAGCTTTGCTGACAGACTCGTCGATAGTCCACATCATACTCTGTGCCAGTGTTGCATACTTAGCATGCTTCTACAGTCTTCTTGTGATCTGCCGCTGCCCCACCCCCAAGCCCGTGACCAAGACAGTGGCGGCTAGTGTCACGCCACCCAGCGGGATGGCGATGATGGCACCACCCCTGTAGCGAGAGTGGCCACAGCTGCCACACCAGCACTGGCTCCAATTGGCAATGCTCGCGTTCTGTTGATACCAGCTCTCCCGCTGTAGTCGCTCTCTTTCTTGTTGCAGTGCGAGCATCTGTTCGTTTAAGGCCTGTATTTGTGCAGGGGGCATGCAGGGGCAACCCTGTAGCTGGCTCTTCATCACCTCGGCAAAGGTCAGATATTCTTGTGTGATATCATGTTGTCGTCAGGTCAATGAGTAATAAGAGTGTAAACTCTAAATGGGCGTCCGATATCCCATCCGTGCTGGCATATATGTTAATGGAGGGGCTGTCAAACAGGTGATTTACAGGTGTGAACAGGCTAGGACTGATAGCTTTCCATAGGTTGCTGTTGGCACCTGGGAGATACACTATCACGTCCCGGCCGACTTCTACCAGTGAGCTGCTGTGTGCACTGCCCGGAGGTTGATGTAGCACATCGGCGTGTATGTATGTTGTGCCTGCTGGGGCACCTCAGAGAGGACCCATTCTACAAGGTACTGTACCACCCGTCTCCCCTCTAGAGAGGGTAAGATTACGTTCTCACCACCGGAGAGCAGCAGTCGGACAATCCGCATGGTTATATCTCATGTTTAAACCCCTCCTATAGCGTGCTATGGAACCCATATTTGCTCACTCGACTGGTCTTACTGACCCGGCAGATGCTGCCAAGGTAGAAGAGAGCGATGGCAAGTCATTTGCCCTAGAGTACGAAGCAAACTCAAAGGCATTCTCCCTCCACCCCATTGGTGGTGATGGGGTGGAGCTGCTCACACACCTCAAGGATGTGTTGAATTAGCGCCTGGGTCGCAACATAGATGGCCACAAGATCGTGTTTCGGTATGATTTCCCGAAGAGGAAGTACATCCTAGAGCCATTGATTGAGCTCTCGGATACAGAGGTGGCAGACATCAACACCATAAAGAACGACCTCCGCTTTCATCTGGTCAAAGCCTATTCGAGCGGTGCCCCGCCGATGACCTACGATGATCTGCTATTGACCCTGGCAAAAAACCTGCAGTTCATGTTTGAGAGGGATGAAGTGTGGTACCGCACTGGACCTGGGGTTGACTGGCAAACATGGTTGCCACTATATAGGCCTCCCGCAGTCATTGACATAGAGGTTACTCTCCTCTCCACTGATGTGAAAAGAGATGGGACAGTTCGAAAGCTCTACAATCAGGGATCATCCTTCCTCACCTACATAGGTGAAGGTGTCTCCCTGACGAGGGTGGGTCACAGGATCGGGGTTACAGGTGGAAAGCGCCTGCTGCGCCGTCCATTCGATGGACCAGAAAAAGCTGTTAACCTCCAAGAGGCATCCTATGGGTAGATTGTGTGTCACATGTCTCGAAAGCCAAGGGTGCTGTTAAACTGCTTCAGCGAGTCGGACTCACTAGCCCGCAAATGACTCATATAGTCCTAGAGCTACGACTCTTAGGTGGCGCCAGAGTGAAGAAGCTAGCCCCTGCCTCTGAGGGGATGAAGATCACTATCGATCTGGATGGAACAGGGCTCGATCTGGCACAAATATTTCTCGAGGTGTTCACTCTGTTCAGTTTAACTCTTCATATATAGCCATGATTCTCATCATACTGCTCGTGCTGGCGTCTACAGCAGTGGCACAGGGCGCTGAGACTGCCATGATATTGGATGCCAAGTGGGCCCACTTCCGGGATGACCCCCAGTACAATCCTTGGGTCGACCCCTTGCGGAGAAACATTTACGACCACTTTCACCCACGTGAAGAGATCGAGTCTGTCTGCCACTTCTATGGGGTGGAGAGGGTAGGACGTGGGTGTCTGCTGGAGACACCTGCTCAGCACCAGATTCTCTGCGTAACATGTGAACATGCCAGAGTCTGCCGTGGTGCAAATGCTAATCAGTTTAGCATCCTACAAGGTGAGCGTTGTCAAGGTAGATGGAAGACACTATGGGTGGTTCCATCATGACGATGCGACTCTAGCAGAGACTCCTTGTTTGTCTGAGCCTACACAGTCCCATCTCCATCCACAGGCCTACACCAACCACGATCACATGTCTCACTTCCTATGCCTAGGGATTTAGAGGGCGGTGGGGGCCACGGATCGCCGAATGGCTGTCAATTGAGGGCGGTGGTGTCATTTTGCCTAGTAGTAGGGTCGGGATTGCAATGATACTACCTCCCTCAACTGGCGGCCGTTCGGCGATCCATGGTGGCCCCCACCGCCCTCTCAATCCATGTGGGCCTCCATCTAGAGGCATACACCAACCACATGTCTCAACAGCCCTGGGGGCCTCCATCTAGAGGCATACACCAACCACATGTCTCAACAACCCTATGCCCCAGGGATTGAGAGGGCGGTGGGGGCCACGGATCGCCGGACGGTGGCCAGTTGAGGGAGGTGGTATCATTTTAATCCTGACCCTACTACTAATGTCATTATTTGTGGATTAATTATCGGTTCCCCATTGGCTCAATTGATAACAGCGCTGAATTCTAATAAAAAAAAAACATGGTTCAAATCTCTCAAAAGACCAGCTAGATGGTACCCAGTTCGAAAAAAGGTATGCACTAGTGTAGTGGTACGATGTCAGAAATAAGAGCAACGAGGGAGCCCCCCCCCCACCCCCCCCCACCCCCGCTGCAGGGTCTAGCAGTAAAACTCCCCACAGAAATGAGGAATGAGAGATGCCAGTAGAGGCCGGTGATACTGCGGGGGTTCTCCGGGAAAGGTGGGGTCTGGGAGTTTTATATTTTTTTTAGTTTTTTTTGCTGCAACGTTATGGCTGGGGTAGTGTTGTCATTGTCATTGTCACCAGACTCAGAACCCTCTATGTACCTTTCCATGATAAATCAAACAATATATATTTATACTTACACATATTTCAGGAATCGCACACCTGCTATATCTGGAATATCATCAAATATCAGACGCATCTGAAAATAATGGTAACAATGAAGTCATAAAAAGGTGTAACACGGATTTACAGATCGAAGTGTTTTCAATGACTCCAGCATTCAACATCAGTTTAGCCTATCTAAGTGAGACACAACTTATGTATTTTTGCTTCCCAATATCGTCAGCAGAAATATTCCAATCAAGAAATGCCACAATCCTGAATAGATTCTGACAAAATTTGGCATAAACAGCATTGCCATCTTCACGGGCCAGATATGTAATACATATGCTTTATATTATATACAATGCCAAAAGTGAGTTACGGTGAAATATGCAATATATTTACATTCCTCATTATCTACGGAATTCAGTGTATCTTCAAATAACTATGTTTTACTTACTGCTTCTTGAGAATAGTATTTTACTGAGATAAATTCAGAACTGTCTACAGATAGATTAGAAGGCGATTCCATTTTCACATCAACTGCTATCACAAAGGGTACAACATACTTATGTCCTGGAATCAAATATAAACAATAACTAATTATAACTTTTGCGAAATATAGCATGACAGTTTAACTTGGTTAACAATCGTCAATTAACATTACCATGAGCGAAGCAATATAATGCACTCGATCAGACCACATACACGAATATTCACCATTAGGAGAATGTAGGCCAATAAACTATCCTAACCATATTACTCCTGATACGATATGGTTATTATCATATATGAAGATTATATTTAACAGCTGTATATACAATTGAAGGGACACATATCTAACATCCAGGTGGTTAACACATTTGGTAAGCGAAATATGTACAAATACTCACTTGAACATGTATGACCATCTGGAAGTAAATGTTGTCTGTGAGGACAAATACAAGATTGGAGACCAGCAAGTACAATACAGCCATATGAGCAATTGTGATTCATTCCAGTACATGGTCTGTATATCTGTGGAACTGGAAAAAAATGTATTTTATTGAGGTTAAGTGAAAAAATGAACAACTATAGTGTATTTTGAACCACTATAATGTATTTTGGAACTTCATACTACTTCCCTAGACATTGTCTTGAAAACGTAGAACTAACCTTTATATTCTATGAGAATTGCTATTATTACTGAAATGGTATATTACTGAATTATATCTAATTTGAGAATAGTCTAAAATGATTTCCTTGCAGGAGATACCATTTATGATCGCCAGGTATACTGATTTATAATATATTTCATAGCATGAGTTACAATAGCAATATGTTTGAGATCCTGTTTTCTATTTCAAAGCAAATAATTTGAATGCATGACTTATAGTTGTTGGTACATGTATCTATACATGCCTGTCTTACCATTGTCACAAGTGGTATGGTCTGACGCCAGAGTAAATCCATCTTCACAGGAACAGACATAATCTCCATCTGTATTTGTACAGTGGTGTTCACATTCATGTCTCTCGAAACAGTCATCAATATCTGAAATGTTAGATGTATATTTAACCTCTATTATCAACACAAAGCATATGTAGTATACGTTCACAACGGTTTAGTAACAACTATTGACAGAAACAATAATGTACAGTATATGGAATCAAATAATCTATCGCCACACCCTTATGCAAGGGAATTCAATTTGTTATATATCTACATCTTACCTTGACAAGTTTGGCCATCTCCATGGAGATCTCGAAAGCCAAAATGGCAATGACACCATACATCGCCAGCGGATGATCTTTCACAGAACTGAGGGCAGTCACTACAATTGCTCACGTCTAGAAAGTAAATTGTGCATTCACTAATGATCATGTGCATGTACTATATAAATATTACAAGAGGTAATTAGTAGTAGTAGTAGTAGTAGTAGTAGTAGTAGTAGTAGTAGTAGTAGTAGTAGCAGTAGCAGTAGTAGTAGCAGTAGCAGTAGCAGTAGTAGTAGTAGTAGTAGTAGTAGTAGATCACCTGGTTTATGTTGGCATGTAGTGTTCCATTCATCACATAGGTCATCGTTGAAACTGAAAAATACACTCATTAGCACATTATAAAATTCATGAAAGATGTTAATATTAATGTATAGCATAGTGTAATTAACCATTATTAAATGTAATTGTGTATGGATAAAAATTGCAGTATAATTAGTTTCCATCTGTAATGAATGTCATAATTTTATGTGTGCATTATTTATATATTTCTTTATCAAGTGCAAACAAAGAAGTTTCTAATTGCCATCCGACACTTTGAATGAATCTGAGAAATCCGATATAATATAATGGATCATTTAGTGTCTTTTTTGCATGGACTTGTCTCAAATCTAACATTGCAATTTGCCTTTTTGTTCTCAGTTCTATAGGCATTGCTTATGGTGGATGCGGGTGGGGTTGGTGGTGGGGTGGGGGGTGCGTTCACACATACCTGCACATAGTGTTTCCAGTATCATCACTACATGTCTCGTGGTATGTGTCACATGGTGTCCAGTCACAGAGCATGCGGTCATCTACAGAAACTTAAAGTAAGAAAACACTGTTTGTAATTCGGCCAGAGATGGTAAAGATCATTGTTTACTCTGGTGAGTTCAAAGAAAAAATCATCTCTGTGAAAATGTCCTTCGTATTGCACAACATATGTAGAATATAATGATTATGTAACAACTGCAATAGGTCGTATTACTCTGTGCATTGTAACATCCCTGCCCCTACGTGTGTAAATGGTTATCATCAAAGATAAAATATATAGAATATAATGTTTAAGTGACAAATCCAGGAGATGAATTATTCTGTGTATTATATCAGATGTATCTTCTATACTTACACTTGTTTAAATGGCTATCATCCAACATCAGAGGTACAGATGTCAGATTCACTAATTCACCATTGTGAGCTGTGCGTATGTGTCTATATCCACGGTGTAATTCTTGTAATCTGTCATGTACTTGTTTTGTTTCATTGTAGCTGACACGGTTTTTGAATACAACTTCAAAATAGAAGCTAGTGCCATTAAGAGAAGCATACCATCTGGAATATATAAGATTATGGCAAATGGTGGAATGTCAATGATAATATATTTGAAAACAAAATACATCGGACTGTTTCAGCGTAAGCACAAAGAACTGTGAAACATATATGTTATAGATATTCACTTTGAAAAAGGCAAAAACAATAGATAATTTTGTTCGAACTAAATTATGTTACCATATAAATAGATTTTTTTATTTGTTATTAAATATCATACAAGACATTAAAACAGGTTATTGAATAAAGATTGGCTATGATTGGGAATACTCGTCTATAATTAAGCAAACATTATATATTTATACTTACACATATTTCATTAATCGCACACCTGCTATATCTGGAATGTCTGCAAATACCAGACGCATCTGAAAATAATAATAATAATAATAATAAGAATAATAATAATAATAATAATAATAATGAAGTTATAAACAATTGGAACAAGGATTTGCAGATATAAGTGTTTACAATCACTTCAACATCCGATATTATCTTAGCCTATCTAAGTGAGGCACAACTTAGGTATTTTACATACCAATATCCTCAACAGGACTATTCCAATCCCAAGAAATATCACAATCCTTAATAGATTCTGACAACTTGGCATAAATGGCATCGCCATCTTCATCAGAATGGCCAGATATGTAATACATATGCTTTATATTATATACAATGCCAAAAGTGAATTAAGGTAATATGTGCAATATATTTAAAATCGTCATTATCAATGGAACTCAGTGTGTGTCTTCAAATAACTGTGTACTTACTGCTTCTTGAGAATAGTATTTTACTGAGATAAATTCAGGACTATCAACAGATAGATTAGAAGGAGATTCCATGTCCACATCAGCTGCTATCACACAGGGTACAACATACTTATGTCCTGGAATCAAATATAAACAATAACTAATTATAACTTTTGTGGAATAGAGCATGACAGTTTAACTTGGTTAAGAATCGTCAATTAACATTGCCCTGAGCGAAGCAATATAATTATACTTCAAATAATACTTACCACATGTACTATTATGATAATGTCTGTTATGTAGTTTAGCTCAAAATAAACAATTAAAACTCTGCACTCTCCATGGTCCTGCCAATACTGTTTCTGGGAATTACCATAAGCCCCAAAGTATCGAGTATATGCCCTTCCACACTCAGATTCCTCTATTTTGCACTCCAATCTAGTCGCACATTTTTTGCTCTAAAATTTACAATTTTCTGAGGATTAAAGCCATTTCTATCTGATTTGTTGCCGCAATCATGGAAGGGAAAGTAGTCATCGCAGGGGCAGGTTGTATCAATCTATAATTTATACATTCGTGGCGTAGGTGCTGTTTGAATTTTCCTTAAATTGGGATATCGTTTTAAAATGGTAGCCATTGTTGGATTCACTCCATTACCCATTAAAATTGTGATCTTATCCAGGTAGTCTGTTAATTTCGATGACTAACGTTTTGTTTTGGCTTGTCTCTGCACTTAGTTTTGAGCCGATCATTAGCTCTCGCTTCATTGTCGAGGGTGTTTGTAGTGATCGGTCTCATTTTCTTGGTAATTTTAATGTTAGCTAATCTCCAAGTAGAGTTTATAAAATTTTCACTATAAATCTTCAAATATTTCCTGCCTAAAACGTGATTAACATGAATCTAAGAGCAAGTTAATGTTTCTAATTAATTTAATGATTCCAATCAAGTCATTGTCTGTGTTTCTCATCTTCAAGTTATCATGTGCAGTATTTTAATTCTTATTCTAGGTTCGCAGAAGGTGAAGACGCAGGGCAAGGCTCTGCCAGATACCCTATGCTCTCGTTGTAATCGCTTCATGAAGCGGAAGTTCGCAGGGCATCACTGTGTTGCCTGTGCCAAGTGTAGGTTCTAAAGTCCTTGCAATGTATGTGTAAAGTGGTCATCAGACTTATTGCTGGAGTTTGATCATGACCGACGTGTGCGAGTAGAGAGGATTGAGAAGGATAAGGCAGCCAAGTTGGATGAGTGGATGGATTCGGCCTTGGGTGTCTGGGCGGCCCAATGTAAAGCGATGTTTGAGTCGTTCCATCCATGGTCCCGTTTGGTGGTCCAGCCAGTTCTGCGGAGGGACATGTACCTGACCTTCCACTCGAGAGCCGACGATGGAGGAAGAGGATATCCTTTGGATGGAAGACTCCGGCATGACAGAGCTTTCACATATGACAGATTCTGACTTTTCCTCGGGTCATCCCCGGGTTTTGTTCGGATCTGTCAGCCAGGCAGAGAGGTCGATGTTCCAACAGGCATTTTTCACCCGGACTTCACTCCATCCGGAGTACTGTCAGAGCTATCTTTTATGGCTCCCGTCAGCATTGCGGATGCAGGTATGCTGGCTCGTCTTGGAGTCACATCTCCAGCCATCTTGGCAGACGTAGTCCTGGACCCCGTGCTGGAGTCGATGGATTGCGGTGATTCCATGTCTGGCAATTCTATAGACACTGGAGCCACGGGTTGTTACCGCGACATAGACCCACTTCGAATTGGAAGTTTGGTCCATAGCTCTCAGCATGGATCGTCGGTGGCTTTCTCGTCCAAGGGTGAGGAGGATGAAAATGGAAGTCCTTTAATGGACGAATCATTGATCTGCACCGAGGCTGAGTGTGTGCAGATTCTTGGCTGGATGTCTGACTGCCTCAAGTTGGCGTTTGACCTAAGGGGATAGGAGTAGGGTCCAGTTTCCAGAGCAGGCCTACGATCAGTATGCCTGTGTTGCTTGGCTTTCAGTCTGGGAACGTGAACCACTGAATGGGCCATTAGCTGGGAAATCCAAGGGTCATTCTCGCCCTGTGGTTTCCCAAACTAACAAGGATGCATTCAATGAAGTAACACTTATTGAGGATGCGGCAAGAGTGGCTATGCTGCTCTCTCGCACGACTGTACCTTCATGCATATGATGCCGACCTGAGCAGAGGAAGGTGGGGGTATTGCCAGAGGCTGATCCCAGAGTTGTCCAGGACACCATGCGCTTATCCCAAGATTGTCTGGCCAGGATGATCACCAGACGGTTGGCAGAGTAGAGGAGAATGGTTCTCGATTGTGCAGAACCAGAAGCAGAGATGAGTGCTGCATTATCTTCTGCACCCTTCATTGGTCTGGGTTGTTTGGTGGCTCAGCAAGAGAAGCTCTCTCCAAGGTTGCGTCCATGGTTGCAGAGCAAAATGTTGTCGGCAAGTCGTGGAAGTTGAGTAAAAGGACCTAGCCGCAACAGTCCTATAAGCAGCACCATCAGGCATCCGGTTCTCAGGGACATGGCCATTCATCTTCATACAAGCCCTGTAAGAAGAGGCCGTATGAAGATGACAGGAAGGGTGGTGGCTCGGGACGCGGTCGCTACCATAAGGATAGCCATGGTGGAGGTTCCGGGATGTCATACTCCAAGAAACCACGAGGTGGCCGTGGGGGACAGTCCTGATGGGCTTCCGGCGAGACCTTTACCGGTGGTGTGAGGGATGCAAGGAGTCGAGAATCTTCACCAAAACGAATTAACATCATGCCATGCAACATCGACTGTGAGCTGTCTGCAGATTCCTACCATTGGAGGCAGACATCAGCTGTTCAAGTCAATGGGAACAGGTCGTGGAAGATTGTTTAGTCTGTCCTTGGCTAAGAAATGCCTACGAACCGGACTGGATCTTTAGTTCCGTTAACCTCGACACCCATATGGACTCCTGTTCCAAGGGAATCTGATCATCTAGATGTCATTTGCTCAGAAATCATAGATCTTCAGCAAAGGAGTGTGATCATTTAGTCTGCAATCAGTCCTCCTTGGGCTTCTATTCGATAATGTTCCTAGTTCCGAAATGCACTGGATGTTGGAGACCGATTCTCAACCTCAAACTGCTGAACAAATTCATTCTTTCCCTAAAATGTCAGATGGAGACACTGGCAGGGCTGCAAACAGGTATGTGGGCAGTATCGATAGATCTGAAGGATGCATATTTTCATATTCCAATGTCAATTCCTTTTCAGAAATACCTTCGCTTTGTGTTCCAAGACAATGTCTGGGAGTTTAATGCATTATCGTTCAGTCTGCCCACAGCACCGAGGGTCTTCACCAAAGTGGTTCTCGCCATGACTTTTTATATTCGCAGGAGAAATATAGCTGACTGCAGTCACTCTACGCAACAATCTTCAGGTAGTTCTGAACTTACACAAGGACCTAGGATAGATTGTGAATCTAGAAAAATCAGAATTGACTCCATCGCCGGAGTTTGTATATCTGGGAATTCTTTTCAATCTCAGGAGTGGTGTAGCTTTTCCAGCGGAGAGCAGAATCTTGAGTGTGCATGCATTTCTGGGGTCAATTTAGGAGCCTATCTGACAGCATGTCAGTTGTCTCAGATTACTGGCTTTGCTAGTATCTCTGGAGAAGGTGGTCCCTTAAGCGGCGCTCAGGCCCAGGCTGATTCAGATGTATTTGATGTCATTCTGATCTCAGAGAATGGGTCCGTTATCTCTGAGGATATGAGTAAAAAAATCGTTGATATTACATCTTCAGTGGTGGTTATCAGAACAGAATGTCCTGCGAGGTGTTCCTCTACAACCTTCTCAATCACAGATGCGCATCTTCACAGATGCATCGATGGCGTATTGGGGAGCAGTATTGGACGATCTGTCTGTGTCAGGGGAATGGGATCGGACCAATGTGCAGAAACATAAATGTTCTCGAATTTTTAGAGGTGTCATTAGCACTTCGAAAATTTGAGAGATTAATCCGAGCCAAGATTGTCCTCCAGAGTGATGTCTTATCTGAGCCGCCAAGGTGGGACAAGGTCGCCAGAGTGGTGCATGATGATATGGAACCGTCTGCTGTTGTGCCAAGAGAGGAATGTTATTCTTCGGACAGCACACATTCCAGGAAGATTGAACATCCTAGCGGATGCTCTCAGTCGATGAAACAAAATGCAAAGATGGTCACTTATGTGTCACCGATCCCGGACCCACTAGCTTTAGCGGTGGATGCACTGGCGATAAGTTGGAAGGGAATGTACGCGTATGCGTATCCGCCAACAATTCTCATCCCAAACGTTCTGGCAAAGATAAGAGAGGGAATGTGCTAAGTGGTACTGATCGCCCATTATTGGCCAGGCCGATCATGGTTTACGGATTTGCTGGACCTTCTGGTCTGCAATCCAATCCCTCTTCCAGACAGAAGAGATCTAATCTCTCAGAACAAGGGTCTGTACCTTCACGACAGACCAGAAATGTTCAAATTGACTGCATGGATGTTATCAAGCAGCGTGCAATTGAGGGTGGCTTTTCTGAGCAAGCAGCGAAGTTAGTTGCTTCAGCCAGAAGAGGTTCAACCACGAAAACATATAATTATAGAATCAACAAATTTGCAGAGTGGCGTAAGGGAAGAGATATCAATCTCTTTTCTGCATCTGTTCAACACATAGCAGATTTTATCTGTCATATATACGAGGTTGACAAACTTGTACCTTAAACCCCAGCAACACATAAGTCTGCATTAGCTTCAGTCATTCCCAGTCGAAATTTGGTAGGAGTGGAGAATGATACCGTGAATGAAGTTATTGAAGGAATGAGCAATCTGCGACCTGGACATCCAATTCCTACCACTGCATGGAATGTATCTTTTGTTTTACAGGTTTTAGGGCATGCTCCCTTTGAAACCATTAGATCCATAGTTTCTAAATTGTTGACTATTAAATCAGTTTTCTTGGTTGCAGCAGCATCGGCGAGGAGGAGAATCAAAATTCATGCACTTTCTGCCGAACAAGACAGTTTTGTTGTTATGGGTGGTAGCTTAGGCCTATTGCCACGTCTTTGTTTCCTGGCAAGGAATCAGCCACTTAAATATCCAGGACAGCTGATCAATTTGCCAAGTGTAGCTAGGCATGACAGAAGCTCTTCTGCTTGGTGTCCCGTCAGATGTTTGAAGGTGTATAGGAGACGTACTGAGGAGTGGCGAGATGTCCCAAAATGTGGTTATGTCTCAAAACTCCTCATCTTCGTGCACCGAAAGACACCTTCTCGTCGGATAGTCGATGCTATTGAGATGTTGCATAAAATTGCAACAGGAAAGCAGATTGAACGCCCATCAAGTCTGACACTAGCAGCACCTTCCGCCCTTTATAAGGGTATCCATTTCGAGGAGGTGATGTCTGTAGCACAGTGGCATGCTGCATCATCATTTACTGGTTTCTACCTTCGCGATATCTCCATCGCACTTAATCCGGTAGCCGTCGCGAATTTGTCGAATTATTTTGGCCACATCCGACCACTCTTAAAACATACTTCGTAAGATTTTCCACATGCACTGACACTGGTGATGCATATGGACTGTGAACGACTGTGGATTGGACGAAGCTCCTGCGATGATCAAGATAGATCAAGCACTCAGAATGGTGAGTGTTATTCTTAGCTAAATGACTAATATTAATTAACTTACAGTCAAATTCCCAGACTGATTAAGTGAAAAGTCTGGCTCAAGAGTTTCTTATTCATTGCAACATACAATATACTCATTCAAATTTGAAAACCTAATCAAAATACTGATCATTTTTTTTAAAATTAGAAGTTGTTGTAGCACAATGGCATGCCGAGTCATCAATTACTGATTTCTACATTCGCAATATCTCCAGCACACTTAATCCGGTGGCCGTCGCCAATTTACCGAATCTTAATTAGCTAAAGTCACATCCGACCACTGTTTCACATGCATCGCAAGGTTCTTCCACATGCGTTGAGCAATGGTGATGCACATGATCTGTGAGCACCCGTGGATTGGGCGAATCTCCTGTGATTATCAAGAAAGACCAAACACTCACAAAATGGTGAGTGTTTGCTTTAATTAAGTGACTAATATTAATTTACTTAAGTTGAATTCCCAGACTGATTAAATATAAAGTCTGGTTCAAGAGTATCTTATTCATTGCAACAGACATTAGGCTCATTCAAATATGAAAATCTAATCGATATAATGATAGTTTTCAAAATCAGAAGTTGTAGTAGCTTCTTTCCACTCTCCAGGACTGCTCTGGCCGAGACTTGGGGCTGACACAGGTCTGGTGGGTGTTGCCTCCCTTTTGACAGCCCTCTGGAATGTGTGCGGACAAATGAGGGGGAACGCGGTCTATACCCTGGAAGTTTATCACTGAGTCAGATGGCACGACCAAGTGTATGCTGGGGGTCTGAGTCTCTTCACAACCTTCTCTGTCGGGTAGAGCATGAGAGCTGTTTTGAGCCTCACCTCCTCCCACCAGAGTTTCTTGGCTATCGAAAGCTGGTGTTTATCATAATAGTACATCTGGTAAGTATTATTCGAAGCAGAATAAAAAATCCATCCGCATTTGTTTCTACGAGAATTGATAATTCTTACCAGATGTACTATGACCCACTCAGCCACCCCATTGAGGCGAGGCTGAGCTGCTTTCGCTGTTTGTCAAGACAAATATAAGCCAAATCTGACTGTAGTTGGGAATTGACTCGGAACCTGCAGGATTATGGTAATCCCCAGACACCGTATGGGGAGGCCCATGGAGACTGCGGAGTTTTAATTGTTTATTTTGAGACAGACTAGATAATAGAGATTATCATAATAGTGCATCTGCTAAGTATTATCGATTCTGGTAGAAACAAAAGCGGATGCCTTTTTGATGCACTCGATCAGACTACATACACGAATATTCACCATTAGGATATTGTAGGCCTATAAACTCTCCTAACCATATTACTCCTGATACGATATGGTTATTATCATATATGAAGATTATATTTAACAGGTGTATATACAATTGAAGGGACACATATCTAACATCCACTTGATTAATATATTTAGTACGTGAAATATGTACAAATTCTCACTTGAACATGTATGACCATCTGGAAGTAAATGTTGTCTGTGAGGACAAATACAAGATGGCAGACCAGCAATTACAATACAGCCATATGAGCAATTGTGATTCATTCCAGCACATGGTCTGTGTATCTCTGGAACTATAAAGAAAAATGAATGTGAAATAAGAATAACAGGAAAACTACAATAAATAAACTGCTAAATTTTATTTTGGTAAATTCTCCTACTGACCTAGATATTGTCTTGAAAACGTAGATATAGCATTTTTCTTCTATGAGAATTGATATTATTATTGAAATGGAACATTAATGGATTACATTTAATGTGAAAAAACTTCAGTTTTTATAGCAACATAATTGACATCTTACTTTTTATTTCATTGCAGATAATTTGAATGCATGGTGTAATAGATGTAGGTATCTGGATCTATATATGCAGCCTTACCAATGTCACACTTGTTGTGGTCTGTGGCAAGTCTAAATCCATCTTCGCAGGAACAGACATAATCGCCATCTGTATTTGTACAATGGTGTTCACATTCATGTCTCTCTGAACAATCATCAATATCTGAAATGTTAGATGGCTATTTAACATTCATTGTCTACATGAAGCATATGTGGTATATGTTTACACAAGGTTAGTGAGAGGAAATTAACAGAAACAATTTCATAGATACTGTATATCTAAATAGTTTAGCTCTCAAATAAAATCTAAAGACACATTGCTAGGGAATGGGTTTGAATATATTATATATCTACTTCTTACCTTGGCAAGTCTGGCCATCTCCATAGAGATCTCGATAGCCAAAATGGCAACGACACAATACATCTCCAGTAGGTGATCTTTCACAGAACTGTGGGCACTCACTACAATTGCTCACATCTAGAAGGTAAAGGTGTGTATTCACTAATGATCATGTATATGTATTATATAGAATACCTTTTATTATTCCATAGAAATATACCATTATTTACCATAATAATAGTAGTAGTAGTAGTAGTAGTAGTAGTAGTAGTAGTAGTAGTGGTAGTAGTAGTAGTAGTAGTAGTAATAGTAGTAATAGTAGTAATAGTAGTAATAGTAGTAATAATAATAATAGTAATAATAGTAATAATAGTAGTAGTAGTAGTAGTAGTAGTAGTAGTAGTAGTAGTAGTAGTAGTAGTAGTAGCAGTAGTAGTAGTAGTAGTAGTAGTAGTAGTAGTAGTAGTAGTAGTAGTAGTAGTAGTAGATCACCTGGTTTGTGCTGGCATGTAGTGTTCCAGGCATCACATATAGGATCATCATTGAAACTGAAAAACATACACTCATCAACATATGTTAAGCTCGTGAAAGACATTAGTATTACTTTATAGTGCATAAATGCTGTACTAGGCATAATACATATAAAGGTATGTATATCAAAATTGCATTACAATTAGTTTACATCTGTTAATGAATTTGTTACGTTTATGTTTATATATATATATATATATATATATATATATATATATATATATATATATATATATATATATATATATATATATATATAAATATATATATATATATACACCTGTGCAAAAGTTAAGCACCAGCAAAAACAATAGAATGTAGAAACATGATGGTACAACTAGGCTGCCATTCTTTTTGTCCCCGCGTTAGCTGACATAATTCCAAGTACGAAATGCACATGCATGCATGACTTCACGCCGCTTGATGTCCGTGCGTGGCGGGAAACAGCACACGTGTTCAGTTATGTAAAAGTCCAGTTTGAGGTGTAGAACATTACATACAGATTTAGGCGACAAGATTAGGAATTGTGTGTTCATGACCGTGGTTTATTTGTACAGAGAGAATTAGCTCTTGATTGTGAACCGCTATGGCAAGACGAAGGTTAAGTGATCGTGTGAAATGGCAAATCATAGGCATGCATACCACTGGTATGTCATGCAGAGAGATTGGCAGACAGCTGAACACTAACCATACTGTAATCAGTCGTTTGATTGCAAAACATGGGCAAACTAACGAGGTGAAGGACAGGCCTAGATCTGGAAGACCGAAGAAGACTACTGCCTGTGATGATCGAGCCCTAGTACGCCTTGTTAGGAGATCTCCATTCACCAACAGCAGAGTGCTCAGCCAGCAATGGGAAACGCGCAATAGAGTGTCAATGTCTACCGTCAAATGGAGACTGTATGCTGCTGGCATGAAAGCCAGGAGACCTGTCAGACGTCCTCTCCTCACTACACACCACAAAGAGGAGCGTCTGAGGTGGTGCAACGAAAGAAGACACTGGAACATGAGATCCTGGAGACGGGTACACTGGTCCGATGAAAGTCGGTTACTGCTTCATGCCACAGATGGTCGAACTCGTGTATGGAGGTCCAGACGCACGGCGTACGACCAACGTAACATCATGGAAGAAGTTCTATTTGGTGGAGGTTCCGTTATGATATGGGGGTGCATCTCATTTGATTGTAAGCTGGATCTGTTGACTGTACCTGGAACACTAAATGGACAAAGATATCAAGATTCCATACTGCATAGAGTTGTGGTCCCTCATTTTGTAAATCATGCACCTGGAACCCACCCTATATTCATGGATGACAACGCCAGACCACATCGTGCTACAGCTGTGCATGAATACCTCCGCCAGAATGCCATCGAAACCCTACCATGGCCAGCAAGGAGCCCTGACATGAACCCTATTGAGCATATCTGGGACATTCTGGGAAACATGGTGAGAAGGAGGGATCCTCCTGTGCAGAACCTACAGGAATTAACAGACGCACTCCATCTTGAATGGCAACGAATGGCGTATCAGTCGGTTGGTGACCAGCATGAGACGTCGTGTCCAGGCCGTCATCCAGGCACAAGGTGGATATACCCGGTATTAATAATGACAGTCTCAAACTCGTGCACAGATGTTAAACTTCGTTTTCAGACACCATTAATGACAATCTAGCCACGTGTGTCAACTGTAGGGCAATAGTTGTCAGTTGTGTCAACGTAACCATATTCAGGCCTCGTTTTCAAGTTCAAACAAAAACATACAGTGTTTCCCCACCATCATAATCAGCATTCCTCTAGTTGCATTATTACCTCTTGCACTAAGATGGATGGCTACATAAATGTTTATGCTATTGCTTTCTTCATAGCACATGAATATACCCTCGCATGTGCGTAAAAATAGGGTGGTGCTTAACTTTTGCACAGGTATATATATATATATCTCAAGTGCAAAAACTAAGTTTTCAAGATTACTGTAATCGTGTATCGGCTGAATCTGAGAAATCAGAAATAATATAATCGATAATCACACGTGTTGAGCCCATTAGTTTGTCTGCATATCACACATCATGTGTGTCCATTTCACCAAATATGGATTTCCTAAAATGGTATACCACGTTAATTAATCAAATATCTATTGAAAAACTAACATTCTTCTAATTCTTCAAAAGGAGAAAAATCACACATACAGTCCAAACCAGGGAAAAGTCTGAAAGAAAGTTTAAATCATTTAAGTTTTGCTGCAAACTGATATGCAATGCTAATATAGAACAATTCTGTAAAGTTAATCCCTTGATAAATTAAAAGAACATTGAAAAACTGTAATACTCTTCTAATGCTTGGTCCACAATAAACTAAATCCAAACAATGTAAAATATGAAAACAATTTGACAATCATGTTCATTATGATTGAGTATGGATACAATGATGTCATAGAAAGAATGTCTAAATTATTTTGCGATATCGAGTTCGCTTCATGACATATATGTCCTTTGAAAAACTAACATTTACATAATTCTTGGTGCAAAATAAGATAGGTCCAAAGCCAGACAAAATATGTAACAACTGTTAAGCTATTAATTTAAACTGAATGCGATGATTGCATTAGATCAAATCTTTAAAGTTTTATTGTGATTGGATAAGACCTTGATGAATTAAATTTACACTAAAATCATAACAATATATCTGCATTCAATATATCTGCATTCAGCATGCCACAGTCCGCATACTGCATGCAATATAGATCATCCAATGCTTCGGATAGGGTGTGACGAAAATCTAACATTACTGTTTGTTGTCTAGTTCTCGTAGTTTTTTTTATATGCATTGCTTATGATGTATTTAATTTCTCACACACCTGCACATAGCGTGTCCTGTATCCTCATTACATGACTCATGGTATGTGTCACATGGTGTCCAGTCACAGAGCATGTTGTCATCCACAGAAACTGAAAGTAGGAAAATCATGGTAAAAATGGTACAGATCATTTTCTAATCTCATAATTAAATAAATATATTCATATTTGGCTGGACATTCATCTCACTAAGCAATCCGTTCGCATTGTGCAAAATATGTAGAATCTAGGTATTACGTGACAGCCACATGCGATTGCAATATTCTATGTATTAGAAGAGGCCTATTTTGGAAACTTACACTTGTTTAAATGGCTATCATCCAGCATCAGAGGTACAGATGTCAGATTCACCAAATCACCATTGTGAGCTGTGCGTATGTGTCTATATCCACGGTGTAATTCTTGTAATCTGTCATGTACTTGTTTTGTTTCATTGTAGCTGACACGGTGTGTGAAGACGACTTCAAAATAGAAGCTAGTCCCATTAAAAGAAGCATTCCATCTGGAATATATAAGATTATGGTAAATGGTGGAATGTCAATGATAATATATTTGAAAACAAAGTACATCACACAATGTTTCAGCATAAGTATAAAGAACAGTGAAACATATATTCTGTAGATATTCGCTTTGGAAAAAGATAAAATCAATAGATAATTTTGTTAGAATTAATTTATGTTACCAGATAGAGAGGTGTGTTATTTGTTATTGAATATCATATAAGATCATACAAGAAATTAAAATATGTTATTGACTAATAATCAAAAGATTAGCTATGATTAAAAAAAAACCCACTTTTGATTCTATGAGACTCACCAGATGTACTATTATGATAATGTCTATTATCTAGTCTAGGTTAAAACAAACAATTAAAAGTCTGCACTCTCCATGGTCTTGCCCATACTGTCCCCAGGAATCAAAAAAGCATCCGCTTTTCCAAGTCAATTTCCAACAACAGTCAGATTCGTCTTATATTTATATTGACAAGCAGCGAGCCATAGTACATCTGGTAAGTATTAACAATTTGCGTAGAAACAAAAGCGGATGCTTTTTTATTCTACTTCGAATAATACTTACCAGATGTACTATTATGATAAACTCCTGATTTCAACAGCCAAGAAACTCCGGTGGGAGGAGGTGAGGCAAAGAATAGCTCTCATCTACCATCCGACAGAGAAGGTTGTGAAGAGACTAGAACCCCGGCATAGAGTGCTAAACTTCCATGGTCTAGACCGCACGTTGCCCCTCATTTGTCCACACAGGGCTGTCCAAGTGGTGCAACACCCACCAGACCCGTGTCAGCCCAAAGTCTCGAGGGCAGTCCAGGAGAGTGCAAAGAAGCTACTACAACTTCTAATTATAAAAAGACTATCAGTATATCGATTAGATTTTCAAAAGTGAATGAGCCTAATGTCTGTTGCAACGAAGAAGATACTCTTTTTACTTAAAGCTCTCGTGTTCCGTTAAACATAGACACTTTTCCACGAGATATAAGATGGCTGATCAATTTACCCAGCATTCCATGCTACCTGGTGTGCAATGTTACCCAGCATGCAATATCCTGTCTTTATAATCGTAACTATTTGACGCCATATTCGTCTAGTCAGGATGTCTCAAACAAAACCAACCTGCTCGCACGTGCAACTCGTCATTTGACCTTCAGCTCTAGAAGAGTAAGCATGCACGTAGGGCGAATTCACGCTAGTACATTCGGCAGTCTGTATTTCAATACTGTTCAGAGAATGTGTGTCAATGTCCAGGAGAAAATAGAAGAAAGCTTGTATATACATTGACAGTAATTTGCGCGAAAGTTGTTGCTATCAATGATAGCACCAACATTCACTCAAATTGTTGTCAAAATAATTAGTATGTAATGCAATTACTACCTGCTATATATTTGATAAAGATTTTATTGAAAAGTGTTGCTGCAACAGCTTTTAGTCTATGTATTCTAAAATAATCATCATAAATTTCAGTCAACACTTGCTACGGATTTGAAGAGCAAAATGACTGCAAGTTGTTGCTGCCTAAGGCACCAACAAGGTTATCAAATTGTTGTCCATAGAATCACACGGCGATCAGTATTAGTAGAGTGAGTATATGGCCAAAATACGCTTTGCCTGCACGAAGGAAATATTTCGCCTAGCTACCATATGTATGTTTCTGTTCGATCAATGCATTTCAAACAGTAGTTATAAAATAGTGGTTCTGGCGCACTTCCCCCTGGATGCTCCAAAGGAGGTGACCGCACCTCACACAGGGGCCTCAGAATCCTGGACCACTGAGGCCTGCTGCGTTATACCCATAAGCCCTGCCCCACCCCGGCGTGGACACCAGCCATTGTTCAGACCATGCCAGGCAAGTACAAAATTTCCATTTAGACATACAGCTTCATAAGTGTATTCACACCAGACATAATCCATAGTGGGTTTCAACTTCTGAGCATATATTGTGTACTCTTAATACTATTGTGTTACACTAGAGAAAAAAAATTCCATTTAGACATAAGCCCAACTATAGGTATATCAATGAATAAATCTGTCCAAGAATTGACAAGATTGCTGCAACAAGGGTTAATCAATCCTGCCACAGATACTGAAGGGCTAGCAGCTCTTTCACCAGCTTCTGCTCCCACACCGGTTCCTCGCAGGAAGCTTGCACCAGCTTCTGAGAAACTCACACCAGCTCCAAGCAAGAAACAAGCTCTTATTGAGAAGCCAACTCCTGCAGAGAATCTGACAGATGATGAGCTTGATAGTCTATTGGAAGAAGTATATCAGGATTGCTTAGAGGATAACAAAGTACCAGACTTTGACAAAACACCACATGCCATCCAGAACTACTTGAAGGGTTGGGTATTACAAGGACATGGGAAAGACGCAGATGCTTTCATAGCAGATAACCAAAACAAGATTTTAAATAAGCTGATAGACGAAATACTCGACCTCAAAGGAGTCAAATTCAATCTTGCTCTCAGCGTCACTCTCAGAAAGCAGAAGAATGATGGATCAGAGGTCACCACAGACCCCCTGTTATGGTCAAGGCAGCAACCTGTCTTGAAAGCAAGCGACATTAGCGAGGCTGTGAAGGAAGCTAAAGCCAGGGTGCTGCAAGGCCTTGAGAACTACACTCGTGAAGGATTGGGATGGGCCACGGATCGAGTGGAAGCTCTCTACCTTAACACCGCCAGATACGAACCTCTATGCGGCGGGTTCTACATTGAACTCCCTGCCTCAATCAAACATAAGCATGCAGTGATCAATGTTAAGAATAAGGATGACCACTGTCCCTGATGGTCACTCCTAGCTGCACTACACCCAGTTGATAAGGATCCTCAGAGAGTCTCCAAATATGCCCCGCACTGGAATACCCTCGGTATGACAGGTGTAGACTCTTTCCAACAGCTTAAACGTGCTGAGCGAGTGTTGACAGAATGGCTTGGCTTTTAATGCATTCGGCTATGACAAGGGTGTCTACCCATTGCCGCTAAGTGATGTTGAGCATGCTATTCCGAGAACCAATCTCCTACTGATTGAGAAAGCTGCTAAGTAGCGCTACACCTGGAATAAGGACCTGAATCGACTGCTCCACGACCAAAGTAGATATGATGGGAGGAAGCACTTCTGTGAACGTTGCCTCCAGTGCTATTCCCGAGAGGATCTACTCATCAAGCACAAGCCAGAGACAGACCAATGCATATAAGAATGCCTACAGAGGACACGAAGATGCTACAGTTTACCAACTACCACAAGCAACTCAAGGTGCCATTCACCATCTATGCCTACTCTGAAGCCCTAACAACTAAATTTGACGGATCAGAGGCGAATCCGGCATAGAGCAGCACACAGAAAACGCAACACCATGAGATCTGTGGGTTCTCATACATTGTGGTCTGCTGTGATGGAGCGAGTAAACCGCCAGTGCTGTATCGAGGAGAACATACAGCTAAGCACTTCCTGGATCAGTTGGCATGGGAAGAGGAGAAGATAAAGACCATGCTCGCCCACCCTAATCTGATGGAGATGACTAGAGAGGACTGGAGAGCTCATAAAACCGCAGTCAGTTGCCATGTATGTGACAGATAATTAAATGGAGATAGTGTCAGAGATCACTGCCACATCATTGGCCTCTACCGGGGAGCAGCACACAAGGTGTGTAATGTAAAGCTGCGCCTCAACCCTAAAACCACCACCATCCCGGTCGTGTTCCACAACCTGCGTGGGTATGATTCTCACATCATCATGCAGGCCATCTCCCAAACAGAGGGACAGATCAACTGCATCACCAACAATATGGAGAAGTACATCTCCTTTAGCCTCCGTCGGCTGTGGTTCATCGACTCGGCCCAGTTCCTCTCAGCATCACTTGACAAGCTGGTAGCCAGTTCCACAACGTTCCCACTTACAAAACAGTATGGTCCCGCACATGAGCTCCTGCTCCGCAAAGGTGTATACCCCTATGAGTACATGGATGAGTGGCACCGTTTCAATGAGACCTCTCTTCCACCTCAAGCTGCTTTCTACAGTAAACTCTCTGGCAAAATATCTGACAGTGACTACAACCACGCACATGCCGTCTGGGCCGAGTATGGCTGCCAGACCATGGGTGACTATCATGATCTCTAACTGAGAACTGACACTCTACTTCTCACAAATGTCTTTGAAAACTTCTGCATCACGTGCCTCCAGCAGTATCGCCTGGACCCAGCACATTATTACACGAGCTCGGGGTTGAGCTGGGATGCACTTCTAAGGAAGACAGATGTGGATCTGGAGCTCCTCACTGACTACGACATGCATCTCTTCATAGAAAAAGGACTCAGGGGTGGTGCATCAATGGTCAGCAAACGCTAAACTAAAGCAAACAACCCATATATAGCTGGCTATAATTCTCAACAGCCGACAAGCCGCATCATGTATCTGGATGCTAACAATCTCTATGGCTGGCAATGTGCCAATACATACCAACTGATAGTTTTGAGTGGGTCGTTTCTACATAACAGGACAGCTCATTGCTAGCCAAAAAGATTACACAACATCCCGATGATGATGAAAAAGGCTACATCCTAGAGGTTGATCTTGAGTACCCACAATAGCTGCATGACATGCACAATGCCTACCCACTGGCGTCTGAATGGGTGAAGGGGAAGGAGAGTGGCTCTCAGAGTATCAGTGTGCATTGGGCGAGTTGGTAGCAGAAACGCCAGCAGATAAACTGGTACCTAATCTGAAAGACAAAGAGCGCTATGTCCTGCACTACCGCAACCTAAAGCTCTACCTCAGCCTAGGTATGAGATTGAAGAAAATACACAGGGTTATACGCTTCAATCAGTCACCTTGGTCTGACCCTTACATTCGATTTAACACAAAGCTCAACAGCTACGTTCAGAAAGCTAACAGCGACTTTGAGAAGGATCTCTACAAGCTGATGAACAACAGCGTCTTAGTAAGACCATGGAGAACTTACGCAATCGAGTGGATGTCAAGCTGGTGTGGTCAACCGAGGAAGACAGGCTGAGGCGGCTCATAGCTAAGCCGATCTTTGCCTGGGCGAAGGTGTTCGATGATGATCTGGCTGCTATCCACATGTACAAGACGAGCCTGACGTTGAACTGCACGGTTTATGTGGGCATGTCCATCCTCGATCTATCCAAACACCTTATGTATGACTACTACAACAACCGCCTCAAGGAGCAGTATGGCACCAGGGTCAATCTCCTTTTCACTGACACTGACAGTCTTCTGCTGGTGGTTCAGACCGAGGGCATCTATGATGATATGGCCTCCAGTTGTGACCTCTGACACACGCGACTATCTGATAACACACCCACTACACAGTACTGTCAACAAGAAGGTCCTGGGCAAAATGAAGGATGAGTGTGCTGGTGTACCAATTCAGGAGTTTGTTGGCCTGCGTCCGATGTAGTCAATCAAGCGCTCAGATGCACATGAGATCCAAAAGGCAAAGGGTGTATGCACGGCTGTCGCCAAGAATCAGATTCGCCATGATCACTACAAGGAAGGTCTCTTGGAGCACAAGGTCTTTCATCATGGTATGGATATGCTGAGGAGTGAGGGCCAGCGCATCTATGGGCTCCACCAAAACAAGATCAGCCTCAATCCCTTAGACAGCACGCGATGGATCGCTCCTGATGGTATTCACACCCTGGCGTATGGTCGCAGGGATGCCTTCATCAAAGAACTCTTGATGGTGGCAGCTGAGTGTCTGGAGGGACTAGTTGAAGCTCCTCTCGTACAAATGGTTGCCTAGAACTGCTCCGCACTCATTGCTGGCATGTCAGATAGTACAGAATAGGTTGCTCCTCAGTCTCTACATACTTGTAGGTTCTGTGAACATCTATTGACCAGTTAGGATCAGTTGGCCGGCTACGACCACCCTCCAGTTCCCCAGGCTAATATAGGTAGTGAACCAAGGCATCAGATGGAAGTCTTTCCTCTTCCACATTGCCAGTAGGCTGGGAAACAGTTGAGTGTTGGATAGCCTCTACTGGCTTCTGTCCTATCAACCTAGTGACCTCAGCATTGGATCTCTCCACGACAATGGGAAAACCTCTCGCCCATTCTCGGGACCACTCGCCAGTCGGGACGACAGTCATCTCCAGAGCATACTGATGTGGGAACAGCCTCTCTGTCAGTGTCCGGTTCCACTGCTCAATGATAGCCTGGGAACGGTGATGTTCCACCTCGCCTCGTCTAATCGCCACACCATGTTTCCTCATGAGGGCCGCAGTTTCACCTCTAAACTCATTACCCTCATCCACTTGCAGTAACTCTGGCCACTGGAGGGGATTTTGTGTGTCCTCATAGATACTCTGGAAACCGGTAGCCATCTGACATGCAGACTTATCCATAAGCGGCACCGCGGACTTGAACCTGCTGGCGACATCGATGATGGTGAGGGCATACTTGTAGGTCTTGCATGTTCTTCCGGAACACACTCTATCATGCGGAAAGAATAGCACATCAGTCTGATGGACTCTGTTGGGTACAGGTTCATCGAAGTGTCCATACTGAATGTGCCGTGGACGACGTCTGTAGATCTGCCACATCGCCTTCCTGGTGAGCCACTGGCTAACCATCTCCATTGTGAATCTATGCCCCTTGTGACGTGCAGCCTCGAGCAGCTGGTGAGGCTCACGATAATAACCACTGGGCTGGTAATAAAGATCTTCAAGAGAGATCGCGTGTGAACTCTCGGACTTAATCTCTGACGTCGACACCTGTCCTCTCCTGTACACCTTGGGCAAACTCTAGACAGACGAACAGATGACCATTGTTCATCTGACAGCGGTCTCCGCGGATGAGCACCTCTTCGAATACCTGAGACTACTGCTGTCTAATCTCTGCAGCATTGTCACTGAAGGGTAGCTTATCGACCAAGGCTTGCAAGTTAAGGACCTTGTCCAGGTCATACAGAGAAGCCATATATATGCATGTCTTAAATGTTCAGCAGCCCAGAAGACTGCAAGTGCTATCGCAACATACGGGAGCCATGGACCGGCAATGCCAAAGAATGTTCCTACCCCGAGGCGATGGCTGGAATAGCCTCAGAGATCTTCTCAACTGCATGGAGAGCATTGTTGTCAATTTTGCAGACCGTCTCGCCAGCCTTCATTGTGAACAGAGCAATCAGAGCTCCAACTGCTGCTAGTGGGCCAAGAGAGCCCTTCACGTAGGTACAATAAATTCCCCTGGCTCGGTGGATTAGTTGGCGGGATTCTGGTTCTGGTTCTACATCATCACCATCATAGGCATCCTCATCATAGGCATCCTCATCATTGTCTTCTTCGAAGTCATCCTCATCATTGTCTTCGTCATAGTCATCCTCATCAGTCCTCAACTGGATCCTCGAAAGCTTCCGGTTCATACACGTTTGCAGTTCCTGCTGTCTATATGGGGAATTTAAACTCACTATATATAGACATGGCATCTACAATCTTGAATGCAGTCATGTTTGCGTTGGCGAATTGGGGTCTCAGCTTTGCCGACCATAAGGCATGGGAGGTAGAGAGAAAACATCATAAACAGGGGATGGAGAAGTTGTCTAAGGAGAGGTTTGAGTACAGCAAGGCACTCGAGCATATGCACCAAAGGACGGCACATCGGTGGCAACAAAGGGCTCAAGCCACCAGGAACATCCACGAGGCGGATGAGAGTCTCTATGAGTACAACGAGGCTCGCAGCTTTGCTGCAGTGCTCTCTGAGCCGACGCTCGACTATGTGGCATCAGAAGGTCAGAAGACGGCCGAGGTCATAGTAGTAGTAGTAGGAGCTGTGGTAGCTGCTGGAGCTATGCTCTATGCTGCTCATGGAGCTACAAGCTGAATACCAGTGGTGTGTGATACACTAACCTTTGCATATACAAAGTACAGCACTGTTACTCCGACCGGGTCAGTGCCCCCATGCTCTCCGAACAG
The DNA here is from genome assembly GCA_034401795.1 of Chaetoderma sp. LZ-2023a. Classification (NCBI taxonomy): domain Eukaryota; kingdom Metazoa; phylum Mollusca; class Caudofoveata; order Chaetodermatida; family Chaetodermatidae; genus Chaetoderma; species Chaetoderma sp. LZ-2023a. The sequence continues at coordinate 39,503,659 of CM067364.1, read as the reverse complement.
GTTCCCAATATGAAATCTGAGCTGGTTGCCATGGTTAGCCGGGATGGTCCTTCTGCCAAAGTGGCACAGGCCATCCGGCTGTTTGGGCACCGACTCAAGATCCTCGTGGCCACTGGTCAGGTGGAGTAAAGCATACGACTTCGTTTTCTGTCGATAGAGACAGCAATCAGCCAGATTGCGCACCTAACCAAGAACTTTGGTCCCAGCCACCACAAGTTTGAAGTCGTCTAGCTCCCCCACCACCTGGACCACCCCACACACCCCCCTTTCTGAACCAAGACTGTTACAGCTACACAATCTGAGGGAACTCGATGCAATGTCAACTATAGACTCTGGTTAGTCGTGGCCTGGACCTGCTGATGCTCTCGCTCTACATGTAGGATTCGTTGTCTAGATCCCAGTTTTAGTTCCTGGTCGTTCTCATCATGCCACACCTGAAGTCCTGGAGAGGTCATCGTTACATCCGGAAGATGTTTGGTGTGCATCCGGAGGAACAGCTTGTCCTGTATCAAGGCCGGGTTCACGTGTGTGTTCTCGAGGAGGTAGAAAAGTGGCGCCGCAACAGGTGTTTCTATATCTGGTTGTAAGTCGAATTCTGTGAAGCCTTCATTACATCCGACGGCATAGTACCCATTCCCCTTCGCGTAATAGGAAGGTCCATGAGCCAGTGGAGCCAGGACTAATCGTTCACATAGGTGGTGTCCAGGGTGTTGTTGCTCTGCATAATCTCCCCACCTGCTCACCACCTGCGGGAGTTCTACCTCCTTCGCCGCTGTGCTCTTGAGCTTAAACTTGAGTGTCATGCTCCTAATCTCATGGATCTGTCCCGAGAGGGTGAAGTCGATGAACTTCCCTGCTGTGGATAAAGGGTTCGCATCATGGTAACTAGGTCGAATGACTGTCAGACAGTCCTTCCGAGGATCAGTGTGGTGCGAGGCCACAGGTTCAACTGGCCCATCTGGATGCTGTACATACTGCTGCATGTTTAAACGTCTGTATATATATATATATATATATATATATATATATATATATATATATATATATATATAATAAATATAGTTAAACGGCGATGTTTGGTAAAGTTCTCCAGCAGATCATCTTTGGATGGGCAGAAACCTGTTGGTGGTCGATGTGTTACATCCGCCACCACCAAGAAGACACCAGATGGTGGCCACACCCCACTCCCAATTGACAAGGTTCGACGACTACTTCACGACGTCAACATTATCCACGAGTGAGCCAAGGTCCCACCTCCGTCTGATGTGGAGATACTGACTTCCATAGAGGAGACCACACCGGCTCGTAGTACGAAGGAATTATTGACTCGGATGCTCTACCGGAAGTTTGGCAGTGCCCAGGGCAGGTCACTAGATTTCACAAGGACACCCGCTAAGAGTCCTGTAATTCTAGCTCTCCAGAAAGGTAGGGTTGATCCCAAAGTGCTGCTGACTGTAGGGAAGTGGGATGGCATATTCGATATCCGCACTAATGATGAACACCGGATGTTGGATGATATACAGGCTGGGGTCATATATTACTTCCGAGAGGAATAGAGTCATTGCATCTGATCCTCGGTGGATAGAGTTTCAGAAACACCTACCCAACCCCTCTGGGGCAGCAGAGTCTATGGACGAAGCAGCGGAAACCATGGACGAAGCAGCAGAGACCACGGACGAAGTTCCTCAAGTCTGAAAAAACATCCCAGCTGACACATTGCTCCTTGCCGAGTGCTAGCGCAGCTGTGCATGTCGACCCGATTGACATGTGAGCTTCCTGACGGAATTCAACTTGTAGCTGAAGTGTTGATCCTTCTCCAGTGAGGACTTGAAGTGTGCAATCTCCACTGTCTCCTTGTTGCTGAAGAAAAAGGATGTATAGATCTGGGACATTCTGCACTCCTGCAATGAAGTCTTGCTTGGTCTCCTTGAGGGTCAGGCTGTGGCATATTGTCTCAAGCAGGGCACGACTACTCCTCGAGCCAAGGTACAGGAGCCTCACATTGTGCCGGAAATCTGGCGAAATCTAAAGGGTGTACTTCTGAAAGAGGATGAAGACAGTGATCTTCGTGTGCTAAATGCATCTGGTGATGTTGCCTAGGTATGTGACTGTCTTGTGGTCCATCGTGGGGTCGTTGATAACCAGAACAAGTGGTTCAGTTAGACGAGCCACGAGCAACTTCTCCATCAGTGCATGCAGGTTGTGCATCTTGGTGATTGGACCACTGTACCACTGATCATTATTGTCAACTGCCTCAGTGGCAGAGTCAGACACCAGGAGGATGTATCAAGACTGAAGATGTTCGGCGAGCAGGGACCGCAGCAAAATGTTTTTCCCGTGTGCTGACGGGGCAATGATCAGCACCACCTGACCGGCATCATTTGATCTACTACTGTATGGCAGTGACATGTTGCACGTGTGCATGAAGGATGGCAAACAGCTCTTCAGCCATAGCCTCATCTATACCTGGGAGATTAAATGGCAGTATTTCCTGTACCAGTTTTTTTGCCTGCTGTGTGCGTAGCGTTGTACCGCCGGCGGATATAAAGGATGCGATAGAGGCATCAAGCATGAAATCCCAACAACAGCTGAGAAGGCAACGCAAAGGGCCTGTGTCAGTATCTGCAGTGTCTAGCACCTCGAGTATCTGTATGATGCAAGCTCGAGCAGCCATGCTTATTATGCGATCTTAAATGGCAGGCCAAAGAATCCCGACATCTTCACATCGGGTAGTTGGAGCTTTGTTGTTGCATTCGCTTGGCCATCCACCATGATATGGCTCAGGCCCTTGGTGCCTACCTTGAGATTCTCCCAATCTTGCTGGAATGAGCTCCGTGGTTTAAGGAGATCCTTAACCAGGTCATGTGCATAGGACTCTGCCATAACCTTGATGGCCCCAGCCTCGGCGACTCCGAGCATACTTCGCATCACTGCCCTGTCTTTGATGCTCATCCCCTTGTATACAGTCTTGGCCTTGTTGATGGCTGATTGTCCTACCGTGTCGGTGTTTCCAATGAGATCTCTGGCTGGGATGGTACGTCAGATCTCTCGAGATTCTCCCTTCTCATCGATGTCTAGGAAGGAGATATGGGCAACAGTGTCTTCTGAACCGAGGCGTGCCTCACCCAAGTGAGCGAGATCTTCTAGCGTTTTGCTCTCTAGGTCTGTGAGTGACAGAGTCATTGTTGAGGTATGCAATATATTGCTATACATAGCAGCTTAAACCTAGATATAGCCCACGATGATCTCGGCTATAGCACTCGTCGCTAACCCTAGAACCACGGCTTCCATTAGAGGGATGTGTTCGCCCATGATCTTGGTGGCAACAGTATAGGAGGCTCCTCCGATGGCAATCTTTGGGATGGGATGTGTTATTCCTAGACAGTGGTTGACAACTGTACTCGCCACTGTGGTGAGGACAGCGGCTCCGCCTGCAGGAATAACCTCATTACCACCTGTCATCTTCACCAGGGCCACATTCGCGGCCACGTTACTGGCGATATGAATGGCCAGGGGTTTAGCCTGTGTCAGTAGGTTCTGGGTCTTGCTTTTGAGCAGCTTCTCCACCTTCTGCCTCCCTGGGATTTGCTTCACAATCTGTACCAATGTCATCGTTTAAGCCATCTGTATAGAGCCAAGTATACAACGAGGTTAAACATTTACATTCTACCTCGATAGCGCTAAGCACCCGTTTCGCCACCAACAGTGATATGGCTCAGTCTGATGGTGCCTACCTTGAGATTCTCTCCATCCTGTTGGAATGAGCTCCGCGATTTCAGGAGATCCTTAACCAGGTCCTGTGCAAAGGACTCAGCCATAACCTTGATGGCCCCAGCCTCATCGACTCTGAGCATACCGGGCATCGTCGCTCTCTCCTTGATGCTCATCCCCTTGTATTAGTCCGAAGAAGTCTAGAAGAATGGTTTCGTAGCACACCCAGTATTCAGAAGGTTTGTCTCTATATTATGCTAGACCGATGTCTTGGGTATATTCTGAGCCATGTTGTACAAGAAAATTGTGGTATCACTAACCCGTGAGAAGCCCATTTACAATAGGTGTTGAATGTAGCTCTCAAACAATTTTCACAATGGTAAATTTTTCACAAACTTAAGCGCATGTTATATCAATACAATCTTAACCAAAATGGAAAGGAGTGATCGTATATCGCAGATTTATACATAATCAACCTCGTTTAAGACACCCGTATGTTGCTTTGTACATATTGGGGCACTTAGGTCTTCTTGTGACTAGCAATACCTTAGCTACAACAATGCCCATGTTTTCTACATTTTTCATAATTAAACTTTTAACTGACATGCAGTGCATGTCTACACAAGCTGGCAGGACATATTTATCACGTGAGCAAATGAGAGAATGTTACTCATCCATGTCAGAGTCATCTTCGACAATTGTATGCTGAACATTGTCAAACATTTCACCTCCCATACAAAGGCATGCTTCAGTGCAGAGTAGATTGTTAGCCTTGCATTGACAGAGATATGTTCTTTTGCAGGCAGACTTTTGACATTTACATGATGTGAGTTCAATTAATCCAAATGGAGCAGGATCCTTTGACATTAGAACAGGCTTGAGTAGACCATCCACTATACTCCAGCCATGTCCATTTGGAGATGGAAGATTCTTAACAGCTTGCAATGAACTCTACAAACAAGAGCTTGAAAATTGGCCCTTTCGGTGTGATGCTGACTATTCGATGTAGGGGGAAGATTTTCATTTCTTTGTCTCTTTTGACAAAAGAGCCAATAACGGGTTTCATCAGCTGTCTTTCCCATATCCCTGGTGGTATACAACTCACAGACAAATTTCTCACATAGAATTGCAGTATTCGGTGATAAGTCAACATGTTCGCCGAGTTGGGCTAAGCTAAGCTGATGACATTCAGATGACTTTAAGAGATTGAATGCTTTTCTCTTAGCGAATCCAAATAATGCACTAGTGCTATGACAACCTGTAAGAGAATGAAACCCAGGCAAAGACAGACAGATAGCTGGGCCCAGTACTTGAGCAACTGTATGTATTGGTATGTATCGCAATGTGTCCTTTGTGCCCGTACGGAACCATAGTTCAGAACAGTGAAGCGAACGATACGTATATATACTAAGTACTGCCACGTCTGTATCAGGAGACTGTATAACAACACGCATGTGGTCTTTTGAAGCGTGTAGCGCCTGCAACATCATACGCGTATCTGCTTCCTCGTGATCTGATCGAAGTTCTTCCAAATACGACGAATTGTTCGCTAAAATGACAACAACATCCATTCCATCGTTAAAGCCACCAGCAAGAATGACGCAATTGTCGGCAGATAGCATATTTGGACCAGTATCACGCCACCGCTTGCTGAGACATGCAACCAGGTTACTTTTGTTGCTTGGATTGCTGATGTACTTGGCCCATTGCTTTGGAACGGGAGTATTTTCTCCAGCAATCTTTACTTCCAATGCTGTTGATGACCCACGTTTTAGCCGCTCTTCCGCTTTGAGAGATTCCAGTCTATCATATCTGTCAAAAACTATATCTACTCTGTTGTAGTCTTCTTGATTCAGTATTTATCAGCCAATTCTCCAAATGTAGACGTACCTCCAGTTTTAACCATTTGCACAATTGCCATGCCATCTACTACATAAGCTGTTGCGCCTGTCTTGTCAACAGGTGGAAGCCGTCCATCAACTTTTACTTCCTTTTCTAGTTCACTTAACAAAACACTTCACATTCTTTCTTAGAGTCCCATCCGTATGTGACAATGATAGTGGAACAGCAGACAGTTCATACGTCATCACTTTTAAATCAACATCTCTGGACCATGCGGCAATAATTAATCGACCAAATAGTTTGCGGTCAGATCTCACATTGTGAATTTTTTCATCATTTGTTTTGAGTTTTTTCTTCTGTGCTAGGCTGGCAAATGTGTTATGTTTTAAGTGTGGCAACGTGTCCCAAAAGCTTCTCGTGTTAGTGTCCAGCCGCTCCTGAACAAAATTTTCCATAATCTCCTTACCAATGTCACAGGCGGAAACAAGTCTCTTGGCGATTTCACTAGGCAATACCACGCCAGTTGCAATGTTTACAAGCGGAAGACACTCGCTGTCATCGTTTTCCGCAATATTAAAGGGATTGGTCATTATATCTGATGAGAACATCGAAAGTATCTTCTGCACATCGGTTTCATCCCTGTTCATTCGATTAATCCCCATTTCCTTATGTACTCCAAACATGTGACTATCTTGTAACCCACACATTTGCTTTGTGACCGTTGTTATGGCTGCCCTCTCGTGGCTAGTTAAAAACCACCTCTCCAGAGCTCCTGGCTTTTGTGTTATTCCAATAATACCACATCGCTTTTTGGAATCCAAATTAATCGATTGCTCTAAGGCCATATCTGTCCTCACTTGATTGAATGGATGGTCTGAGCGACTTACGGAATGATTTCCATTCAAGAATTGTTCATGTACATGGGGATGTGTACTTGGAAGCATCTTCATGTCCGCAAGATATATTGGCAGCCATCTTGCATAATTGGTTCTGTCCATGCTGTAGAAATATGGCGCCATAGCAGCTGTAGCAGATAGGTGTGCCTGCCAATCTCCAGTTCTCTCAGCTCTTATGAATCCACGCAGCAGCTCTACCATATGAATATATGAGTTCCAAAATGTGAACAGGTGTGATTTAGAGCTTGACTCAACTTTAAAGGATTTGAACAGCTGTTACAATTTATTCACGTACATACACACCACCTTGAAATTTTCTTGCAGTGCGTCTAAGTTCATTTTAATTTGTTTTTCCGCACCGATTACCACCACATCCATCTCTCTCATTCCAACCACCATTACCTGGGTGCTTTGTCAACAGTGGTACAGCTGGATATACAGATTCTATGATGGAGTTAGTATACATACATAAATTATAACCTTCACATTTCACCCTCGCCTTTGGTATATGCATGCAAAATGTATGTTGGATATATGTTAGGTCGATATCCGTCTAAATATCATATATGGTGAATCTAATACGATATTACTTTGAGTTATGACACGATCATGCTTATATCGTTGTGCACTGTGGATACGGCCAAAGCCTAGACCCCCTATGCAAAGAAATCAGGATAACTAATTAGTGCTACCACAATTTGTTTGTACAACAGGGCTTAAAATGTGTGGGACATGTCCCCCAAGCCACAGCAAGTGTCAGACCTTCCTAATACTGGGTGTGCTACGTCACGATTCTGACCTAGCTTTAGCTCCTGGACTATATACAGTCTTGGCCTTGTTAATGGCTGATTGTCCTACCGGATCAGTGTTCCAGATGAGATCTCTGGCTGGGATGATACCTCGGATCTCCCGCGTGTCTCCCTTCTCATCGAAGTCTAGGAAGGAGATAGGGGCAACAGTATCATCTGAACTGAGGCATGCCTCGCCCAAGTGAGCAAGATCGCCTAGCTCTTTGCTTTCCAGGTCTGTGAGTGACAGAGTCATAGTGCTATATACAGATGGCTTAAAGCTACTAGTCATACCCCCAGTGAAATAGCTGGGCATAGGAGGACCACACAGTCGGCCAAGGGAATAGGTAGCAGTGCTTAGGGTACTGGCCCTCTTTGCAGAGACATGCCGTGTGGGCGGTCCACCATTCCCGGGCATTGGCACTCCTCAGTCCGCGTTCTCGACTATAGTCTCCGCACCGCCATCCGGCACACCATGCCTCATATGCTGCAGGGGTCTCGTGATCCATCTCTCACTATTCAGAGGTTTTAAACATAGGCGACGATGATCTCAGCCATTGCACTCGTTGCTAGCACTAGATCCGCGGCCTCAATTAGTGTAACACGTTCACCCATGATCTTGGCGGCAACAGTGTAGGAGGCACCACTGAGGGTGATCTTTGGGATGGGGTGAGTTATTCCGAGACAGTGCCCAGCCACCCCACTCACCACTGTGGCGAGAACAGCCGCAGTGGCGGCAGTTAGAATCTCATTTCCACCTGTCATCTTCACCATGGCCACATTCGCCCCACGTTACTGGCGACATGGACTGTCAGAGGTTTTGCTTTGGTCAGTAACTTCTGTGTCTTGGTTCGCAGCAGGTTCTCCACCTTCTGAGGAGTTGCCTGGCTCTCGGGCAGTTGCTTCACGATCTGTACCGTTGACGTCATTGTTTAAGCACTTAGTATACAACGCAGTTAAACGTCTGCATCCCCTGTCGAGAGAGCTAATAAGATCTTCCCAGTCCGCATCTGCCAGGTGTCCGGGTTGTTACTTAGGAATATGCATCTCTCTATTGAGACATCTTAAACATGTCTGGGCTCACGCTATGCGAGAAGTACTGTGAGGTCTTCCGGAGGGAGTTGAAGGACTACAAGAAGAAGACACCAGATGAGCGCGCTCAACTCTCCGGTGCTGAGCTGACAGAGGAGGTAACAGCTGTGAAGCTCTATCTAGGATTTGGTATGGGACAGATCTGCTTCCTCGAATACCTTATCATGGGCGGGAGTATCGTCGAGCAGCTCCTGTGAGCTAAAGGTTTCTACAAGGTTTGGGAGTATCTGTCAGATGTGTTCCAGCAATTGCAGACCACCATGGCCTCACCGGACTCAGAGCTGAACAAGGCTCTGCGATACTACAAGCTGGAAAAAGGATGCACTGCAGAACCATCCAGCACTTGGATGTGCATATTGGCAGCGTGTATAGGGGCTGTAGGGCATGCCTAGCTGGTTCAGTTTCTCACCACTGCTACTGTAGAGAGTTAGGATAGTCTTAAAGCTGATTTTCTAGCGGCGGAGTAGGCTGATCCCGGGAACCACGATAGCTAGGACTGACAACACTCGTAGAGCTGCCACAGTAAGAGGTGTCATGTCGACTGGCTGCAGTGTCAGGGTCGGAACGCCTGGAGCTGCCATGTCGACTGCCTGCAGTGTAATGGTCGGAACGACTGTATGGCCCATACTACGCGTAGGTGCGTTGATATCAGTGTTGAAGTGGACACCGGTGGAACTCCCCTCGACTATCATGTTGTTATAGCCCCTGACTTGGAGGTCCTCGATGTTCACGATCATGTTGCTCAGAATCAACCATAGGTGTGGTGAAATAACAAAGTCAAGTTTGCGACGGGCCTTCTGCAACCCCTGCTGGAACTTAGCAATAAGACTACTGGGCCTGCCGCGATGATCATATCCTCAACGAGACTGATGAACATGGCCTGGACCTCTGCTCCGCTGACACCATCTATGGAATGCCTAAGCTTGGTCTGTGCTGTAAGGAGGAAGGAGCTCAGTGCTTCCAGGGACTGGTTGATCCGAACAATCCCTGCTGGTGTGAGGCCTGAGGTGGTGTGTGGGACAAAGTACTTCCACACATCTGGATAATCCTGCCACAAGCCAGTGATGTGCATATTTTTCACCAGCACTCCAGGGTCGAAGTCTGGATCGAACGAGAATGTCGCTGTCTTCCGACGGCCTACTCGTCGGGGTGTTCGATAGGGGCATCCTGATTAGTCATGTCTCGGGTCACTGTACATAACCCCATGACCGCTGTTGTCACCACCATGCCACCGATAGTCTGGGTGAGCGCTGAACTCTCTCTGTGGTCTGCTGGCCGCTGAGACGCTATGACTGTTGAGCTGTCGGCCGAAGTCGTTTGTATCAGGGAGGCTTGCACCCAGCACATCGAGGATTCGTCGTACCGTGAAGTACACGTGGAATCTGAGACAGCTGGCGGTGAGCATAACTTCAGGAGTACCAGAATAGGAGTGAAGCTGGGTGGAACTTACTCCACATCCTGCCAGGGCACACACATGGCAAAGTTCAGCTGTAACATCTCATTTTGAGCTCCTCCATATCAACCCACCCACTGGAGCTTTTGAGGTATTGCTGTCGCACTTTAGGTTTCTCCGGCTTGGACATTCAATATATGGTGGTACTCTTCATCTGTGACCTGGCCATCCTCGAGAGCTTTGCTGACAGACTCGTCGATAGTCCACATCATACTCTGTGCCAGTGTTGCATACTTAGCATGCTTCTACAGTCTTCTTGTGATCTGCCGCTGCCCCACCCCCAAGCCCGTGACCAAGACAGTGGCGGCTAGTGTCACGCCACCCAGCGGGATGGCGATGATGGCACCACCCCTGTAGCGAGAGTGGCCACAGCTGCCACACCAGCACTGGCTCCAATTGGCAATGCTCGCGTTCTGTTGATACCAGCTCTCCCGCTGTAGTCGCTCTCTTTCTTGTTGCAGTGCGAGCATCTGTTCGTTTAAGGCCTGTATTTGTGCAGGGGGCATGCAGGGGCAACCCTGTAGCTGGCTCTTCATCACCTCGGCAAAGGTCAGATATTCTTGTGTGATATCATGTTGTCGTCAGGTCAATGAGTAATAAGAGTGTAAACTCTAAATGGGCGTCCGATATCCCATCCGTGCTGGCATATATGTTAATGGAGGGGCTGTCAAACAGGTGATTTACAGGTGTGAACAGGCTAGGACTGATAGCTTTCCATAGGTTGCTGTTGGCACCTGGGAGATACACTATCACGTCCCGGCCGACTTCTACCAGTGAGCTGCTGTGTGCACTGCCCGGAGGTTGATGTAGCACATCGACGTGTATGTATGTTGTGCCTGCTGGGGCACCTCAGAGAGGACCCATTCTACAAGGTACTGTACCACCCGTCTCCCCTCTAGAGAGGGTAAGATTACGTTCTCACCACCGGAGAGCAGCAGTCGGACAATCCGCATGGTTATATCTCATGTTTAAACCCCTCCTATAGCGTGCTATGGAACCCATATTTGCTCACTCGACTGGTCTTACTGACCCGGCAGATGCTGCCAAGGTAGAAGAGAGCGATGGCAAGTCATTTGCCCTAGAGTACGAAGCAAACTCAAAGGCATTCTCCCTCCACCCCATTGGTGGTGATGGGGTGGAGCTGCTCACACACCTCAAGGATGTGTTGAATTAGCGCCTGGGTCGCAACATAGATGGCCACAAGATCGTGTTTCGGTATGATTTCCCGAAGAGGAAGTACATCCTAGAGCCATTGATTGAGCTCTCGGATACAGAGGTGGCAGACATCAACACCATAAAGAACGACCTCCGCTTTCATCTGGTCAAAGCCTATTCGAGCGGTGCCCCGCCGATGACCTACGATGATCTGCTATTGACCCTGGCAAAAAACCTGCAGTTCATGTTTGAGAGGGATGAAGTGTGGTACCGCACTGGACCTGGGGTTGACTGGCAAACATGGTTGCCACTATATAGGCCTCCCGCAGTCATTGACATAGAGATTACTCTCCTCTCCACTGATGTGAAAAGAGATGGGACAGTTCGAAAGCTCTACAATCAGGGATCATCCTTCCTCACCTACATAGGTGAAGGTGTCTCCCTGACGAGGGTGGGTCACAGGATCGGGGTTACAGGTGGAAAGCGCCTGCTGCGCCGTCCATTCGATGGACCAGCAAAAGCTGTTAACCTCCAAGAGGCATCCTATGGGTAGATTGTGTGTCACAGGTCTCGAAAGCCAAGGGTGCTGTTAAACTGCTTCAGCGAGTCGGACTCACTAGCCCGCAAATGACTCATATAGTCCTAGAGCTAAGACTCTTAGGTGGCGCCAGAGTGAAGAAGCTAGCCCCTGGATCTGAGGGGATGAAGATCACTATCGATCTGGATGGAACAGGGCTCGATCTGGCACAAATATTTCTCGAGGTGTTCACTCTGTTCAGTTTAACTCTTCATATATAGCCATGATTCTCATCATACTGCTCGTGCTGGCGTCTACAGCAGTGGCACAGGGCGCTGAGACTGCCATGATATTGGATGCCAAGTGGGCCCACTTCCGGGATGACCCCCAGTATAATCCTTGGGTCGACCCCTTGCGGAGAAACATTTACGACCACTTTCACCCACGTGAAGAGATCGAGTCTGTCTGCCACTTCTATGGGGTGGAGAGGGTAGGACGTGGGTGTCTGCTGGAGACACCTGCTCAGCACCAGATTCTCTGCGTAACATGTGAACATGCCAGAGTCTGCCGTGGTGCAAATGCTAATCAGTTTAGCATCCTACAAGGTGAGCGTTGTCAAGGTAGATGGAAGACACTATGGGTGGTTCCATCATGACGATGCGACTCTAGCTAATGTCATTATTTGTAGATTAATTATCGGTTCCCCATTGGCTCAATTGATAACAGCGCTGAATTCTAATAAAAAAAATATGGTTCAAATCTCTCAAAAGACCAGCTAGATGGTACCCAGTTCGAAAAAAGGTATGCACTAGTGTAGGGGTACGATGTCAGAAATAAGAGCAACGAGGGAGCCCCCCCCCCCCCCCGCTGCAGGGTCTAGCAGTAAAACTCCCCACAGAAATGAGAGATGAGAGAGGCCAGTAGAGGCCGGTGATACTGCGGTGGTTCTCCGGGAAAGGTGGGGTCTGGGAGTTTTATATTTTTTTTAGTTTTTTTTGCTGCAACGTTATGGCTGGAGTAGTGTTGTCATTGTCATTGTCACCAGACTCAGAACCCTCTATGTACCTTTCCATGATAAATCAAACAATATATATTTATACTTACACATATTTCAGGAATCGCACACCTGCTATATCTGGAATATCATCAAATATCAGACGCATCTGAAAATAATGGTAACAATGAAGTCATAAAAAGGTGTAACACGGATTTACAGATCGAAGTGTTTTCAATGACTCCAGCATTCAACATCAGTTTAGCCTATCTAAGTGAGACACAACTTAGGTATTTTTGCTTCCCAATATCGTCAGCAGAAATATTCCAATCAAGAAATGCCACAATCCTGAATAGATTCTGACAAAATTTGGCATAAACAGCATTGCCATCTTCACGGGCCAGATATGTAATACATATGCTTTATATTATATACAATGCCAAAAGTGAGTTACGGTGAAATATGCAATATATTTACATTCCTCATTATCTACGGAATTCAGTGTATCTTCAAATAACTATGTTTTACTTACTGCTTCTTGAGAATAGTATTTTACTGAGATAAATTCAGAACTGTCTACAGATAGATTAGAAGGAGATTCCATTTTCACATCAACTGCTATCACAAAGGGTACAACATACTTATGTCCTGGAATCAAATATAAACAATAACTAATTATAACTTTTGCGAAATATAGCATGACAGTTTAACTTGGTTAACAATCGTCAATTAACAATATCCATGAGCGAAGCAATATAATGCACTCGATCAGACCACATACACGAATATTCACCATTAGGAGAATGTAGGCCAATAAACTATCCTAACCATATTACTCCTGATACGATATGGTTATTATCATATATGAAGATTATATTTAACAGGTGTATATACAATTGAAGGGACACATATCTAACATCCAGGTGGTTAACACATTTGGTAAGCGAAATATGTACAAATACTCACTTGAACATGTATGACCATCTGGAAGTAAATGTTGTCTGTGAGGACAAATACAAGATTGGAGACCAGCAAGTACAATACAGCCATATGAGCAATTGTGATTCATTCCAGTACATGGTCTGTCTATCTGTGGAACTGGAAAAAAATGTATTTGTATTGAGGTTAAGTGAAAAAATGAACAACTATAGTGTATTTTGAACCACTATAATGTATTTTGGAACTTCATACTACTTCCCTAGACATTGTCTTGAAAACGTAGAACTAACCTTTATATTCTATGAGAATTGCTATTATTACTGAAATGGTATATTACTGAATTATATCTAATTTGAGAATAGTCTAAAATGATTTCCTTGCAGGAGATACCATTTATGATCGCCAGGTGTACTGATTTATAATATATTTCATAGCATGAGTTACAATAGCAATATGTTTGAGATCCTGTTTTCTATTTCAAAGCAAATAATTTGAATGCATGACTTATAGCTGTTGGTACATGTATCTATACATGCCTGTCTTACCATTGTCACAAGTTTTATGGTCTGACGCCAGAGTAAATCCATCTTCACAGGAACAGACATAATCTCCATCTGTATTTGTACAGTGGTGTTCACATTCATGTCTCTCGAAACAGTCATCAATATCTGAAATGTTAGATGTATATTTAACCTCTATTATCAACACAAAGCATATGTAGTATACGTTCACAACGGTTTAGTAACAACTATTGACAGAAACAATAACGTACAGTATATGGAATCAAATAATCTATCGCCACACCCTTATGCAAGGGAATTCAATTTGTTATATATCTACATCTTACCTTGACAAGTTTGGCCATCTCCATGGAGATCTCGAAAGCCAAAATGGCAATGACACCATACATCGCCAGCGGGTGATCTTTCACAGAACTGAGGGCAGTCACTACAATTGCTCACGTCTAGAAAGTAAATTGTGCATTCACTAATGATCATGTGCATGTACCATATAAATATTACAAGAGGTAATTAGTAGTAGTAGTAGTAGTAGTAGTAGTAGTAGTAGCAGTAGCAGTAGCAGTAGCAGTAGTAGTAGTAGTAGTAGTAGATCACCTGGTTTATGTTGGCATGTAGTGTTCCATTCATCACATAGGTCATCGTTGAAACTGAAAAATACACTCATTAGCACATTATAACATTCATGAAAGATGTTAATATTAATGTATAGCATAGTGTAATTAACCATTATTAAATGTAATTGTGTATGAATAAAAAGTGCAGTATAATTAGTTTCCATCTGTAATGAATCTCATAATTTTATGTGTGCATTATTTATATATTTCTTTATCAAGTGCAAACAAAGAAGTTTCTAATTGCCATCCGACACTTTGAATGAATCTGAGAAATCCGATATAATATAATGGATCATTTAGTGTCTTAATTTTTTGCATGGACTTGTCTCAAATCTAACATTGCAATTTGCCTTTTTGTTCTCCTCAGTTCTATAGGCATTGCTTATGGTGGATGCGGGTGGGGGTTGGTGGTGGGGTGGGGGGTGCGTTCACACATACCTGCACATAGTGTTTCCAGTATCATCACTACATGTCTCGTGGTATGTGTCACATGGTGTCCAGTCACAGAGCATGCGGTCATCTACAGAAACTTAAAGTAAGAAAACACTGTTTGTAATTCGGCCAGAGATGGTAAAGATCATTGTTTACTCTGGTGAGTTCAAAGAAAAAATCATCTCTGTGAAAATGTCCTTCGTATTGCACAACATATGTAGAATATAATGATTATGTAACAACTGCAATAGGTCGTATTACTCTGTGCATTGTAACATCCCTGCCCCTACGTGTGTAAATGGTTATCATCAAAGATAAAATATATAGAATATAATGTTTAAGTAAAAAATCCAGGAGATGAATTATTCTGTGTATTATATCAGATATATCTTCTATACTTACACTGGTGTAATTGCGTATCATCCAGCATCAGAGGTACAGATGTCAGATTCACCAATTCACCATTGTGAGCACTGTGTATGCTTCTGTGTCCACGGTGTAATTCTTGCAATCTGTCTTGTACATGTTTTGTTTCATTGTAGCTGGCAGGATGTTTGAAAACGACTTCAAAATAGAAGTTTGAGCTGGAGATGTTAGGGATTTTTCTGGAACATAAGTTATGTTAACCAATTGAGCATTGGCGCTTACGAGAAAACAATATCACACCATTTTTGATATTAAACACATTAAAGTAGCAATTTTGATAGATATATTCTATAGAATGACCTACTGATTGGACGTGCAAAACAGCCGCATCCGAGATTAAAATCTTGAAATTGTTTCAAATCAGTTTAGTCTAGGACTAGTTATTGCCCGGAAATTAACAAAGTTTGTATAATTCAAAGTGAGAAACTGACAAATATTGACGAAAAATAATTTAAGACAAACTTGACATTCGCCTCATTAGTATTAAGCTATGTTCTGAATTTGATTAGTTTAGTCTAACACAGTTTTTGGTGCAGAAACGGAAAATCGTCAGAATTCTAAACTTTTCAGGGGCAAATAATTCCGAGTAAATTGGACCTAAATTGGCGAACTTCGAACTTGGCATCTTTTGTCGTATTACTAATAGTCCAGTAAAACTACAAATTAACCTAGAACAAATTGCAACAGAATTTATTTCTTTTCTGCGGCATTCATGGGACTGCCAGGTGTCACATATCAAAAGTCCTCTAAAATCCCTCGATGGGAAAGTGGGTAAATTCGCATATTTAGCTACCGCCATTATATTCCATATTATTCGGCATTATCCGAATAATGAAACTTCCCTTACCTGCTTCATTCCGCAAATAAACAAAGTAGAAATGTTGTCTAAGCTCTGAATTTCATGGTCACGGAAGACAGTAAGCAATTGGCAATATTATCTTGAACCACTTGTACAAATTCTCCAAACCACAGATTAAATATGGTTGTATGCACAGGGCCGGGATAATTTGAAAAAATTATATTTAAAGTAAGTTTAATTTTGTTTTTGGCTTTTAAAATTTTATCTAAAATAAATTGCATTTCAATTTTCACTTTTATCTCACAATTTGAATAAATTTCTATACAATTCAATCAGAATATGGACATGGATTTAGATACATGCGTTATTTGTAACCAGAGCCTAGAAAATGGCTCACAAACTGTTAAGCTTCGAGTTAAAGGCTGTGACGGTATTAACAATGCTAGCAGAGCCCGTGAAAGCGATGTCATAGCTGAAGTAGGACAGAGGGTTCATGTAAAATGTCGACGGGAGTTCATTGATCCCAAGCGGATTGCCCGTGACGCAGAGAAAATTGAACAATCTCCGCCACCCATGCGAACACTCGTTCAGAAAGTCCAACATTCAATTTTAGTGAACATTGTTTGCTATGCAGATACCCTGCAAAAATTCAAGATGGAAAGAAACGTCGCTATGATATTTATCCAGTAAGTACTCATGACTTTCAATGTAGTATCGCCGAGGCCTGTGAGCAGAGAAAAGACGAATGGGGCAAACGTGTAGCTGGGCGGCTTGCCTTCACGCCGGATTTATGCGTTGTCAATACAGTATACCATCAAAGCTGCAGCATAAATTTTCGAACCATGAAAAATATCCCTCAGCTGCACTCATCTTGCTCATCCCAAAAACATGGAAGGCCAGAAGACTTGGACAGAGTAAGAGCATTTAGTGCGACAATGGCATTTCTTGAAAATAATGATGATGAGCAGCTGACCCTGCACGACCTTGTTAATAAAATGCAAGAGTATCTCGATGATAAAGAGAATAAAGCATACAGTACAAAATACATGCAGGATAAAATAAAAGATAATTATGGCGATGAAATATTTATTAGCACTGTGAATGGTAAGCCAAACGTTGTTACCTTTCGTTCTAAAGCATCTACTCTTTTGACTGACTTCTATAAAGAACAGAAGAGAAAGGATTCCAAATCAGAGAGCATGCTAATCATCCAGACAGCTGCCAAACTGCTTAGACACGATATTAAGTTAATTGATTCATGCACATCATCTGAAAGCTATCCATAAAATGAGCGACCCAGTAAAGGCATAGAATTATTTACCACAGACACTGCGGGAATTATTGCGGATTTTGTTTACTGGAAAAGACACAGAAATGAAACAGGCATCAGTTGGACAGGCTATTATGCAAGGAACTCGTCCAAGAGTTATTTTGGCACCTTTGCAGTTTGGGCTGTCATGTGAGATGCACCATAAATTTGGATCTAGATTTATTGTTTACACCTTGTACAAGCACGGATTTGGATGTTCATACGCGGAGATACAGAGGTTTGAGCGCAGTGCATCACTTCATGGTGGAGATCTACCACAGCCATTATCAGGCGAGTTCATTCAGTTTGTTGCCGACAATGTGGATCACAATATTTGCACAATAGATGGGCATAATACATTTCATGGAATGGGAATCATTGCATCTGTTACACCAGGAAACCTTTCGTGCAAACTTATTCCAAGAATAAATGTAACATATGAAGATATCAAGCAAGTTGGCAAGATCTGTCTCAGGAACTTTGAGTCTCAGCATACCAGGAACTTCCCATTGACCTTTAAGGAGTTAACTGCGATGGAACAAACAGACCCAACATCTGACATTGACATCCTCTGGGATTTCTCTTTGTTTCTGCGTTCAAGGAGACAGTCATGGTCTGGCATGATGCAAACTGTTCACCAAGGAGTTTATCCAGGTAAATCATCTGTTATTTTCCTTCCGATGATAGATCTAGAGCCAAGTAACATGACCTGCATCTTTTCCACTTTGACTTATGTTTGTGAACAGGCAAACCGATACCAGACATAAAAGATGTAACACATAAGAGGCGAACTCGTGGATCAGGCGCAACTGTTGTACTGACTCCGCAAACAGTTGTAACTCTGAGTAAGCCTGATTTTCTTAGTAACAAGCAGAACAAACATCGGTTCATATCAATCTTAAGTTCATCTCTCGAACAGGCTGGATGCTTAACGATAAAGGCAAGCAGTGATGCTGATGTCTTAATTACGCAAACGGCTATCTTGCCTTCAAAGTCAACAAATACTGCTCTTGTTGGAGACGATACCGACCTACTGGTGTTGCTTCTATACCATACTGATATGAATGGCTGTCAGCTATTTTTCAGACCAGAGCCAAACCAAAATGCAAAGAAACCCCGACTGTGGAATATCAAAATGGCAAAGGAAATACTCGGGTTCTGTTTGTGCTCACAGCTGTTATTTATCCATGCTATCCTTGGCTGTGACTCAACATCTAGGCTTTATGGAATTGGAAAATCTGCATCCCTTAGCAAAATCCAGTGCTGCAAAGAACTCTTTCAAATTGCTGAAGTGTTTACAATGAGTAATGCGAATAAAGATGACGTGATAAAAGCAGGTGAGAAGGCAATGCTTATTCTATACAATGGCACTTCAATGGATAGTCTAGTTGCTTTGCGGTACAAGCGATTCAGGGAGAAGGTTGCAAAAAGTTCCAAGTATGTTGAAGCACAAGATTTACCACCAACACCCGCATCCGCAAAGTTTCACAGTCTTCGCGTGTACTACCAAATTCAAGTTTGGAGAGGAGATGCTGGAGATATGGATCCAACAGAATGGGGCTGGAAAGTTCTCAACCACCAAATGCTGCCTGCTAAGACTGACATGCTGGCAGCACCTGACGATTTACTGTATTCAGTTAGATGCAGCTGCAAAACTGGCTGTGAATCAAAGAGATGCACCTGTAGAAAACATGGGCTCAGCTGCACATCCGCCTGCGAAGACTGTAAGGGTCTCAGTTGCTCGAATTCAATAACGCTCATTGAGGAAGATGACTTGGATAATTGATGCAAGATGAAATTAGTAGAAACCAGGTACCTATGCCATACTATTTCATCTTAGCTTAGCTTAGAAACACACAATACCGTGACATAATAAAATATCATATGTATTGTATCAATATCAATGATGGTATTAGGTAAATTCATGCAGGTGGCATAACACAATACATTTAATTTGTGGAGAATATTCATTTATTACTAAAAAAGTCCAAAAATACCCAGTCACACATATATTACATACCGGTTTTAAAGAAATAAAGAAAAATTGATTTTTCAGGTGAAATGGCCCAAATCTGGTAATAATTATGCAAATTTTACCCTTTCCACTATTGGAATTTTGGAGGACTTTTGATATGTTGTACATGATGGCCCCCTATACACTGGGCGAGGTAAAGAAATTATGTTGCAATTTGTTCCGGGTTAAAATATTTTTGGCCTAGATTGACTGGACTATAAGCAGCACATTCAAATCGGTGCTGGCAATCACAAGTTATTGTCCGGAAACGGATATTTCGAATTTCATACTTTTGAAGGCAAATAACTCTGGGTAAATTTTACAAAAATTGATGGAATTCGAACCTGGTCACCGTATTCATATTATCAAGTGGCATGCCGAAGCGGCTTCAAATCGTTGCACAACTTATTCTCCGGAAACCAATCAGCACGAACGCATATACGAACGAACATACATATGTATGAATATACGTATGTACAAATGTATATATGTACAAATGTATGTACGAATGTACGAGGTGGCAAATGCCCTTATCCCGTTGAACTTCATATTCGAGTGGATAACAATTATGTATGCTTTTTTATTTATATGAAACTAGAGTTTTAGAGATTAACCGAAATCAAGGATTTCTTTTGTCACGAGAGAGTTGATACTTACCTCCCTAATACTTTTGATATTGCTAAATATCGGCTTTCACTCAATAAACACTCAGATTAAAACAGTTAGGTGCCCCTACTGGGCAGGGAGTCAGAGCGTAGTCTGGCGGATGCCAGCCCCACCACCGCGCATGCGCAGACTAGCACTTCCTCTGACTAATTTATTGGCTGATACACATGCAACTATTAAGAGCCTGAAGACCGAGCCTCTGTGGGGTGGAGAGGCCGGGTCCGTATCTAGGGAGGTAAGTATCAACTCTCTCGTGAAAAAAGAAATCCTTGATTTCGTTTATTTCACATCAAGAGTATACTTACCTCCCTAATACTTTTGATATTGCCAGAATTCGACAGTGAATTCGGCGGGAGGGAGGCGAGGTCAAAAGACTAGCTCATCCCTATACGCCTTTCTGCGTTTAAGGCACTTAAACTTCTGAAACTGTATGAAAAAACAGTCAGGATTTGACTAACCATCGGATAACACCACCGATGTATGAGAGATGACCGAATGTCATATGCGCTTCCCCCCCCTCCTTCCTGGGAGGAAGAGTCGAATGACCTCAATGTCCTATACGCTCTCTACGTACAAGTGCCATGTACTATAGGACAGCGACGAAACAACTCCATTTTCGTATACTCTCAACAATGAACCACATAAATACACAAAACCATCATCATATTAATAACAGGTAACGTGACAAGACAATCAACAATGGACAACCCATGCACAAGACTGACCTTGTTAAAATGGCTGTTGACATCCTCTTCCCATTGGTGAAGAACGATGCAGTCCCAAAAAAGTGGTTGTTTCCATAAATTAATTGTGAAATATATAAGCAATGAGGAAACCCCATCAAAAATATAAGCCTAGTTATTTTTTCAAAATCGACAAGGCGAGAGGATTAGAGGTGTCACGGAGATAATGGTCTGTAAAACTTGACTCACAGTGCCACTGAGCCACCGACATAATATCATCCACAGGGACCCCATTAAATAGGGCAGTGGATGTCACTACGCCGCGGACACTGTGAGCCTTGGCCACGTCAACCTGCTTCCCGGTGGCGGATTTATGACAAAACTGAATGCATTCTACAATCCACCTGGAAATGGTGTCCTTAGAAGCCCTGCCATGTGGTTCAATATATGACAACCATAACGCCGACTGGTCGGTGCGCCACTCCGATGTACGTTGCTTGTACCGGAGAAGCGCCCGGACGGGACACCATGCTTTAGAATTAGGATCATATCTAGTTAAAGCAGGCAAAACAATAGGTTGACCTGGATATTTCAACGACTGATTCTTAGCCAAGAAATTAATCCTAGGTAGCAGCTTAAGGCCTTCCCCTGAAACCACAAAACGGTCATCCTCTGCTGATACGGCATGAATTTCACTTCTACGCCTAGCCGAGGCCGCAGCAATTAAAACACAGTCTTCAGTGTTAATAGTTTCATAGAAATGGAACTAAGTGGTTCAAAAGGCTTATCACCTAGTACTTGAAGCACTAGCGATAAACTCCAAGACGGAATCACAGGGGGATTCCTTGGTCTTAGATTGCCCATGCCTTTAATTAATACATTTAATGTATTTACTTCATCACTTCCCCTCTTAGCCAAGCAAGGAATAACAGACATTAAAGCTGACTTATAACCAGCAATAGAGTTAGGCTTGAGGCTATAGGCATCATACAGGTGACAGAGGAAATCAGCTACTACCTGAATAGATGAATCCATTGGATCAATACATCTTTTTTAGCACCATTCTGCAAATCTGTTGATTTTATAATTATATGCTCTGGAGGTTGACCCCCTCCTGGCTTTGGCAAACAACATGGCTGCTTGCTCAGAAAAGCCCTCCTTAATTCTAGATTCCTTGACAACATCCACGCAGTCAATCTGAACATTGACGGATTGTTGTGAAGGGCCTTGCCCTGGAAGATAATGTCGTCCATCAGAGGCAGAGGAACCGGATTGCAGACCAGAAGGTCCAGCAGATCCGTATACCATGATCGGCTTGGCCAATCCGGGGCGATCAGAAGCACTTGGCATTCCTCTTGTCTGATTTTCTGAAGAATTTTTGGAATCAGGATTGCTGGAGGGAATGCGTATGCATACATTCTCCCCCAGCTGATAGCTAACGCATCTGTTGCGAAAGCGCTTGGATCCGGAATCGGAGAGACGTACGTCGTCATCTTCGCATTCTTCTTCGTTGCGAACAAATCGATGTTGGGTTTCCCCCAATGGTCGAACAGACGATCCGCCACACATTGATTTAGTTGCCATTCCGTGGGTAAAACACTCATCCTTCGGCTCAATGAGTCTGCTAGCAGATTTAACCTTCCCGGAATATGAACTGCTTTCAAGGTAATCTGGTGATCCAGGCACCAACAAAGCAGTCTCCATGTCATCATACAGAGACTGGGCGACTTCGTTCCGCCCTGGCGGTTTATGTAAGTCACAACTGTTGAGTTGTCTGAACGAATAAGAACAATCTTGCCCTGAACTTTCTGTAAGAAATGTTCCAGGCCCAGGACTACTGCTCTTAGCTCCAGTAGATTTATATGTTCCTTTGACTGTTCCAGATTCCAAAGCCCTGATATCGTGGATTCTTCCAGGCAAGCTCCCCAGCCCTCCATCGATGCATCTGTATACACAGTCACCTGAGGGTGGGGAGGGGTTAGCATAACCCCCACCAAGAGATTCTCTGTGTCCAACCACCATTGCAGGTGATGAATCAGAGGCGCCAACACTGACACGTTCGAGTCCAGCGAACCTGTACTCTGGGTCCATTGTGTCATGAGAAATAACTGGATCGGCCGCCTGCATAAGGCGGCCTGAGGAATGACTGGTTCCAATGAAACCAGCATTCTCAAGTAAACCCGTGCCAGGACATGACGACTGTCGCACACTGACTGAATCAATGAGATGAGTTTCTGAACTCTCTCCTGAGTAGGAAAAACATATCCTGTCTCTAGATCGAAGAATATCCCCAGGTAAACAAACTTCTTGGGATGGAGTCAGCTCTGATTTTGGGAAATTGATCATCCAGCCCAAGTCTGTGAGAGTCTTCAAAACAATCTCCAGACTGGCCGATAAACTTTCCTGGGTGTGCGCTTTCAGCAGCCAGTCGTCTATGTACGTGTGGACTGCTATGCTTCTCCTGCGGAGGTATGCGGTGATCGCAAGAACCACACGGGTGAAAAGCCGAGGAGCCGTGGAAATTCCGAAGGGTAACACCCTGAATTCCCACTGTCTGCCCTGGAATGCAAATCTCAGGAAGCGACGGAAACTCCTGTGTATGGGGATGTGGAAATAAGCGTCCTTCAAATCTATCGACGCTGTCCACATTCCCCTCTCTAACCCCGCCAACACCGAGCGCACAGTCTCCATCTTGAAACTGGGAGTCTCTATGAACTTGTTCAATGGCTTGAGGTTGAGAATTGGTCTCCACCCTCCGGTGTTTTTTGTTACTAAGAACAGGGTTGAATAGAAGCCCGGACACCTTTGTGCCGGCTGAATAGCTCCTTTTTGTATGAGGGAATTTATTTCCTCCTCGATACACAACCTTTGCTCTGGATCTCTCGGATTTGGAGTCCAGATCGGCACTAGAGACAGTCGCGATGGCGGGCCTGTCATCCAATCGGGATGATACCCGACTGAAAGCCATCGCAAGACTAAATGGTCCTGAGTTAACCGTTCCCACTCTTGCATGTGGTCGGCTAGCCAGCCTCCCACCGGTCCACCTAGGGATAGAGGTGGACATAAGGAGTGCAAGAGTGGCACTGTCTCCTTTGTCAGAAACACCGGAGCGGTTCTCACCGTGGTAACCGTCCCATCAGGAACGATTACCACGCCCAGATCCTCGCACGCCACGACCAGCACCGCGCGCACCTCGGTGCACGGGCGGCTGCCTGGATGACTGCGCCTGAGGAGCCTGCGCCCCCCTCGCTGCTGGCCGAATCGCACGCGGCCGAGGCCGACGCTGCGATGGTGGTTGGCCTCTGACCTGGCCACCACCACCTCGAGCCTGCAGGGGACGATACGCAGGGGGTGCGGCGCGAACGTTAGCACGACGAAGCACCTCAAACTGCTCGCGCAGCGCCCTCTGGTTATTTACCAGAGTAACCGTCTCCTGGAGGTGCCTACATCCCTCACCTCCAAAGGGACCAGGACCTGTCATAGGCGTATGCAGTACCCTATTGTACAGGTCCTGGGACGGGCACAGATTGTCCAAGGCAAATGTGCGCCTTGCCCGGACACTCCTGGTCACCGCCCGCGTCATACAGTCCAGAGCCAGGTTGATACCATCCTGGATGGCTCGCTGGACTGTGACCGGACTTGGCTGGCGCGATGCGGATGCTGTTACTACCCCTTGTAACAGCTGGGAGACGTGGGACAGAGCGGCAATCGAAGCCCTCCCACTCTCCTCCGCATCACGCAACGCGGTATTTGCTGAACGCAACGCGTTCGAACACAAGACTCCCGTGTCAGAACGGGAGCCTGGCCGCGCATCCCCACCCAAAGCCGCGCGGTCATCCACGCTCGGCTTAGGTACCACACCGTACCGCTGGTAATCCAGGGGCACGATGCGGCAACGCCTGGCCACCTCGCGCGGGGCCTTAGCGAGACGTCCACTCGACTTAATGGACGTCTCCGCCGCCTCGAACATGTCAACGACATGCTCTGCCAGCGGCAGAGAAGGCATAGCATTAGCAGTAGGCTTACCAGCTAACCAAGGTCTGTGATCACGCTGGCTAGCCGACTGCTCCACGGGCAGATCTGGTCTAACACTCACCAACCACTGGCAAGCGTCAGACCAATCCTCCTCCGTGGCTAGCTGCGAGCGCTCTACAAGACGGGGGCCTTCGTCTTCCTCCTGAGCGCAAGCAACAGAGCTTGACGGCGGATACGCTGATATCCCTGGCAAGCCAGGGAGAGCATGCGGGCCTGACAACACCGGCATGCTAATCTCACTGGCTTGACCAGGAGCAGGCGCCGTGGTAGAGCGCGGGGCACATACCACCCCACCACGGCCCCGGCCAGCACCAGCGACACTCTCGGCAAGCCGAGGTATGCGGTAACGCTGGCCCTCAGCGCCCAGGGCCACAGTCTGAACCGTGGATTCTACCCCTGCGTGAGTAGAACCGTGGAATAAGTCGCCTGTATTCCCCGCGCGGGGTGCACAGACGTCATAATCCATGGCCACGTCCTCAGACGGCGACCCCAACAGGTAATCCTCATCCTCCTGGCCAGACAGATTAGACTCCGGGTCAGCAAAGAGAGCTAACCCGGACTGTCCAGGGAAGGTGCCATACGAGGTACTGGCACCCACGGCGTGCAGATACCCCTGGACTGATAAGCAGCCCGCGGGTTCCAGCGACAACCGTCCATGGTCCCTATTCGGCGCGGCACTAAGCCTGCTGCCAGGGTCGTGGAATGCACCCTCTAATGGGGCCACCTCTGAATCTTCGAACAACGGAAGCGTACTAAGGAAAGGTGATTCAGAGGTGGGGATTACCTGCTCCGAAGCAGATGATGAGGACAGCAAAGGATTTGGTCCCTAGGAAGCATGCCACGAAGCAACTCTGGAACCAAATCCTTTATTGTCCTCCTCATCTCTCCCAACATCTCGGTCCGGAAGGCCTCCATGTCCACCGCGGACGAGGCCTTCCTGTTACCCTTCTTGCTCACAACCTCTCTTTTCTGCTTCTTCTTCTCCTCCTCCACCACCTTGTCCTTCGCCTGCAAGCACAAGTATTCGGACATTAGCTCGCCCCCCCCCCAGTGCTTACATATCTCGCAATTAAGCAAGGGACCACAGGGGCTACACTGATAACAGAGATGAGGCACAAACTTGTCCTTCAAAAACCGTCCACAGGACGCACAACCAGGTCTCTGAAACAGGGCAAAGGACGAGGAGTATGAGCAATCTAGTTAAGCTCAGAAACTCACCAACTCAAGAGAAGGAAATGATCATAAAGATCAATATTCATCAGAAAACCAGCTTCGGACAACTTTAATTGTTAATAAAGAGCAAGGCTGATTATGACGTCATTAATCCTATGCTAGGAAAAAATCGATCCCCAACAAACATCCAAGTGCAAGGACGAATTGTATCTCTAACCAGAACATGTGCAGAATGGACATTTCGACTACACAACCATCAGATATATACTGATAACAATGGCAAATACTGTTAATTATCTCCCTTTCCTCTCTAAATAATTAACATCACCTCATATCAATAATTAGATACCTGACACTTTGTATAGACAAACCATCCAACGTGATGAACTGGAGCACTCCACCAACTGAACGCCTCTTAACTCTCTCAACCTCTAGGGGAAGGAATTGGATCAAGAGGGCAAAGTGAGAAGACCTTTATACTAGGCCTCCGACTCACTGGACATAAAAATTTTTGGTTAGATAACCTAACAGTATTAATAGGAAATGGAACCATGGTGGAGAGAAAACAAACCCTCTGCTGATGTGATGTCCATTACATATCGTCACACAGACCTGCGGACATAAACACAAAGAGAGATTAGTATGATATAGCACCTGGTTGAAATAAACCAACTAAACAAGGCGCTTATCACGGTAAGCGCGAGTCCCGGAAACACATTACACCGGGGACAAAACTCGCTAATTTTACTGGAAGTCACCTGATTTAAAGGTCCTGGGCCCTCCTCTGGCGAAGTCATCCTTCCTGCCATCTTTATCAGGGATAAACACTTCCAAATTTTCACAAAAACACTAAGAATTGAGTCAAGAAAAGCTCTAGCACAAAAACATGTGTAGACTCTCTGCCAATAAATTAGCAAAGAGGAAGTGCTAGTCTGCGCATGCGCGGTGGTGAGGCTGGCATCCGCCAGACTACGCTCTGACTCCCTGCCCAGTAGGGGCACCTAACTGTTTTAATCTGAGTGTTTATTGAGTGAAAGCCGATATTTAGCAATATCAAAAGTATTAGGGACGTAAGTATACTCTTGATGTGAAAACAATGCATCACAAGGGATATTCCCGCCTTCTGCTGAACCCCACCTTTCGCTGAATGCATGCAATTAAAAAATTGATAATCTATTTATGAATGAATCCAAAACAGAGTTCATCCACATAGACCTATCTACAAAGCATGAAACTAAAGAAAATGACGATCCGCTTCATGGCGGCGAACCATGGAGGAAATGTAGAATCCTGAGTTCACTGCTTTGCTGTACTGATGACATTGCTGCACGCTGCGTCATGGGGATATATAGCTTTCCTGTCCTTCTGGAAGCTATGGATTTGTAGATCAAAGATGCCCTTGATTAAAAGGACGCGTTTATACAAGGCAACCTGTAATTCCTTGATGCTGTATAACTGGAACAGCTGGGCAGCTCCAAAGACAGCTCTAGACAAACTCGACACCTGTCAACACAAACACCTACGCACTTCACTGGACACCGTTGGCCAGACAGCATAATTTCCAATGACGCACTGTACAAGATATTTAATACGGCCTCGCTGTCTGTAAAAGTCGCCCAGCAAAAATGGTCCATGTTTGGCCTTGTGCTAAGGATGTCAGAAGAGACACACGCACAGAGCCTTGGAATACAAAGCCAGAAGAAGACGGCATTGCATAAATCTAATAAGCATGCTATGAGGTGACGTCAAGAAAGTAGGACTCGGTACCCTCAAGTCAAGAATGGACCTGAGGAAGCTAAGAATTATGGCTGAGTACAAGACACAGTGGGCAAAAGCGAAGAAGGACTGATTGCAGCTGTAGGATGTTTCTACTACTACAGTCGCAGAATACAGTAAACATACATGCAATTAAATGTGAAGTTAGATGAACAATGAATTGATACTACAAGTAGCATGCATCCATACAACAACATTGGTTAATGTATCCATAAGACTTAAAACTAAAGATTTTATATCATGCTCCGTGAACAGTGAGATATATGTCAGCTTTGCCTACTTTTGATATAATAGTAAGCTACAATGCATCCATACACCAAGTTTGGTTAATATATACAACACCTCTTGAAACTACAACCTGGACAAGAATAATCTATGTTGTTCAGTGACTCATGAAAAGTAGGTCCCGCTACGGTTGATACATGACACACCTTGACACCATGTTGCATCAATATGACAAGTGTGCTTACAGTATACAAACTAGAGCTCCGCAAATGGTGCATAATACACAACCATATGACAAAACAATGAATGAGAGCTACCAGAAAATATTAATTTCTTCCTCAGTCCCAGACCAGTCATCTGTATGCAGCGTCAAATTGATCCGTTTAACAGTCAAAGAGCTATTGTCTTGAAACCAATTTTCAAGATGGCCACCCCTGAGTGCATGGCGCCCATATAGGACTTCGGATTATCATAAATTTCGATAAGTTTCTTCACCAGACATATTCCAGTCACCATATGAAGTGATCCGATAAATGGTAACTGAAATATCATCAAGAAATAAACTTTCAAGATAGCAGCCCGTGGCTGGCTGCCATCTGGCAGTTAGGATCATCGTCAATTTCGATAGATTTCTTCTCCAGATCTAGTCCAACCACCCTATGAGGTTTCAAAGCGATCAGATAAATGGAAATAAAGTTATCATCCGGAATCCAATTTTCAAGATGGTGGCTGGCGGCCATCTTGAATTTCGGATCATTGTCAATTTCTGTAGGTTTCTTCTTCACACGTAGTTCAACCACCCTATGAAGTTTCAAACCGATCCGATAAATGGGAACAGATTTATCATCCGAAAGCCAATTTTCAAGAGGGCCGGCGGTGGCTGGCGGCCATCTTGTATTTAGGACCATAGTCGATTTCGATAGGTTTCTTTCCCAGCCCTAGTCCAACCATGCTATGAAGTTTCATAGCGATCCGATAAACGGTAATGGAGCTATCATCCGGAAACCACTCTGCCGCCCACACTCACATAGGCCCGCCAACCCGCCCGCCCGTACACCTGCCCGCTTGGACAGATGGACAGCGCCATTACATAGTCTTGAAACTACAGCCCAGAAAAAATAAAATATGATATTCATTGAATTATTTACCTTTAGTGTATGCCCCACCTTTATACCATAAAGCATGCAAATACTGTTTGATTACTGTATACAAATAACTATTGAAACTATTCAAACCATTGACAAGAATAATCTATGATCTTCAGTGAACCATAAAACGTTGGTTCCGTTGACATACGTTTGTTACATGACACACCATTAAGCCATGATGCATCCATATACCAAGTTCAGTGACTATAACATTAAAACCCTTGAAAATAGTCCTGCCAAATAATCCGGGACGGATCCACGGATGCACGCAGATGCACAGATCAATGCACAGCCGCACAGGTGGACGCATCCATGCATGGACAAGTCGATTACTATAGGCTTGTTGAGTATGACGACAGTGCATATGATTCACAACCCGGAAGTGTGTATTTTGCTTTATTGCATCATAAATGCGTGCTTATGACGGCATCATTTGTTGTTAAACAAAAAACATTGTTTTGTGTATTTAACAATCGAGCTGAACTCGGAAATACATCATCACTTAACAAGCCTATATAGCTCCGCAACGGAGGGGTGGGTGGGGTGGGGCTGTGGGATGTACATGTATAATAATATACTTACTCATATGTCAACAATCTCACGCCAGACATGTATTGAATATCTTCAAATACAGGAAGCAACTGAAACAACGACAATGACAAACCATTAATTTAATGCCATGGCATAGATCCATGTAGTGCATTTTTTGCAGAAAAATATGTTTGTATTATAGCATGGTCTATATCAGAAACATATGACATAGGCCCCAATGGTATTTCAAATGAAGCACGCTAGGTTGAATGTCATGGGCACCATCAACATAAATGTAAGACATATAGCACAGGCCATGCTCGATGCCCTGATGTTTAGTGAAATATTAGAGAATGGACAAAATCAGGTATTTCCCTTCACTAAGTAGTATATCAACTACTAGATTTTCAATGGAAAAATTATGTAATACAACAAAGATACAGATATGCATTCCGCCAAACACAATCTCCTACCCAAGATTGGGCACCGTGGCCTTGACATTTGACACCAAAATCTAAAGGGTTCTTCGAAACACCAAGTACGATCTCCCACCCAGGATTAGCAACAGTCCTTGAACTTGAGTTATCATCCGGAAACGCACCTTTACGTCATGAATTAGGTCACCGTAACCTTGACATTTGACCCCAAAATCGACAGGGTTCTTCGGACTATCAAGGAAAAAGTTTCCGTCAATAGAGCTCATGATATCATCCGGAAATTAAAGCCGGAATGAGTGGGCAGACAGACGGATAGACAGATGGATGGATGGATGGATAGACAAAACAAACGTTATAAAAACCCTTATATTTATATAGGGTGGGGAGTGATAATAAATTTGTAAATCATGATATTTAATCTTCTTTTACTTACTGCTTCCTGGGAAAAGTATTTTATTGACAGAAAGGCAAGACTGTCATCAGATACATTCGATGGAGATTCCATGTCCACATCGACTGCTATTACAAAAGGGACGACGTATTTATGTCCTGAAATAAATATGTGCAATGATATTATATGCCAATAGCTTTATTTGTTTAGTAATACACTTTTCGTAGCAATAAAACAAATAATACAATGTACTTGACCATACGTTTATTATATCTATGACCAGGTGTGTGGTGCATACATATATATATATATATATATATATATTACAAATGGGCAAAATTGATCTCTATTCAAAGGTTGCAATATGTGATATATGATATATTCCCACACCTGATTTTGAGACAGTGGCCACAAAACAGAGATTCAGGTATTACCGGTATAATGTTGTACCGTCATGATATTAAAGCCATATTAGATGAGGAATTTAGTAGAGAATGTGCATATTCATTCAAGTACAGATTGATAATTGACTCTATAAAATGTGTTTTGTGAGATTCCACATATATGGTTTCATGTTGATTTACTTAGGCATGTGTATATCCGACATTTGAGAACAATTGCAGTGAGTAAAGTCGGAATTTCAAGGTAAATGGTGGCAAAAAATACCAGGCAGAAATTCTTACGCACACCAGCTTGTAGAAGATACATTACATATATGAAATTAAACATCCTTTCTACATATACACTGGCATACAGACATTCTGCTTGCCACGTCAATAACTTAGTATATATGATGCCTGATATATAGATCCAAACATGATTGCGGTCAGTCGACCATACACAGAACTTTGCTACTCCAATTACAACCTTGCTATACCATTTTACTAAATACATTTTAAGATTTCATGTTCTCATTTTTTGTCAAATCATATATATTTTATTAAATAATATGAAGAACATTATACCATGGGTATATACGTCTCAGTTTAGGGACGATTATAAGCATTGAATTTTTCTATCTAAATGACTTGAACATTAAAACTAGGTCGAGCGGATAGCAGAAAACAGGAGACATGAGTTTCTTTTATACTCTCCAGTATGAGATTAAATAGTTGCCACTTTAATTTCTTACATTCATTACCTATTTGAGACAAAAGTCCAGTTTATTTGGTAAATTAAATATCGTTCTAAGTTCCTGAAAAATAGCTTGTAAGTAAATGTCCAAATAAATGAATGGAATATAAAAAATAAGATAAATTCATTATTAAATGCTTTAATAAATGTGACTGTTAGGCACTATTTATTTAATCAGTTATTAGCTAGCTGATGTACATATTAATACTCACTTGAACATGTATGTCCATCTGGAAGTAAATGTTGTCTGTGAGGACAAATACAAGATGGCAGACCAGCAATTACAATACAGCCATATGAGCAATTGTCACTCATTCCAGCACATGGTCTTTGTATCTCTGGAGCTAAAACAAAAACATTGGTGTTTCAGTAAAATCAGTGCGAGTAACATGTCTCAGTAGCATACATGGTTGCCATGTATTTAAACTATTCGATACCTTTGTCACAAGAAAAACTGTGTCTAATATAGTTCAAATATAGACAAACGTGGGCCCTCATTTAAATTTAGTATTTCCCTTGTTATATTCATTAATTTCATTGTAATATACATACATGTTGATATCTATTAAACTGGATAACATCAAGGAAATGATAAATTCAACACCCTATATTATATAATTTTTTTAGGATTTTTACAAATAAGCTGACCTGTTCTATGACATTAACCACCGCGAGTTGTTAATAACTATATGAATGAAATGAGACAGTGAATAAAATTGAATTAAAAAATATAAATTATATTACCATTGTCACATCGTGTGTTGTCAGAGGACAGACTAAATCCATCCTCACAGGAACAGACATAATCTCCATCTGTGTTGGTACAGTGTTGTTCACATTCATGTCTCTCTGAACAGTCATCAATGTCTAAAATGACATATATACTTTCAACAGTAATGGGCCTTTCCAGGTTTATTCGGCCATCATATGACGTCGTAATTAACTACGTGACGTGTATACCGACACAATCAATGACGTCGTTATGACGTCATGAATGACGTAGATAAGTAGGCATACGTCAGGAACGAATAGTTGAGGATGGACTATGCGTTCGTATACGAATTGTATGTCTTTACTATTTAATCAATAGCTTGTTGAGTATTTTAATACTAATTTGACTGAGCGATGCTGTTGCCATAGGCAACAACAGCAACCAATCCAATTAGTTACAAACCATTCAACAACTTAACTGTATAATTTTCAGGAAATTGATAGAATTCGTGGATCCATTAATCACAACCCGGCGAAGTGTGGGTGGAGCTTACCTAGTGATGGGCGGGACATAGCAAAAACTGGAAATGTCCATTGCCTAGAGGATTGCGGGTGTAAGCACACTAGCTGTTAACGTTAAAATTGACATAATGAATTTTGCTTTAAAACATGTTCTAGATATTTCATATAGGTAATTAGCTATCAATATAGTGTGGAACTGGCGGTATCCCGCAATCCTGGAATTCTCGTTTCGTGACTGCCGGGCTAGCTGATTCCCACCGTTTCTACGGGCGCCCGGCAGTCGTACCTTGGAACCTGAAACGCGAGCACCTGCCGCCGGTTCCCCGTGCGATTCAAGAGCCCTGTTGGTGGTATTACTACAAATGGTGTCAGGCATACTTTGGGCCCTAAATTAAAAATTATTGTTAGTTATTTCTGAATTCTACTCACGATTTTGCTGTTAAAGAAAAAGATAGAATTCTCAGAAATATAAGGACTACTAGTCCTGCCCGAACGTCAATTTGACAGACTCTGGCTGCCATTTTGATTTTGTTTTAGTTTTTTATTATTTGATAATCACAGATGATAGGTGAGTTACAGTAAAATATATATTATTTATTTATACTATATCATGCAAATGTCGGGTATATAGATTAATATACCTTACATACATATGCCATATACGTCATAAAGTCAAGATTCAATGTTATTTATTTGAACGGTAACGAATCACTTATCAATGTATATTTTCGTGCTGTTTCTATGTCAGTATACCGTGGAATGACAACCCTATAGTTTCTGGATTGTTATTGTTAGTTGTATTCAGTGTCATTTGTAGGAAACCGCGATTCTGAGCTGTAGGTTAACTGTCGGATTTTTTACATTTCTTTATACTTTAATTACATTTCAGTTTCGTTGTTTATTTCAGAATTATTTGAAATAAATAAGTGGTATAAATCACTGTTGCTATAATTATTATTATTATTATTTTTAACTTTTTGAACATTGGAGGGTAATCTCCCTTCTAATCAACAAAATGTTTCAATCGTGGTATTAGGTTTACTAATTACGCTGAACATTATTTGTTTTTTCTTGTTGTTATTATTAGTTTAAAAGGTTCATTATCACATCGATAGCAACTCCGTTAAAACACTACTCAGCTTATGCCTTCTTTTCAAGTTAAAGCTGAGGAGTTTTTGGCTCGCACCGAGTGTTCTGTGGACGAGTCCTTCAGCCACAAGGTAATTTGTTGGGTACAAGTAAAGGTTTCATTTTGAAAAGGGATGATCAAACTGGGTTTTTTTAGTATTGGTGTAAGAGTGGTGGTACTACACAAGACCTGGTTAATATTTTGCAGTCGAGAATAGCTAACGCTGTTCAGAAATTTCACCTCATCGTTTTCTATATCTGGGCCGGAACATGTGATCTTACTGAGAAACGAGGTGATGGTTTTGTCTATTTAAGGACGGCCGATGATGTACTCGCAGTAGACCACATTTGCCAACACTTACTGTGCCATAGACATAGTAAGGCATTACGGCCAAATCGTGGAGTTTATCGATATCACGGCATGTTCTCTGGTCCTGTATAATGAGCAACCGCACCATTTGAATCCCTGTTTCTACAAAGACCAAGAGCTGCAACTGTATGACAGAATTGAGAAAAGCAATGCAGATATTGGTGTATGCACCATCAAATGCAGTGTAGAGTTAATAATCCGTAAAAAATCTAGTGCACATAAACGTGTCCTTATCATTATACTTTCGAGTTTCTGAAGGACGGCTTGCATGCGGGTACGCTACTTAATCTGGTCTGGTTTCGGAAGATTCATTTAGACGTTCTCCAGAGTTGCACCACCATCACTACTCAGTGAGCTATATTTTTCAGTAAGCAAACGCTCACAACTTATTTCAGTAAGCGATATTACATTTATAGTGAATATTAATTTCGCTTCCCCGGTATAAATCAACAAGTGACCCATAATGCCGAAACCTTTGTATATTAACACTGCAACCGTTGATGAACTTACTGCACATAATAATATTGTTAAAATTCGAGCTGCTGGCATAGTAAGTTTCCGTGAGTCCAGAAGAGGTTCCAAGATTAAGGCAGATCCTGGTCTGCCTGCCACAGCCACTGTCCTTGAACGATTGCTCCATACTGGGGACATCGTATTTTACATCGATGATGAAGGTGCTGTTGATGGGGTCGACTCGCACCCAGGGGAAGAATCCATGGAAGAGCAAGTAGCTAGACTGAAGATGGAACTGCTAGCTCAAGGTATCAAATATAAGGTACTTCTTAACTCAACTAGTCGACTAGGGGGTGATCAGACCCTAGTTGATAACCTGGCTCCTAGTGGGCGTTATACCCTTAGAGAACCTAAGAGGGAGTCAAGATCAGTTTCTCACCATGACACTAGGATGTCAATACCAGTTCGTAGAGCCTACTTGGATGGCTCTTCATACAATGACTCTAGAATGCCATCACCCGGTCGTAGAAGCTACTCTGATGGTCCTCTTCCACCTAAAATGTCAACTTTGGATGGGGAATGTGAGTAGAAACCATTTTTCATACAATTTGAGAATACTGCTTCAAGGTACCGTTGGTCTGATACATATAAATTAGACATGCTCATCTCAGCTTTAAGGGACGAGGCCTTAAAGTTTTACAGCATCTGATCTGTACAAGTCCAGAATGATTACGTCAGTTTATGCAACAAATTAACGTTGCGATTCGGGAAGAAAGGTCTGCACCACATCATCAGGAAAAAAAATACAAGACATACAACAAGAGGGTAACTCTTTGGAAGAATTTGCAGATATCATTCAGGAGCTCACTTTAGATGGCTACCCTGGTGCCTCAGAGAGTTTGGGCGAGACAATTGGCATTGCTGCATTCCTACGGGGTGTTGAGCATAAGCGCGACACTCATAGCTATGGATAAAGATCCAAGCACCCTGGAGGAGGCAGTGCAAATGGTCAATGCAGCCATCCATAATCAAAGATTGATCATGGGTTCCAGAAAACCTGAGGTGCGGAAGGTCCGTTTTCTGGACGATGCTTCAGATTAGATGGAGGCGGATAATACTGAGCAGTTGAGAGGCATAACGGCTCCTAGCAGAATAGATAAATTAGAGAAAGATGTCGAAGGGTATGGCAGAGATGAAGGTAGATGTTGCTAAGATTCTGAATCATATATTTGGTCAATTCGGACGAGGTCGTTCTCCAAGAGGAAAGTCAGTTCCATCGCATTCCCCTTCTCCTCCTTTCAGATCGGAAAAGTGATTTAATTACAATTTAGAGGGCCATTTTTTCCGCGAGTATCCGGCACCAAGGCGTACACGGTCGCCATCACCTTCTGCTTCACCGAGATCTTCGCCTGTGCAATCATATGACGGTCGCATGTATGAGTTTAATCGTGACCCAATGACACTAGTGATTCCCATTAAAGTAAATGGTGTTTCCGTGAATGCAGTAGTGGATACTACAGCACAAGTGACTGTAATTGGCAAGAACTTTGCAAAGAAATTACCTTACCCTTTAAAAAAGTTGGAGTCTATTGCATTGAAAGGTGCAGGTAGAGACAATATTATCCCTGCAGAAACTGTTGAGCCAGTCACAATTGCATTAGGCTCTATGGTGTTCCACTGGCCAGTCTTTCTTGCCAATATTAATGATCCAATTATATTAGGCCTTGATTTCTTGAAGGCCACACGGCCACCATTGATCTGACTAGACCGTGTCTGACAATTAATGGAAAACCGGTTCAAGCTTCATTGTTGAGAGTTCTTGGGAAGGAAGCCCAAGTAGCTTGGGTAACATTGAAGCAGAAAGTGCTCATTGGTCCTTGTGAGGCCGTGAAGACCACAGGCATTCTGGATCGGGAGATACAATATGATTTTGTGCTCCAGCCCTCGTCGAAACTGGAGGGCCTGGTAATGCCTCATACAGTGGCCACTACCAAAGATTCACAGATTCCTATTTTGTTAAGGAATCTGTCGGCCCAATATATTACTCTGGAACAGGACCACAACCTTGGTATTGTTACAGAAATTGAGGAGGTTTTAGACCCTGGAACAGAAGTTCAACTTGCTGGTAACCCCATAAACCAGGACGGTTTATGGACTTCTACAGCCACTGAGGTGGATATCCCTGTGTTCTTAAAGGGTCTGTATGAGAGGTCGATATCAGAGACGCAGTTAGTGCAAGTTAAATCCATGATAAGCGAGTATCAGGATGCATTTGCAAAATATGATCTTGATTTAGGTTTGTTCAAGGGGATAAGGTATAAGGTTGACACAGGTAATGCACAAACTGTTCGTTCTAAACATAGACGAACTCCTCTTGATTTTGAGAATGAGGAAGAGAAACACCTTACGGAAATGTTAGAGAAAGGTATCATAGTTCCATCAAAAGCTGAGTGGTTATAAGCCCCGGTATTAGTTCAGAAGAAAGATGGTGCTGTGCGGTATTGCATCGATTTTTAAGCTCTGAACAGTCCAACTCGCAAAGCCCTTTACCCCCTACCAAACATTGAGCCATGTCTGGATGCACTTGGTGGTGCTAAATTCATCAGCACACTTGATATGGCAGCTGGGTATTGGCAGGTCGAGGTTGACCCAGAGTACCGCCACAAGCTCTTTGAATTTGTCCAGATGCCATTTGGTACGTGCAACAGCCCGGCTACCTTTCAGAGGGTCGTACAGCTGGTGTTGCAAGGTCTTAACTGGTGCGAGTGTCTTGTGTATTTAGATGATGTGGTAGTGACAGGGACTGACTTTGATAGTCATATGACCAACTTCAAAGCTGTCCTTTCCCGATTCCTGTCACACAACCTTAAATTAAAACCGAAGAAGTGTAATTTGTTCCATACAGAACTCTGTTTCTTAGGCAAGATGGTCAGTGATAAGGGAATCGCTGTTAAGCCAAACAGTTTGGAAAGCGTCGCTAATTAGCCTGTTTCTAGGACCAGGAAAGAGCTGGAATCTTTCCTAAGGTTCATGGATTACCATCGATAGCACATACAGGGTTTTGCTGATAGTTCTGCTCCTCTCTCTGCGCTTACCAGTTCCAAAGTAGAGTATGACTGTACTCTAGAGCATCAGGTAGCGTTTGAAACACTTCAGGGTGCTATGGCCAATCCTGCAGTGTTACGTTATCCGACACTGGATGGTACCTTCATACTGGATATTGATGCTTCAGAGGCTGCTATTCATGCAGAGCTATCCCAAATTCAGAATGGGAAAGATGTGCTCATTGGTTTTGCGAGCCAAACATTGACACTGGCTCAGCGCAAATATTGTGTCACATGCAAGGAGTTGCCAGCCGTGGTAGCATTTACTAGGCAGTACCGTATGTACTTGCTACGATGGTCATTTATTGTGTGGACTGACCATCACAGTCTAACTTGTCTACTCAGTTTCAAGCACACCGAAGGACAACTAGCTAGATGGCTAGAAGAACTGTCCCAATATAATATGATGATGCAGTACAGGCCCGGTAAACAGCACTCTAATGCTGATGGTCTATCACGAGTTCCAAGTGATTCGTCACCTTGCCACTATTATAATGCTGGCCAGTCTCTTAGATCACTACCATGTGGTGGGTGCAAATATTGTACCAAGCTTCAACAGCAATGGTCTCAATTTGAACAAGATGTCGATGATGTAACTGAGTAATAATGACCTATCAGAGAGCGACACAGACAGCGACGATCCAGATGGACTGCTGGATGGTGTCCCCCAAACAGACCAGGTTATCGGAAGGTCAAACTGGTTAGACACATTCTCATTGGAAGATCTAAGGGAGCCTCAGTTAGCGGATCCTGATCAGAAGACAGTTGTATCATGGATTGAGCAGCTACACACACCATCTGACGCGGAGCTATATTTAGCTAGTCTAGCTGTCAAGTTTTAATGGGCTCGTTGTAATCAATTGATTTTTGTTGATAGCATTTTGCACTATCTCTGGGTAGAAGCAAATACCACACGGAATCTACTGGTAGTTCCAACGTCCCTCTAGAACCTCGTTTTGGAAACTTGTCATGATTCCAAGCTTGGCAGTCACATGGGTGAGTAGCAAACATTAGAGAGTGAAGGCCAAATATATCTGGCACGGATACTCTCGTGATGTGGTAGCGTATGTGAAATCCTGTCGGATTTGTAGCTGTAGCAAGAAAGCTTCCATCTGGCCTAGAGCCGCTCTGGACGAGTTCCATGCTGGTTTTCCCTTGGAATGGGTACATATGGACATTGTGGGCCCCTTTATCACATCTGCACTGGCAAATAGATATGTATTGATGATCATAGATCAGGTCAATAAATGGGTTGAGTGCTATGCCCTCCATGAACAAGTGGCAGAGCTGGTAGCCAAAACGTATGTAGAGCGTTTCGTCACCACATTTGGCTATTCATATTTCTTACACACCGACCAGGGTCGTAACTTTGAGAGCAATTTATTTAAGTAACTGTGCCATCTAATGGAGATTTAAAAAACACGCACTACAGCTTATAGACCATGTTCGAATGGACAGCTTGAACGTATAAACCATACCGTCTTGCAGTGTATATAGTGTTACCTGCAAGAGCATGACAGACAGAAAGATTGGGACAAGTGAATTCATTTCCTCGCTGGAGCTATGCAATCTACTGTAAGCCAACAGACGGGTTATACTCCCAACATGATGATGCTTGGTCTAGAAGTGCTACAGCCTATTGACATAATGTGCAAATGCCCTGTGTCTGCGACTACAGATAACACCCCTTCAGATGCCAGTGACTTCGCCCAACAGTTACAGCAAACGTTGCACGAAACTCATGACATAGCACAGATAACCTTAAAATGGCTCAGAAGCGCCAAAAAAGAGCATGTTCTACGTTTGCATGAGCGTGCCTATCATGCTGGTGATGTAGCTTATCTTGCTAATTCTGCAACTAAGATAAGTCAGTCCAGTAAACTACAACCTCCTTGGACTGGTCCATTTATTATTTATACAAAGTTGTCAGCAGCACTGTTTGGTATCAAAAACCAACGCCGGGAACTAGTTGTTCACCATGATAGATTAAAGCTGTGCAGAGATCGTGATTTACCTCTCTGGATATTGCGAATGAGACATGCTATAAGGTCTGTAGATCATGGCGATGATGTTGAATTATTATTCCCCGATGATTGCCGCAGGTTATCTGATGGTAACCATGAATCCATTTTGGGAGAGGATTTGGACGAAACCATTCCATATAGTATTGATCCATCCTCATCAAATCTGCATGATGATCTAGATGTTTTGACAGATGACCTGGATATCGACTCTGTTTTACCCATCCCACAAACACAGCAACACTCTCCTAGGCGCACAAGGTGGCAAGTCCGAGGAGCAACGCATCACACTTTCCCCTAGGCGCATGAGGTGTCAGGTCCGAGGTGAAATACATCACACATCTCCTAGAGATGACCAACTCCAAACTCACACCATTCAGAGTCGAACAGTTAGAAGGCCGTGCCGTCTTCCCAACAGGTTCCTAGATTATGAACTGTTTTAGAATGTTCCTTGAGCATTCATGAATTAGACTATGTAAGTCTTCATGGACCCTACTTGTCCACCTGCATATATGTTCCTCTTGTTTCATCTTATTTCGGATTCATTTGGTCATTGTACTGTTGCGGACTGCAGTTAACTTTTCGGTCGTATTACAGTACTGCAATAGTAGTATGATAATGTACAATGGTAACAGTAATTCAACATTAAATCATTACTGTAATCAAGATGATATGAAAGCATAATTTCAAATTTTAATATTCTGCATGGCACTGAAGCCATTCAACTTGTCCGGAAAACATTTATAATCATTGGCTTATGTTCCGTTTCCATCTTAACTTTAGTTTCAGCAACAGCAAAATCGTGATGTTCTATTTTTTGTAAAACTTTTAGAAGCTCAATTAGTTTGACAGCTAAGCACATAATGGCTTTTATCCCAGCAATTATACTCCTTGAGAACCAACAGGTGTCTATTGCTGTATGACTCACAGAACGCGTTATTATAATTATGCGTTTTTCAAATGACGCATGAATGATTGCGCGTAATAATGCATGGTTATATTTATGCATTTCTTGAACAGCGTGTGGATAATTACGCGTTGCACAAATGTGTTGTCAAATGATGCGTAAATTGTTATGCATTAATCATACGCACCGAATTTATTGTGCGTCATGACGCTTGGTCATAATAAAGTTTTCTGTTTATGTGTTTATGGATTAAATCCATGTACTCGCTTTTTATAATAAGTATATGCATCCTATGTTGTGATGCAAACTCATCTATGCATAGTGAAATTCAGTTCAGGATAGCTACACTATGTCAGTTCTACATTTGTCAGCCCAGATATTTTATATGGTAGCTCAAATATAATATATATTATTGTATTAGGTCAGCACAGATATTTTATAGGATAGCCCAGATATATTAATTCTACATTAGGTCAGTTCAGATATTTTATATTAGGCCAACATATTATATATACCATATTTATGTATTCATTTATTGAACATGTATCAATTACATGTTAAAATGATGCAATGACGCATTACTTTAGAATGCATGGTGCATGCATATTTATGATGTGCATTAGTCTATAGTGCAGAAGTCCTGCATATGACAGCATGTCTATAAAATGCATTTAGCAAAGACTGCATAAATCGTGCAGATGTATTTCTTGCGCATACCACTTTAGAATGTGCAAAGTAATTGACGCGTTAGTCATAACGCAAAATCATGTTTCTTTCGTCTGCTGTATTATCCATTCCATTATAGATTCACTCAGATATATTTATGGTGAAAGTGATAGTGGTTTTCCGGATTGCCTAAATTTGTAAATTCAGATCCGTTTAATTATATAAGAGGTATATATATCTTATAACATATATGTTAAGGTTAAAGATGTTCACTAAAATTAAAACTTTATGCAACATTCATAGGTTTTCCTCGAACCTCACATATTTTAATTTCAGATAACACTTCCATTAAATTCATGTGAGATTATTTTTATTAGTTCCTTATCAATTCGACAAGTCCGTCAATTCTGTCAGTTTTCTGCTGTGGTGGAAAACCACTGTCCTTAATTTTAGTTAGGGATGCTTTGCTATTTTAAAATGTGTAACAATGGCCCTCATCTGGCAGCTGTTTATCTATCCATCTGTTTTATCATTAGCAGCTCATTCTCTCTGGATGGATTGACACCTACAGTGGTCAAATTCTTTTTAATAATGGTCGATTCTAATTCTACCAGTTGAGCGTCATTGGCCATACAATTGTATTATAAGTTGGTTGGTTATTTATTTAATATTTTTTCATTTAAAAAAAAAGAATTTCTGGTATGGATTAATTGAGGCATCCATATTTTTAGATATATGAAGCCTCATTTTAAGAACGGGTAGGAATGTGGAA
Source organism: Chaetoderma sp. LZ-2023a (assembly GCA_034401795.1). Taxonomy (NCBI): domain Eukaryota; kingdom Metazoa; phylum Mollusca; class Caudofoveata; order Chaetodermatida; family Chaetodermatidae; genus Chaetoderma; species Chaetoderma sp. LZ-2023a. The sequence continues at coordinate 39,461,304 of CM067364.1, read as the reverse complement.
CTGGCGGTACCCGCAATCCTGGAATTCATGTTTCGCGGCTGCGGGCTAGCTGATTCCCGCCATTTCTACGGATGCCTGGCAGTTGTACCTTGGAACCTGAAACACGAGCAGCTGCCACCGGTTTCCCGTGTGATTCAAGACCCCTGTTGGTGAGTACCACTATAATGTACTAGTAGTATTACTACAATAGTATAAATTTAATTGTTACCTGGACATAATTGGCCATCTCCATGTAGGTCCCGGTAGCCAAGATGGCAAATACACCTGACATCCCCAGCAGGTGATTGTTCACACCTATGTGGGCACTCACTACAACTTCTCACATCTGCAAAGTAGAATTACTAAGGTTTATGTACATTTTCAAGGGAATTCTCTGAGGTGTTAGCTATAAATATAAGATAAATTAAAAAATTAAAACTACCATGTGATTCAGTTAATACAAAAAAGCAGTAGTGGTAGTGGTAGTGGCAGTAGTAGTAGTAGTAGTAGTAGTAGTAGTAGTAGTAGTAGTAGTAGTAGTAGTAGTAGTAGTAGTAGCGGCGGTGGTGGCGGTGTTGGTGGTGGTGGTGGTAGTAGGTAGTAGTAGTAGTAGTAATGGCGGTGGTATTGGTGGTAGTAGTGGTATTGGTGGAGTGGTATTGGTAGTAGTAGTAGTAGTAGTAGTAGTAGTAGTAGTAGTAGTAGGTAGTAGGTAGTAGGTAGTAGGTAGTAGGTAGTAGTAGTAGTAGTAGTAGTACCTGGCTTGTGATGACAGGTCGCATTTATTTTATCACACAGGAAACCTTCATGGGAACTGAAATAAAACAAAGAATGCATTATATAGGCACGAATGCCATTGATATTAATTTAGCAAATTGTTTATTATGATAAAAATATGCATATTCCAAATTATACATTTTATATAGATATTTAAGATAATTTAATTTCAATTTAATTGAAGTCTGTAATTATGGTCGTGCTCTCTGTATGATACAAAGTCATTTCCATATTAAAATGCATTTGTCATTGGACAAAATCTATGAATATATTTAAAACAAAACTTGCAAATCCCTGTGACATGCTAATGAGAAGTGGCTAGTTAGGCGAATTATCATGCATGTACCCATGTCTGTCATTGGGTCATTTCCAAAGGCACTAGAGCAGCGCAGGTATTTACATCGTGATTGAACCCAGTTGTGGATTGTATTGGAAGAATGTGTGTCTCTGCTGGTTAACTGGCTCTGCAACCGCAACAACATAAATTTAAATCTTCTAATATTCTAATCACGGATATGACTATATTCATTGATCTAAGCCTTCATACCCACCTGCATATCACATGTTCAGTATCATCATTACAAGTTTCATGGTATGTGTCACATGGGGTCCAGCCACAGCTGATGTGGTCATTTACAGAAACTGAAATCAACAAATATTGTATGTTTGCGGTATGCTTTCTGTGTTTGTGGATGAGGGATCAGTTAATGATATGGCAGGTCTTAGTAGTTAACAAATCATGGTTGTGTAATTCCAGGCATTTACATAGCGAATCTACGCATGTCTGCCAATCTGCCTTTACTGCACAGACAGATTGGCAGGCATGTATAGATTCTCTATCTAAATGCCTGGATTTGCATCACCATCACTTGGACACAGATTGTAGCAGTTCTAGCTGACTAAGCTTCATTCTCACATGCATTGTTAGTGCTAGCGCAAAAGGTACACAGATATGGCAAAGTATATATTATTAAAATCTTGTGTATAACAATTCTATATTATATACGTACAATTCCTTGTACGACTGTCATCCAAGATCAGAGGCACAGATGTCATATTCACAAAGTTACTAGAGTACAAACGAAGTAATCTGTCTTGGATGTTTTTTGTCTCGGCATAACTGACATGATGTCCAAATACTGCTTCGAAATAGAAGCTATATCCACTAATCGAAGGGATATCCCTGCAAAACAAAATGTGTGCATACAGTATTATTCCACCAGATTAAAGCAAAGGAATACAATGGCAGTAAACAATTCAATGTGTAAGATGTCAGCAGTATGATCAGATCATAAATGTTAGGCCCGATTATGTGTGGTTCTATATTATTCTATAGCAGTTTCACAGAATGTTTATTTCTCCTGTAGCGATTAAATACTTACTCATATTTCACAAATCTGACACCACTCATATATGTTATGCCTTCGAATGCAGGGCGTACCTGTAAATAAATAAGTAAATTAATAATAATAATAATAATAATAATAATAATAATCATTCTGTAAGCATTGCTTTGCAATACATGTCCCCTACCTGGTGATATAAATCTTTAGAGATTGACAGTCAAAAAATCCATTAAAAATTGACAGAGGCAGCTGAAACTCGAACTTGATCTGTAACTTCTCATAACATAGCAATAAACCAAGTTTCAGTTATATATGGTGAAGGAAAAGGAAACAGTCTTGAAAGCTGATATGTTTGTTTTTCCTAAGTCGAAAGGGGACATAGCTCCATAAAAAAGACGCAAACGCCTGAAGCTTGGTCTGTAATTTCTGATATTAAAGTAATGTACCAATTCTCAATTGAATAGCTTTAAAGACTGCAAGAAAAAGGGCGGGAAAACTTATATATTTTTAATTTAAGTCGAAAGGGGGCATAACTCCATGAAAAACTGACGAAAATGTCTGAAACTCGAGTTTACTCTGTAACTCCCTATACTAAAGGGACGTACACATTTCGCGTTAAATATCATGAAGGATTGGGAAAAAAGTGCGGAATGCTAATATTTTCGTCGAAAGCGTGCATAACTCCATAAAAAATTGATGCATACCCCTGAACTCGAACTTGGTCTGTAACTTATCATAACAAAACAATGTAGCAATTCTCAGTAGTATATCTTTAAAGACTGCGAAAATAAGTGCGAGAAACTAATATTTTTTTGTATTTCATAAGACGAAAGGGGATAACTCCATGAAAAATTGACGAAAATATCTGAAACTCGAACTTGCTCTGTAACCCCTTAGACTAAAGCGATGTACAGATTCTTCCTTAAATATCTTGAAGGAGTGCGACAAAAATTGCAGAAAGCTGATATTTTTCATATTTCCTAAGTCGAAAGGGGGCCTAAAACTCCATCAAAGATTTACGCATATGCCTGAAACTTGAATAATGGCATGTAACTTCTCATAGCAAAGCGATGTAGAAATTTTCAGTATAATATCATGAAAGACTGCGAAAAAAGTGCGGAAACCTCGAAAGGGGGCATAATTCCATGAAAAATTGACGAAAATGTCTGAAACTCGAACTTGCACTGTAACTCCTTACACAAAAGCGATGAAACCATTTTTGCTTAAATGGCTTGAAGTGCGAAAAAAAGTTCGGAAAGCTGATATTTCTTAATACTTTCATAGTTCTTAAGTCGAAAGGGGGCATAACCCCATTGACGCATATGCGTGAAACTCGAACTTGCTCTGTAACTTCTCATAACAAAGCAATGTAGCAATCTCAGTATAAGATCTTGAAAGACTGTGAAAGAAGATACGGAAAACTAATATTTTTTGTATTTCATAACACGAGAGGGGGCACAACTTCATGAAAAATTGACGAAAATGTCTGAAACTTGAACTTGCTCTGTAACCCCTTAGACTAAAGAGATGTACAGATTCTTCCTTAAATATCTTGAAGGAGTGCGGAAAAAATTGCAGAAAGCTGATATTTTTCATATTTCCTAAGTCGAAAGGGGGCCTAACTCCATCAAAGATTTACGCATATGCCTGAAACTTGAATAATGGCCTGTAACTTCTCATAGCAAAGCGATGTAGAAATTTTCAGTATAATATCATGCAAGACTGCGAAAAAAGTGCTGAAAACTCGAAAGGGGGCATAACTCCATGAAAAATTTACGAAAATGTCTGAAACTCGAACTTGCACTGTAACTCCTTACACAAAAGCGATGAAACCATTTTCGCTTCAATGGCTTGAAGTGCGAAAAGAAGTTCGGAAAGCTGATATTTCTTATTTCTTTCATATTTCTTAAGTCGAAAGGGGGCATAACCCCATTGACGCATATGCGTGAAACTCGAACTTGCTCTGTAACTTCTCATAACAAAGCAATGTAGCAATTCTCAGTATAAGATCTTGAAAGACTGTGAAAGAAGATACGGAAAACTAATATTTTTTGTATTTCATAACTCGAGAGGGGGGCACAACTTCATGAAAAATTGAGGAAAAGGTCCAAAACTCGAACTTCCTCTGCAACTCCTTATATTAAAGCGATGCACCGATTTTTGCTTAAATATCTTGAGGGAGTGTGAAAAATGTGCGTAAAGCTGATATTTTTCGTATTTATTAAGTCGAAATGGGGGCATAACTACATCAAAAACTCGAACTGGGTATGTAGCTTCTCATAACGAAGCAACATACCAATTCTCAGTTGAATACCTTGAAGGACTGCGAAAAAGGTCTGGAAAACCAACTATGACAGACGGATGGACAGATGGACAGACGGAGAGATGGACGGACAGACAGATGGAGTGCAAACCTATAGTTCCCCCTGTTTTACCAGTAGGGGACTAATAATAATAGTAACAATAATAATAATAATAATAATAATAATAATAATAATAATAATAATAAATTTAAGAACGTAGTTTTTAATATATACTGTGTTTGTATATGTATTCGCTCGTCTAAGTATTTGAGCATAGTGAAATTCAGTTTAGGTTAACAAATAGCAGATGACATTTCACCAAATGAATCTGGAAATATGTTTTGTTCAATAACACACATTCACTTGATTGAAACGAGTTACATAGGTATAGAGTATGCCATTTGCCTTGCATAAGAACTTAGAAGTTTGGTGTGCACAGGTATCAATACCATGGTTAGCATGATCTTATCCTTCAAATATACTCAATTCCAATGGAATGTTGGCGCACTAAATTCTATACAGCTTGATTCAGTTAGTCTAAGGTCATTGTGAACGTTATAGCCGGGAAGATGTTTTATCATTCAAAGATTACCATGGCCTTTCCCTTAGTCCATTCTTCTTGAAAAAACTTATTGAAAGTTGACATTCCAATAACAGCATTCGCAAAGTGCACCAAGACGCGGTTATTGCAGCAAAGTATTTTTAGGAATGAATTGATAAAATAGTATGTGATTAGGCCGTTGTTGAATCAAATGTCATAGGAAATATATCTGTAAAAGAGTTCCATGTAGCTAAACTAAGTTCAAAACCTCTATAGCACAATTGGAGAATTGGCAAAATAATTTCATGTATGCTCTTTGTAATGATGGTTAATAAACTTTGGCTATAAAGAGTTTAATTCTGAAAACCCCATTAATGTACCAAATACCATGGAGTATATGTATTCTTGTGAATCACACAGCATGGACATATGCTATAATACAATGATGCTAGTACAGACACAGACACAAATACTGACATTGACACTGATACAAACACGTGTGCTAGTTAAACACCTCACAATATACATATTGCATCTATTATGCTGAGCAATAATGATATATACACCTGTGCAAAAGTTAAGATCCAGCAAAAACAATAGAACGTAGAAACATGATGGTACAACTAGGCTGCCATACTTTTTGTCCCCGCGTTAGCTGACATAATTCCAAGTACGAAATGCACATGCATGCATGACTTCACGCCGCTTGATGTCCGTGCGTGGCGGGAAACAGCACACGTGTTCAGTTATGTAAAAGTCCAGTTTGAGGTGTAGAACATTACATACAGATTTAGGCGACAAGATTAGGAATTTTGTGTTCATGACCGTGGTTTATTTGTACAGAGAGAATTAGCTCTTGATTGTGAACCGCTATGGCAGTTCATAGGCTTGCATACCACTGGTATGTCATGCAGAGAGATTGGCAGACAGCTGAACATTAACCATACTGTAATCAGTCGTTTGATTGCAAAACATGGGCAAACTAACGAGGTGAAGGACAGGCCTAGATCTGGAAGACCGAAGAAGACTACTGCCCGTGATGATCGAGCCCTAGTATGCCTTGTTAGGAGATCTCCATTCACCAACAGCAAAGTGCTCAGCCAGCAATGGGAAACGCGCAATAGAGTGTCAATGTCTACCGTCAAAAGGAGACTGTATGCTGCTGGCATGAAAGCTAGGAGACCTGTCAGACGTCCTCTCCTCACTGCACACCACAAAGAGGAGCGTCTGAGGTGGTGCAACGAAAGAAGACACTGGAACATGAGATCCTGGAGACGGGTACACTGGTCCGATGAAAGTCGGTTCCTGCTTCATGCCACAGATGGTCGAACTCGTGTATGGAGGTCCAGACGCACGGCGTACGACCAACGTAACATCATGGAAGAAGTTCCATTTGGTGGAGGTTCCGTTATGATATGGGGGTGCATCTCATTTGATTGTAAGCTGGATCTGTTGACTGTACCTGGAACACTAAATGGACAAAGATATCAAGATTCCATACTGGATAGAGTTGTGGTCCCTCATTTTGTAAATCATGCACCTGGAACCCACCCTATATTCATGGATGACAACGCCCGACCACATCGTGCTAGAGCCGTGCATGAATACCTCCGCCAGAATGCCATCGAAACCCTACCATGGCCAGCAAGGAGCCCTGACATGAACCCTATTGAGCATATCTGGGACATTCTGGGAAACATGGTGAGAAGGAGGGATCCTCCTGTGCAGAACCTACAGGAATTAACAGACGCACTCCATCTTGAATGGCAACGAATACCACAATGGCGTATCAGTCGGTTGGTGACCAGCATGAGACGTCGTGTCCAGGCCGTCATCCAGGCACAAGGTGGATATACCCGGTATTAATAATGACAGTCTCAAACTCGTGCACAGATATTAAACTTCGTTTTCAGACACCATTAATGACAATCTAGCCACGTGTGTCAACTGTAGGGCAATAGTTGTCAGTTGTGTCAACGTAACCATATTCAGGCCTCGTTTTCAAGTTCAAACAAAAACATACAGTGTTTCCCCACCATCATAATCAGCATTCCTCTAGTTGCATTATTACCTCTTGCACTAAGATGGATGGGTACATAAATGTGTATGATATTGCTTTCTTCATAGCACATGAATATACCCTCGCATGTGCGTAAAAATAGGGTGGTGCTTAACTTTTGCACAGGTGTATATATTGATAAAAGCAATGACATTATTTTACTCATTATACTATGAGCTAATGTGTAAATTAAAATGAGGATAATTTGTAGGGAAGATATGCCATCATAAATAAGTTGGTCATCATGAAATATCAAGACAATTACACTATTGGTAAGCAAATGCCTAACATAAATTATATCATAAAATCCAGCATTGCCGGATTTTGAGAGGGAATGTCATATATAGACTTTCAGGACCGAGGTCTCATTTAACATAACTATCAAATGTCGAAATTTTTGCACTGCACAAGCTTGGCTGCGTTCAATGTCATAAATTTCGATGAAGTTGATAATAGTGGTATTAGATGGGACGAGTTTGAGATGATATTTAGCATATAAACCGATATTTTAAAAAATGTTCCCATAAATTCGATCCCAGAAAGACTTTTGAATGCACCATTTTCTGCAGTTCATTTTGGCTGCTGTGACGTTTAACTTGCTAAGAGTTCTGAGCAATCATATGCACCAAAAAAAATAATGACATGGAAAGCATCATTATATTGGACTTGAAAATTACCTGTAATCCAACTTTTTAAATTCCAAGCGTCTTACATGCAAATTTACAATCATATTTCATGACTAGGTAGTATACATGTTACAAATTTAAATCAACAACATAGCGTATCCCGCTGTCTTTACATGTTTGCCATTGTCGGCACTGGGAAACATTTATGGTCTCACTGGACATGTGGGTTTATTATGTGGAGTGTCTACCCAATGAAAATATTTCTTACGCATTATCATATCAATGGAAATATTTCGCATTATCAAATCAACAGAAATATGTTGTTGAATATTATGTGTGTGTTTATATCTAAAAATATGGAATACGCTGAAAGCCTTGTTTATATTATACATATGCATATCATTTATGATGTAGCTACTTACTCCTTCCTGCGAATAGTACTTAATGGCAATAAGTTCAGGACTGTCAGCAGATAAATTAGATGGCGGGTGCATTTCCAGCTCAACCGATATCACGAAGGGTACGACATACTTATGCCCTGTAATGGAATTTAAAAGTTTACATAATACTTATTTTTTATAACATTTGTCAAGCTTTGATACCTTAGTCAAACAGATTTATCACGGAAATCAAACAAATGTAACAAAGTCCCTTAGTTGATCTAGAATTGTTAGGACATTACTGGTGCATTAAAAATGTTAAGTTTAACAAGTAATGGACCTTTCCATTTTTAGCTATGCCCAGTCCATCTCTAGCTAAGTTACACACACACCTCGCTAGTGTTTTGATCGATCGGTCTCTGAACTCTGACTATCAATTTCTGGAAGACTATACAAGTAAGCTATTTCATATTTTGTAACTATTTGGCAGCAACAGCGTCCAGTCAAATTAGTTTCAAAATAGTTGACAGCATGCTTATTAAATAGTAGTGGCATACAATTCATACAACGTGTCAGACTATTAAGAGATAATGACCGGTAAATAGAATCATCTATGACGTAGTGATTATGACATCATCCTACTCTGGAAAGGTGAATTGTTAATGTTAACGTATTCATTAAGTATATATATACCATAAGCTAAATAAAAAGCCAATGATCATATTAATATATATTAATATGATCATTGGCTTTTTATTTAGCTTATGGTATATGTATAGTAGGTGGGAGCTCTGATTAATCTCACAGGTAAACTAGTCTACAATGTGAAGTATTTTTTGTGTATGTTACATACAATATCTAATTATGATATTAATAGTTACCATATGTATATATTAATACTCAGTTGAAAATGTGTCCAGCTGAACGTGTGCTTGGAATAAATGGACCATAAACATATACTCCAATTACAAACTTTTACTAAAAAAACTCTTCAAGCTTTAAACGTCATATTTGTGTCAAATCATATAGTTGAGTGGGATAAAATGGATATCATGCACTCCCCGGAAATCAACTTCTAATCAACGTTTATAGATCAGAAAAAAATCGTAGACAACGATGAACTATGTTAACAATAGAAGACGGCATATCACACACACACACACCATGATACTGACAAAATGTCAAAATTTAAAGTTAATCCATTGAGACGTCTAGGAGGAGTTGCGTTGACAAGAAATGATTGTCAGAGATGGATGGACTGGCAGATGGACGTACACACATTTTGGACAGGTGGATGGGCGTACAGGTACATGGATAGCACATGCACACCTTTACGTGGTAATGATAACACGTACCCATTTTCAAAAGAATTGGATTTAAACTGTAGGAGGAGTTGCCTTGGCAAGAAATGATTGGCAACGCAGTTTGTATCAGTTTTAGGATATTTAAAGGGGGATAACTCTGTACTGAACAATTTTTCGGACGCGAAAAAAGCACATGCACATCCGCATATTATACTGATAATGTGGACGACATTTTAAGTTAATCCATTGAGACCTCTAGGAGGAGTTGCGGTGACAAGACTGGGACAGATGTATGGATGGACGGACAGACAGACAGACGGGTGGACGGAGATGCTGATTGCTATATACCCCCGTCTTCCAGACCGGGGGGATAAAAAGCCATTCAGATGTCCCATGTACCCATGTACCCTTTTCGGGCTCCTGAACCCCCAGATGGGCCCATGGGACACCAATAGGATGCACTAGCATAGTCGAATGACACACTTTCTAAGGGGTATTCGAGATCACTGAGTCCAACATAGTTTTATTTTAGCAATTTGCGGTCATGGCCACGTGATAATGGTCAATGCAATGTCATTTTATGTCATTTCAGCCCAAAATTTTATGTTTTGAACGAAATTCGTCTATATATACACCTGTGCAAAAGTTACGCACCACCCTATTTTTACGCACATGCGAGGGTATATTCATGTGCTATGAAGAAAGCAATAGCATAAACATTTATGTACCCATCCATCTTAGTGCAAGAGGTAATAATGCAACTAGAGGAATGCTGATTATGATGGTGGGGAAACACTGTATGTTTTTGTTTGAACTTGAAAACGAGGCCTGAATATGGTTACGTTGACACAACTGACAACTATTGCCCTACAGTTGACACACGTGGCTAGATTGTCATTAATGGTGTCTGAAAACGAAGTTTAACATCTGTGCACGAGTTTGAGACTGTCATTATTAATACCGGGTATATCCACCTTGTGCCTGGATGACGGCCTGGACACGACGTCTCATGCTGGTCACCAACCGACTGATACGCCATTGTGGTATTCGTTGCCATTCAAGAAGGATTGCGTCTGTTAATTCCTGTAGGTTCTGCACAGGAGGATCCCTCCTTCTCACCATGTTTCCCAGAATGTCCCAGATATGCTCAATAGGGTTCATGTCAGGGCTCCTTGCTGGCCATGGTAGGGTTTCGATGGCATTCTGGCGGAGGTATTCATGCACAGCTCTAGCACGATGTGGTCGGGCGTTGTCATCCATGAATATAGGGTGGGTTCCAGGTGCATGATTTACAAAATGAGGGACCACAACTCTATCCAGTATGGAATCTTGATATCTTTGTCCATTTAGTGTTCCAGGTACAGTCAACAGATCCAGCTTACAATCAAATGAGATGCACCCCCATATCATAACGGAACCTCCACCGAATGGAACTTCTTCCATGATGTTACGTTGGTCGTACGCCGTGCGTCTGGACCTCCATACACGAGTTCGACCATCTGTGGCATGAAGCAGGAACCGACATTCATCGGACCAGTGTACCCGTCTCCAGGATCTCATGTTCCAGTGTCTTCTTTCGTTGCACCACCTCAGACGCTCCTCTTTGTGGTGTGCAGTGAGGAGAGGACGTCTGACAGGTCTCCTAGCTTTCATGCCAGCAGCATACAGTCTCCTTTTGACGGTAGACATTGACACTCTATTGCGCGTTTCCCATTGCTGGCTGAGCACTCTGCTGTTGGTGAATGGAGATCTCCTAACAAGGCGTACTAGGGCTCGATCATCACGGGCAGTAGTCTTCTTCGGTCTTCCAGATCTAGGCCTGTCCTTCACCTCGTTAGTTTGCCCATGTTTTGCAATCAAACGACTGATTACAGTATGGTTAATGTTCAGCTGTCTGCCAATCTCTCTGCATGACATACCAGTGGTATGCATGCCTATGATTTGCCATTTCACACGATCACTTAACCTTCGTCTTGCCATAGCGGTTCACAATCAAGAGCTAATTCTCTCTGTACAAATAAACCACGGTCATGAACACAAAATTCCTAATCTTGTCGCCTAAATCTGTATGTAATGTTCTACACCTCAAACTGGACTTTTACATAACTGAACACGTGTGCTGTTTCCCGCCACGCACGGACATCAAGCGGCGTGAAGTCATGCATGCATGTGCATTTCGTACTTGGAATTATGTCAGCTAACGCGGGGACAAAAAGTATGGCAGCCTAGTTGTACCATCATGTTTCTACGTTCTATTGTTTGTGCTGGTGCTTAACTTTTGCACAGGTGTATAGTTGGATCATACTATTTCAACATGGTTTTAGGAGGGCAATGATTAAAAAAATTGTGTTATTCTTGTGATCAGAGGTTTAGGTGTTCAGAGGATTATGTCATGTACTATGAGTAAATTCGAGGGGGTTTCGATAATTTGTTGTAATCATTTATTACATTATATATTGAAGTAGATAGCAACAGAATATTAGACGTCTTCAGACATTGCAAGGGAAGGGTTCTTCGCTATCAGATCCATCACTCATCATCGTTTTCAATGAAACTGTCAAAGTCAACCTCGTCATCTTCTCCCTCTTTCCCCTCCCCCTCCCCCACCCCACCCCCACCCTCCTGACGATCACCAGTGTCCAGGAGATCAATCAACGAAGTTGGTGGTACGGAACCTCAGGGCTACACCAGTTCGAGGACTCCTTCGTCAGGACTCCCTCCCTGCCCATCATCATATGGTTTTGGCTTTTCCATAATGGATTCGTCAGACTGCATCGCTCTCTGGGGTTGGGGTGGTGGTGTTGTGAATAAGCCATCGGGGAATATTGGACAAACACAAGTGAAGTGCAAGGGTGGGAGAGTTTCTGGTGTGTCGACGGATCAACGATAGCCAGTGTTCGGACATTGGAACCCTCGAACCAAGGCTTGACCTCTTGCACCATAATTCCACAAGCACTGTTGGCAAGGTTGCTGCCATGCACATTCATAGTGGTTGTATTCAAGTTGTCCCAGTGGAATATGATTTTGCCCTCTCATGTCATGATTTGGTGTCTCAGAAACGTTGATATTTTGTCCAGGGCCTTGGCCAGGACAGTTTCCATCTCTAAGCCAAAATCCTGTGCAGTATCATGGTGAGCTGATTGTTTGGGAACAAGTGCTGACAGTCGCACAGAGAAGCACGTGTTTGGGTAACTTCTATTCGCCATCTGACAGTGCAGGGCATAGGTCTTGCGCAATGAAGAATACCAGCTGCTTCGTCTTTTCACGTCCGCGCTACAGGTCATGACCATGCTGAGGAACCGGATGAGGTCTGGAGGTAGGAGCTTTTCAGAACTAAGCTACAAGAGTGCCGTCTTGGTACTTGTCTGCACTTCCGAAAGTATGAGCTCGTGCAAGAGCATGAGAAACGGTGATATTCGAGCTGTGCACGAGCCAGAATAAAATGGCATCAGCATTGTCACGATTAACCCTAGTGATTTAGACATGGTCATTGATTGGGTCATTCTGTGGGCGTTTCTGAAGTTTTTCAGCGCACTATTTCGAGTTCTCGTACCCATTTCATTTCAATTCTTTGATATAAGGCATGTGCAAGGAAGATAGTCATAGAACCTCATTCTGCTGTACGACATGAGTTTGAATGTGCTTCAATATTAAGACCAGTGCCCTCTCATGGTCAGCTAACACATGAGAATGCGCTTTCGTCTCTGCAAATCCCATGTTCATAGTTGGCGAATACTGTGAGGAAAGATCTCAAGCATGATGGATTGTGCTTGCTTTTGAACAAACAATGTCCATTCTTTCACCAGTCGATGAAGTCAAACTAAACCCATTTTCTCTGCCCACATGAGTCGATTTGTTCCCATGAAATTGTTGTTCTTCCAAGATGTGAAGTTTCAGATGAGACTTCCAAGATGAGAAGTTCGATTAGTTTTGCGGTCTCCACCTTCAATGTCTACCTTCCCACAGCAAATGCACTCTTGTGGGAAAATGTGTCCTTCGGAACAGCCTGAATATGATTTTTGAAAGGAGTGATGCCATTTGGAGGTTGATGTTTCTGGTTCTGTATCATCTTCCAGAAGATGGAGGGTGGCAGTAAAGCGCTGATAACACTGACAGTGTTACACAGAACTTTCCAGGTCAGAGGGGAGAGTTTCGGTGATCCGGTCGCATACTGATTGCATACGGCATGGGGACTTAGGGAACTGGAATAGTTGTTGGTCGTGGATCTTATGAAGCTGCTGGCATTTTACAATTGCAGTTCCTTTCATTTTAATGAGCGATGTAAAAGGACTATGATCAGACATGGATTAAATGAAATTACGGATTTATCTTTTCATGAGAGAGGTGATACTTACCTCCCTAACACTCTTTGAAATTCCCAAATATACACTTTCACTCAATAAACACTCAGATTTAAAAGGTTATGTGCCCTTATTGGGCTGGTAGTCAGATGACAGTCCGGCGGATGCCAGCCCCAACCTCCATGCATGCGCAGCCTAGGATTTCCTCTGACTAATTTATTGGCTGGCACCATGCAACTTTAAGAAAGCCTGAAGATCGAGCCTCTGTGGGGCGGAGAGGCCGGGTCCGTGTTAGGGAGGTAAGTATCAACTCCCTCGTGAAAAAAAGAAATCCGTGATTTCGTTTATTTCACTTCAAGAGTATACTTACCTCCCTAACACTCTTTGATATTGCCAGAATTCGTCAGAGAATTCAGTGGGGGGGGGGGGGGCGAAGTCAAAAGACCAGCGCTTCCATGTGCGCTTTTTTGCGTTTAAGGCACTTACACTTCTGAAATTGTGTGAAAACACAACAGGGATAGATTTGAACATCGGATAACACATCCAATGGCTGAGAGAAGACAATATGTCATATGCGCTCCCACCCCACCCCCACCCCTTTTCTTGGGAGGAACACAGAATTACCTCAATGTCCAATACTCTCTCTCTACGTGCAAGTGCCATGTACTATAGGACATTAAACGAAAAGGCGGCATTTTCATGTACTCTCAATAATGTACCACATAAAACACGTACCATCACCATTTTAATAACGAATGGTCACGTGACAACACAATCAACAATGAACAACATATAAACAAGACTGCCCTTGAGAAAGGTGGCTGCTGGCATCATCTTCACATTGGTGAAGGCTGATGCAGTCCAAATAAGTGGTTGTTACCACTGATTTATTTGTGAAATATGTAAGAAATGAGAGAACCTCATCAAAAGATGTACACCTAGATTATCTTTTCAAAATCGATAAGGCGAGAGGATTCGAGGTGTCACGGAAGTAATGGTCGGTAAAACTGACTCAGAGTACCACTTGGATACTGGCATAATGCCATCAAAAGGAATCCCATTAAACAGAGCAGTACGCCGCGTAAACTGAGCCTTAGCTAAGTCAACTTGTTTACCTGTGGCGGATTTATGACAAAATTGAATGCACTCTACAATCCACCTGGAGATGTTGTTCTTATACGCCCTGACATGTGGTTCAATATATGACAACCATAATGCTGTTGGGTCTGTCCGCCATTCCTGAGCACGTTGTTTGTACCGGTTTAATGGTCTGACTGGACACCATACTTTTGAATTAGGATCATATCTAGTCAAAGCAGGTACAATGTGGGTTGACCTGGATATTTCAGACTGATTTTTAGCTAAGAAATTTATCCTAGATAGAAGCTTAAGGCCTTCTCCTGTAACCACAAAATGGTCTGCCTCGGCTAATGAGGCATGGATTTCGCTTCTCCGCCTTGCCGAGGCCGCTGCAATTAAAAATACAGATTTAAGTGTCAACATTTTCATAGAAATGGAACTTAGTGGTTAAAATGGCTTATCAGCTAGTACCTGGAGAAATAGAGATAAAATCCAAGATGAAATCACTGAGGGATTCCTTGGTCTTAGATTGACAATGCCTTTAATTAAAGCATTTAATGTACTTACTTCATCACTTCCCCTATTAGCCAAGCAAGGGATAACTGTCATTAAAGCTGACTTATAGCCAGCAATAGAGTTAGGCTTGAGGTTATAGGCATCATACACGTGACAGAGGAAATCGGCTACTACCTGAATAGATGAATCCATTGGATTAATACATCTTTTTGAGCATCATTCTGCAAATCTGGTGATTTTATAATTATATGCTCTGGAGGTTGCTTGCTCAGAAAAGCCCTCTTTAATTCTAGATTCCTTGACGACATCCACGCAGTCAATCTGAACATTGACAGATTGATTTGAAGGGCCTTGCCCTGGAAGATAATATTGTCCATCAGAGGCAGAGGAACCGGATTGCAGACCAGAAGGTCCAGCAGATCCGTATATCATGATCGGCTTGGCCAATTTGGGGCGATCAGATGCACTTGGCACTCCTCCAGTCTGATTTTCTGAAGAATTTTTGGAATCAGGATTGCTGGAGGAATGCGTATGCATACATTCCCACCCAGCTGATAGCCAATGCATCTGTTGCGATAGCACTCAGATCTGGAATCGGAGAGACATACGTCTCATTCTTCTTCATTACGAATAAATCTATGCAGATTTCACCTTCCCGGAATATGAACTGCTTTCAAGGTAATCCTGTGATCCAGGCACCAGCAAAGCAGCGTCCATGTCATCATACAGCGACTGGGCCACGTCGTTCCATAATGGGGATTTTGGTAAGTCACTACTGTTGAGTTGTCTGATCGAACCAGAACAAGCTTGCTCTGAACTTTCTCTATGAAATGTTCCAGGCCCATGACTACTGCTCGCAATTCCAGTAGATTGCTATGTTCTTGTGACTGATCCAGATTCCAAAGCCCTGATACTGTGGCTTCTTCCACGCAAGCTCCCCACCCCTCCATCGATGCATCTGTATACATCGTTAACTGAGGCTCGGGAGGGGTTAGCATCACGCCCGACAGGAGATTCTCTATTTTCACCCACCAGTGAAGGTGGTGAATAAGAGGCCACAAGAATGACACGTTCGAGTCCAGTGATCTTGTACTCTGGGTCCATTGTGTCATGATAAATAACTGGATAAGCCACCTGCGTAAGGCCGCTTAAGGAATGACTGGTTCCAGAGAAACCATCAACCCCAGCATTCTCAAGTAAATACGTACCAGGAAATGGCGACTGTTGCACACTGACTGTATTAATGAGATGAGTAATTGTACCCTCTCCCGAGTAGGATAAACATATCCTATCTTTAGATCAAAGAACATTCCCAGGTAAACAAACTTCTGGGATGGCGTCAAATCTGATTTTTGCTAGTTGATTATCCAGCCGAAGTATTGAGAGTTTTCAAAACTATCTCCAGATGTGCTGATAGCCCATCCTGATTGTGTGCTTTTTTATAACCAGCCAGTCGTCTATGTACGTGTGGACTGCTATGCTTCTCCTGCGGAGGTATGCTGTTATAACAAGAACCACACTGGTAAAGACCCGAGGCGCCGTTGAAATTCCGAAGGGTAAAACCTTGAATTCCCCACTGTCTGCCCTGAAATGCGAACCTCAGGAACCGACGAAAACTCCTCGCTATTGGAATGTGGAAATAAACAGCCAACACCGTTTTCACTGTCTTCATTTTGAAACTGGGTGTGTCTATGAACTTGCTCAATGGCCCGAGGTAGAGAATTGGTCTCCACCCTCCAGTGCTCTTTGTTATAAGGAACATGGTTGAATAGAAGCCTGGGTACTGTTGTGCCAGTTGAATTGCTCCTTTTAGTATGAGGGAATTTATGTCCTCTATACACAACCGTTGATCTGGATCTCTTGGATTTTGAGTTCAGCTTAGCACCAGAGACAGAAGCAATGGCGGGCCTGCTATCCAATCGGAATGATACCCGACTGAAAGCCATCGCAAGACTAAATGGTCCCAAGTTAACCGTTCCCACTATTGCTTGTGGTGGGCCAATCGGCCTCCCAGTGGACCACCTACGAAGAGAGGTGGACATAAGTATCGTAAGAGTGGCATGGTCTCCTGGTCCAGAAGCACTGGAGTGGTTCTTACCATGGTACCCGACCCTTCAGGTATGATTACCATGACCAGATCCTCGCGTGCCATGGCCCGCGCCGCGCGCACCTCGGTGCGTGCATGGCTGCCTTGCTGGCTGTGCTGGAGGAGCATGCAACCACCTCGCTACTGGCTTCAAATTGCTTGCGCAATGCCCTCTGGTTATTGACCAGGGTGACCGTCTCCTGGAGGTGCTTACATCCCTCACCTCCAAAAATCCCAGGACGTGCCATAGGCGTACGCAGCATCCTATTATACAAGTCCTGGGATGGGCACAATTTGTCTAACGCAAACGCACGCCGCGCTCGGACATTCCTGGTCACAGACCATGTTAAACAATCCAGAGCCAGGTTAATTCCTTCCTAGATGGCTCTCTGGACTCTTATTGGACTAGCCTGGCACAATGCGGGTGCTGTTACTAACACCTGTAACAACTGGGAGACGTGCGAAAGCGCTGCAATAGGCACTCTCGAACTCTCCTCCACATCACACAATGCGGTATTTGCCGAACGCTAAACATTCGAGTACAGTGATCCCATGTGAGACCGGGAGCCTGGCCGTGTATCTTCGCCTAGAGCAGCGCAGTCATCTGCGCTTGACTTAGGCACCACACCGTACCTCTGATACTCCTCAGGTATGATGCGACATCATTTTGCCACCTCAGGAGGGGCCTTTGCGAGACGTCCATGTGCCTTGATGGACGTCTCTGCCACTGTAAACACATCTACAATATGTTCCGCCAATGGCAGAGATGGCATAACAGCAGTAGTCGGCTTACCTGCTAGCCATGGGCGCTGGTCCCGTTGGCTGCCCGACTGTTCCACAGGAAGACCTGGCCAATGACAAGCGTCAGACTAGTCTTCCTCTGTGGCTACCTGCGAGTGCTCGACAAGGCATGGGCATTCGTCATCCTCCTGAGCAATCGCAGGCGTGTACATGGCTGGAGGAACTGATACTCCTGGAACGCCAGAGAAAGCATGCGGGCCTGAAAGAACAGGCATGCTAAACTGACTGGCTTGACCAGGAGCAGGCGCTGTAGTATTGCATGGAGAAAATTTCGCCACACCACGGCCCTGGCCAGAACCTGCTACACCATTGGCAGGCCGAGGTATGCGATAATGCTGGCCATCAGATCCAGTCCAGGCTACCTTCTGTGCCATGACTGCGTGAGTAGTTGCCTGGAAAATGTCGCCCGTGCTCCATGCGAGGGGTGCATGTACGTCAATGTCAATGGGCACAGCGCCAGAAGGAGAACTCAGTAGATAATCCTCTTCTTCCTGGCCAGAAAGATTAGACTCTATTTCAGTGAAGAATGATAACCCGGACTGGCAGGAAAAGTATGATAGGAGGAAATGGTACCTATAGGGTGCGAATAATCGTGGCCTGATAAGCAGGCACCAGGTTCCAGTGACACCTGTCCATGAACAACCGTCGCGGCAAGCCCACTGACAGTGTCCTCATCGTGGCCTTCCCCCTCTAATGGGGCCACCTTTGAATCTTGGACGAAAATTAGTAAGTCCCTACAGAGCATCAATTCAGAGGTGCATCTCTCCCATCATTTCAACACGGAAGACCTCCATATCCATGGGGTATGAGGCCTTCCTCTTACCCTTCTTACCAAGAACCTCTTTCCTCGTTCTGCTCTCCTCCTCAATCGCCCTTTCCTTGATCTGTAATGATAAAAATTCAGATATTAGCTCGTTCTCCCCCCCCCACTGTCTACAGATGTCACAGTTAAGCAATGGCCCACAAGGACTGCATTGGAAGCATAAATGTGGGCTGAACCGTTCTTTCAAACCTTCCACAAGAAGGGCGACCAGGCTTCTGAAACGGCCAGAAGACGAAGACAGTGAGAATTTTAGTCAATGAATTAGTAACTCAAGACCAAAATAAGAGAGGGAAGGTGGCCAAAAAGGCCACTAAGTAATAAGTAAACGAGCGTTGGACAAATCTTTATAATAGTTATTAAAGTGCAAGGCTGACTATGACGTCATAACTTCAAAAATAAGAAATTAATCTGACCCGAAGACAATATCCAGGTGTAAAGACGAATTGCATTCATATCCAGAACATCTAAATGGAATGGATAGTAGAGACAGACTATGCACACATCAGATATACAATGATAAAATGGCAGATTTCCAATATATTTTCAAAAATAATTGAAGTGCCTAATAATCATAACCAGAATACCTGCATCTTTAGCATAAACAGACCATCCGATCTGATGCACTGGAAGCTCCACCAAACTCTTTGACCTCTGAACACTCTCCACCATTAAGGAAAGGAAGTGGACCAAGAGGGCAAAGTGATAAGACCTTATGAGGCCTCCAACTCAATGCGCATAGATTTTGTATTAGTTCTTTCTAACATTGTTAGTTGGAAATGGAACCTTGGTGGAGAGAAAAACAACCCCTCTGATGATCTGCTGTCCTTTTCAATCATAGATAGATACCTGTGGACACAAACACAAAGCGAGATTAGTATTTCATAGCGCCATATAGAAATAAATCAGTTTTATGGGCGCTTATCACGTCTAATCACGAGTCCCGGAAACACATTACATCGGAACGAAAACGCTGAATTAGACAAATATGTATTAGAAATCACCTGATGACTTGGTCTTGGACCCTCCTCTAGCGACTTCCCACGCTCAGACCTGATTTTCAGATGATTAATAAGTTTAGAAAGTGATTAGAAGCAGCAGAAAACTCTTAGAAAAAGTATGCATGTGACTCTTTTGTCAATAAATTCGAAAGAGGAAATACTAGTCAGCGCATGCGCGGAGTTTGGGGCTGGCATCCGCCGGACTGTCATCTGACTACCTGCCCAATAGGGGCACCTAAGTTTTTTAATATGAGTGTTTATTGAGTGAAAGTCGATATTTGGGAATATCAAAGAGTGTTAGGGAGGTAAGTATACTCTTGAAGTGAAAAGCACATGAAGGATGCATGTATGCAGAGAATGTTTGGGGCTGCAAGATCAATGGTCCGGCGATGTTTTCTTTTGGGCATAATGACCGTACTTTACAACCATTGTTCATCTGTAAATGAATAATAATAACAAGTATATAGATGATTTCAGCTTAAATTCTCATTTTACAGGCTGAAATGACATAAAATGACCTTAAATTGCCCATTATCACATGACCATGACCTCTAATTATAAAAATAAAACCATTTTCTGACTCGGCGACCTCAGAAACCCATTAGAAAGTGTGTCATTCGATTATGTAAGTGAATCTTCTTTTGGGGCCCCGACACCCCATCTAAGGAGTTCAGGAGCCCGAAATGGTACGTGGGACATGCGGACAGCGTTTTAACATAGCTTATCGTTTTCTACGCCTTTTTCCTGATCTAGAAATGTTGATTAGAAGTTGATTTCCGGTGTGTGTACGATATCCATTTCTTCCCAATAGACTAATAGCACGTATTTTACAAAACAAAATGAAGAACAGTATACCATGGGCAGAGAATTTAAAAATGCCTAGGAGTTTTGATTCCTCACAGTAGTAAAACATTTTACAATTTAAAATTTAGCAAACATTGCTTTATAAAGTATTTATTTTAGACAATATTTACTCCCTTATTAGCTACTAATGCATGTCTTAATACTCACTTGAACATGTATGTCCATCTGGAAGTAAATGTTGTCTGTGAGGACAAATACAAGATGGCAGACCAGCAATTACAATACAGCCATATGAGCAATTGCGATTCATTCCAGCACATGGCCGGTACATCTCCGGAACTGGAAAATTAGTATTACTGATTTTAGACAGGAAACAATAAAAGCATAATAAATATATATGTAAAGATTGTGTCTTGGGTATATATAAATGATCTCAAAAAGTTACTATGTTGCATCGACTTCACCACAAGAGTTTAGAAATTATTCAAAGTAGTGATTGCATCGTTTTATGCTATTTTAGGAATGAGAATAAAATCATGTTTTTGAAAACATTCATATCCTGATAGAGATGCCAATCTGTGATAAAAAGTGATCAACATACCTATGCCACAACGTGTGTGGTCAGTGGACAATGTAAACCCATCTTCACAGGAACAAACATAATCTCCATCTGTATTGATGCAGTGCTGTTCACATTCATGTCTCTCTGAACAGTCATCAATGTCTGAAATGATATATGTACATTACTTTTCATTGACCTCATGAGGGAAATGCTGGATACATTCACAAACTGTGACTGATAACAATGACAGAATCGATATCCATCCAAATATCCATTGCTTTCATTTATATATCAGACAATAATATTCCTGAATAGATTATGAATTTAAGTCGTACCTTGACACAATCTTCCATCACCATGAAGATCGCGATAGCCAAAATAACAAACACACTTGACATTACCATCGTGTGATTTCTCACACCGTTGAGGGCACTCACTACAACTATCCAAATCTGCAAATAGAAGGAGCAATGTGAGTGCATGCATACTGTTGAAATCTATATATTTTGCTGCAAGCTAGAGATATAAGAGGAACTAATTAAATATAATATTCAATCACTTTGATGAAATCTCCACTGTCAGGGGGAGCAGGAGGATGTGGAGGAGGAGGAGGAGGAGGATGTGGAGGAGGAGGATGTGGAGGAGGAGGAGGAGGAGGAGGAGGAGGAGGAGGAGGAGGAGGAGGAGGTGGAGGATGTGGAGGAGGAGGAGGAGGATGTGGAGGATGTGGAGGAGGAGGAGGAGGAGGAGGAGGAGGAGGAGGAGGAGGAGGAGGAGGAGGATGAGGAGGAGGAGGATGTGGAGGAGGAGGATGTGGAGGAGGAGGATGTGGAGGATGTGGAGGAGGAGGAGGAGGAGGAGGTGGAGGTGGAGGTGGAGGTGGAGGTGGAGGTGGAGGACGAGGAGGACGAGGAGGACGACGACGACGACGACGACGACGACGACGACCACGACGACGACGACGACGACGACGACGACGACGACGTGGAAGATGAGCAGGAGGAGGCGGGTGTAGTAGTAGTAGTAGTAGTAGTAGTAGTAGCAGCAGCAGCAGCAGCAGCAGCAGCAGCAGCAGCAGTTGTTATCGTTATCGTCGTTGTTGTTAATGTAGTTTAAGAAAATTTATCAAATTTCTTTTTCACGAGTGAGATGACATACTTACCTCCCTAACACTCTTAATATACTAGTATATCGGCTCTAAATTCAATAATATTCAGAATTATAAAAAGTGTTGTGCCCCTAATGGGCAGGTGGAAGTACAGAGTCATGCACATGACAGACACCACCCACTGCGCATGCGCATATCGGTACTTCCGTTACTGAATATTGGCTGACATTGAAGAAACTATTCAATAACCAAAGCACCAGGCCTCCGTGGGGTGGCGAGGCCGGGATCCTGTTAGGGAGGCAAGTATGTCATCTCACTCGTGAAAAAGAAGTTTGATAAATTTTCTTATTTCACATCATGAGAACATACTTGCCTCCCTAACACTCCTGATAAAAACCAGAATTTGAAAGTAAATTTGGTGGGAGGGAGGCAAGGTCCTGAAAACCAGCACAACCTCGAAGAGACTAGGCTCTTTGAATTCTCAAGAGATTTAAAACATCTGAAATTGTGACTGAAACACAACCAGGAATAGAATTTTTGCATCGGATAATCGACCTATGAAGAGAGATTGATCAAAAGGCAAATGCGCCCCCCCCCCCCTCTTTCTGAGGAAGGTTAGGGGAAAACGCTGCTCTAAATGACTAGCACGTTCTCTAATACTTAATGAATAGTAGGGTTGGGCGATATTGCTCAAGGCATGACGATATCGGTATCTCATTAAAATACCGCGGTATCACGATATATCATCATTTGGGTGGGGTGTGGAGTTAGGGTGTAAACATAGAATAACATGTATTTCAAATTGGTGTTGTCTACATGTTATTTTCATTAAATTTGTTGCATTAAAACCGTAAATTGAGATCGCCATGATTGCCATTTCCGCATATTTAATACACGAAATTCCACACTGACACCCTTCAATATACAGTTTAAAGCAACGAATCTAATGCAACTAACCGTATTCACCACAAATAATTACAATAAAGGATTTTCTTATGTTCTTGTGTTGTATTTTGTGTTATCTTTACCTCGCGACAACTGTCAAAAGATTGAGCAAGGAATACACATTAACTTCATTGCGCAGAAAGGAATTCCACAGAGCGAAATCTGATTGGCCACCGTATCATACTTGAGCCAATCAGAATTCAGACTGCAGAATTCCGACAGCTGTTATCACGCCCGCCGCTAGTGTAGACGATGCAAATTAATAAAATAACACTGCATGATTTTGAACAAGAACCAGCGTGAAGACTGGAAACAATTATATCAGATTTTATTTGGTCTGTAATATTAAATACTAATTTGCCGCATTGTAGACCTATTCAAATTCGTTCACTACTTAGCGGTCCTATCCATTGATCTCAAGGCATAGCCGGGATGTGTGAAATTAACCCAGTTAACACTGCAGCCAAAACTGCCACAACCGATCGAAGACTGGAAATAATTAGGCCTAAATTATTTATTTTAAGGCTGTTTCTCACTTAGAATAAATCTGTAATGTTATATATGGGATGAATTTTGATCTGATTCGTTTAAAAATGCTAAATATATTGTATAAAGTTACATAAAAACGTATAACGATAAAGCAAGCGATTAACTTCCCCCCTCACTCACCGTTCCAAGCTGTGGTATTGATAAGGGATTAAGTGTGTGTGGTTTCCTATCGACCTATAACGTTTTAAAGTTTAAATCTTTCATGGTCAGAAGAATGTTTAACCATGCAGATCAATGACTAATGGATAAATAGCTTGACCTGTAGTAATGACGTTATCAGATTGGAATGTGGGTAGTGCAAATGGTATTCCCCAATGACTAACACTCAGAATGAGGCAAGAAAAAACATGGCGGCGTCTATTTATGTAATTATAAAAAGTGAACAACAAAGGATTATTTTGTACTTTAAATCATTTTATTAGCGCAAACAAACCATGAATTAAATGAACACAGATTATTTTGGAGTTTATTAAGTTTTTATTACCTTAGACAAAGACTGGATTATTACTTAAAGACTATTACTGGACCGAATAGAGGTAAGAGCATGACATTTCTAACTTAGTTATTTATATTATGCTCACAGTTAAAAGTGCAATATCGTCCTGTCGGTATTTAAGATATTTACGATTTTTCGAAATTATGACGATTTCGGTATCGGTATTCGGTATATCGCGATATTGACGATAATATCGAAAAATCGCCCAACCCTAATGAATAGTATTATTAGACATTGGAAAAAGAAGAATTGCTTCTATTTTAAAAAACTCTCTGAAAGAACCACAATTAAGAGACATTAACCATCACCATATTAAATAAAAAATGACACCATCGCCAAGACAAAAAAACAAAAATGGTCATAAATACTGACCTCTGATATCTTGGACGCGGCACTCATCTCTTCCACCACCGGATGCAGAGAATTGTACCAGTTAATAGTAGGGATACCCTACCAACAAATGTGATATTTGTAAATAGCAGAGGAGGAAACTATTTACAAACATAAACCTCTACATTACGTTATTTTCTGAGGACTGAGACGGCGAGCGGGTTAGAAGTGTCACGAAGGTAATGGTCGGTAAATATTGATTCACAGTGCCACAGGGCTACTGACATAATGTCTTCAATAGAAACACCATTAAATAATGCCGTGGAAGTTACCACACCATGGACACTATGAGCCTTGGCTCTATCTACTTGGATTCCAGTGGTTGTCTTATGATAGAATTGAATACATTCTACTATTCATCTGGAAATAGTGTCTCTTGACGCCCTACCATGGGGTTCATTATATGACAACCATAGGGAACATGGGTCCGTCAGCCAAACCGGAGTTCTTCTCTTGTACTTATTTAAAGCACGGACAGGACACCATACTTTAGCACCAGGATCATATCTGATTAAGGCAGGTAAAATAATAGGTTTACCCGGATATTTTAAAGATTGATTCTTAGCCAAGAAATTCAATCTTGGTAGAAGCTTAAGGCCTGCACCTGTAACTATATAACGGTCAGGATCAGCAGACAAGGCAGGAATTTCACTCCTGTGTCTGGCTGATGCTGCCGCAAATAAAATTGCAGTTTTAAGTGTCAATAATTTTACAGATATAGCACTAAGTGGTTCAAAAGGTATATCACTCAAAACCTGCAGAACCAGAGAAAGACTCCATGACGGTGTCAGTGGAGGATTTATTGGTCTGAGATTGCCCATACCTTTAATAAGAGTATTTAAAACACTTACTTCATCACTTCCCCTCTTTGCCAAGCAAGGGATAACAGTCATTAATGCTGGTTTGTATCCAGCAATAGAATTAGGCTTAAGACTATAGGCATCATACAGGTGAGAGAAAATCAGGTACTACCTGAATAGATGCTTCCATCGGATTGATACATCTCTTTGGGCACCATTCGGCAAATCTGTTGATTTTATAATTATAAGCTCTGGAGGTTGAGCCCCTTCTGACTCTGGCCATGAAATTGGCTGCTTGCTCAGAAAAGCCCTCCTGAATTTGTTGACAACATCCACGCAGTCAATTGAAACATTGACGGATTGTTGTGAAGGGTCTTGCCCTGGAAGATAATATTGTCCATCAGAGGCAGAGGAACCGGAATGCAAACCAGAACGTCCAGCAGATCCGTAAACCATGATCGGCTTGGCCAATTCGGGGCGATCAGAAGCACTTGGCATTCCTCTTGTTTGATCTTCTGAAGAATCCTTGGAATCAGGATTGTTGGAGGGTATGCGTATGCATACATTCCCTTCCAACTGATAGCTAGCGCATCTATTGCGATAGCACTTGGATCTGGAATCGGTGAAACGTACGTCGTCATCTTCGCATTCTTCTTCATTGCGAACAAATCTATGTTGGGCTTTCCCCAATGATTGAACAGGTGATCCGCCACCCATCGATTTAGTTGCCATTCCGTAGGCAGAATACTCATCCTTCGGCTCAATGAATCTGCTAACAGATTCAGCCTTCCCAGAATATGAACTGCTTTCAAGGTGATCATATGATCCATGCACCAGCAAAGCAGCTTCCATGTCATTATACAGACTGGGCGACTTCGTTCCGCCCCGGCGGTTTATGTAACTCACTACTGTAGAGTTGTCTGAACGTATCATCACAAATTTTCCTTCCACTTCTTTTAAGAAGTGTTCCAGGCCTAGAATTACAGCCCGCAATTCTAGCATGTTGATATGTTCCTTTGACTGTTCCAGATTCCAAAGCCCTGATATAGTGGCTTCTTCCAGGCAAGCTCCCCAACCCTCCATCGATGCATCCGTGAACATCTTTACTTGAGGGTGGGGAGGGGTCAGCATGACCCCCGCCAGGATATTTCCTCTCTCCATCCACCAATGAACGTGATGAATGAGAGGGTCCAACACTTGAATGCGCGAGTTCAGTGATCCTGAACTCTGCGTCCACTGAGCCATGAGAAATAATTGAATCGGCCGCCTGTGTAAGGCCGCCTGAGGAATGACTGGTTCCATTGAAACCATCAGACCTAACATTCTCAGATAGACGCGTGCTAGAATATAACGACTGTTGCAAACCAACTGAATGCACGAGAGGAGATTTTTCACTCTCTCCTGGGATGGATAAACATATCCAATCGCCAGATCGAAGAACATACCCAGGTAAACAAACTTCTGGGATGGAGTCAGCTCTGATTTCTGAAAGTTGATTATCCAGCCTAAATCTGTGAGAGTTTTTAAAACTATCTCCAGATTTGCTGTCAAACTTTCTGGGTTGTGTGCTTTCAGCAACCAGTCGTCTATGTAAGTGTGAACAGCTATATTTCTCCTGCGGAGGTATGCCGTGATAGCAAGTACCACTCGAGTGAAGACCCTTGGAGCCGTCGAGATGCTGAATGGAAGAACCTTGAATTCCCATTGGCGTCCCTGAAAAGCAAATCTCAGGAACCGACGAAAACTCCTTGCAATTGGAATGTGGAAATAAGCATCCTTGAGATCTATAGATGCGGTCCATTTCCCCTTCTCTAACCCCAACATCACCGATCTTACTGTTTCCATTTTGAAACTCGGTGTGTCTATAAACTTGTTTAGAGGTTTGAGGTTGAGAATTGGTCTCCACTCTCCGGTGTTCTTTGCCACAAGAAACACGGTTGAATAGAAGCCCGGGCAATCTTGCGCTGGTTGAATTGCTTGCTTTAGAATGAGATATTCTATCTCCTCTTCTATGCACAACCGCTTGTCTGGATCTCTTGGAATTTGAGTCCAGACCAGTACCAGAGACAGATGCAATGGCGGACCTCTTATCCATTCTGGACTGTATCCGTGCGAAAGCCATTGCAAGACTAAGCCGTCCTGAATTAACCGCTCCTACTTCTGAATGTGACAAGTCAAACGACCTCCCACTGGTGCACCTAGGGTTGATGGGGTGCCCATAACTTTTATAAGTGGGAGTGTCTCTGGTACAAGTGACAACACCCGAGTGGTACTTGTGGTAACCGGAAAAATGTTTAGCGCATAAGGCCCAGTTACCATGCGTGGCTCCTCGCGTGCCACGACCAGTGCCACGTGCACCAGGGTGCGTGGGCTGCTGTCTGGCTGGCTGCGATTGAGGCGCTGGCTGACGTACAACAACATGCTACTGCTGGCGCAGCCGACGCAGCCTCTGAACCCGGCCTGCCTGCTGTCCTCTGACAATGCCAGCACCGTCACGAGCGTACTGCTGTCGAGCAGCCGAGGTCTGAACACGCACGTGTTCTCTGCGCAGCACTTCAAACTGTGCGTGCAACGCCCTCTGGCTGTTCACCAAAGTCACTGTCTCTTGGAGGTGCCAACAACCTTCACCTCCAAAGAGACCAGGGCCCGCCATCGGCGCTTGCAACAAGCGCGACTTGAGCTCCTGGGATGGGCACAAATTGTCCAATGCAAAACTGCGCCTCGTTCTCAGTGACTTTGTGACTGACCTAGTCAGACAGTCCAACGCCAGGTTGATGCCATCCTGGATGGCTCGTTGGACTTTCACTGGGCTAGGTTGTTGATGCACTGACGCTGCTACTACCCAGATAGCAACTGAGAGACATGCGACAGCGCATTAATCGCCGCTCGTGAACTCTCCTCGGTGTCGCGCAAAGCGGCATTAGCCGAGCACATAGAGCCCATGCACAATGCTCCCATGACAGCATGGGAACCCGGCCTCGTATCTTCCCCCAGAGCGGCGCGGTCGTCCGCGCGCAGTCTGGGCGCTAGGCCATATCGAGCATACTGACTAGCAATAACTCGACATCGCCCAGCAACCTCACGGGGGGCCTTCGCGAGGCGACCTTTCGGTCTGATCGACTCCTCTGCCGCCGAGAACATATCTAAGATATTCAGCATACGACAGAGACAGAGTCGTGCTGGCCAACGGCTTTGCCTGTAACCATGCCCGAGGGTTACCGGCGGCCGTCTCTTCTATGGAGAGCTCTGGTCTGACAGCAAGGAGCCACGCACATGCTTCTGACCAGTCTTCATCCGTGGCCACCTGCGAATTGCCGACGAGCAGCAGGCCCTCGTCATCTTCAATGGCATTCGCATGTATGGCCGAGGAGGAGGCTATAGACGAACCTGGCTGCCCAGGTAATGTATACGGGCCTGCGAGGGCTGGCATAACATTCTCCATAGGCTGACCAGGCACCAAGGCAGCACTTGTGTGTGGGGTTAATGCCCACCCGCGCGGCCCGGAACGTCCGTATGAGATTCCATGTCTAAGCGTGGAATCTTATACGGGCGGCCGTCTGCTCCAAACCAGCCCACAGGCTGAATCATGAAACCTGCTCCCGAAGGGAACAGTGCCATAGGTGTGAGCGCTCACGCTGCCCATGAGAGGAGTGTAGACGCTCGCATCCATGTCTTCATGGTCATCCTATGGACCGAGCAGGTAGTCTTCATCATCTTCCTGGTCAGGATAGTTAGACTCTGGATTAGTAAGGAAAACTAACCCAGACTGACCAGGACAATGCTCGAAAGCAAGTGAGGTTACTCCGCGAGTGATCGTGGTCAGGCCCGCTGGTCGGGTCCCGCCTGATGCTGCTCGCACCGCTGGAACACCAGGCGATGTGAACATCAAGCCTGGGTCCAAGACGGCCGTCCCTGGATCACTAAACACTTTGTCCGAGCTAGTAGGGCATGATCCAGGGACGGGGGCTACCTGCACTGAGGTCGACGTGCAGGAAGTTGAAACACCTGTGCCAGGCAACAAGCCGTGAAGCATGTCAGGCATCAGGTCATTCAAAGTCCTGCGCATCTCTCTCACTAACTCAACCTTGAAGGCCTCGAGCTCACCCTTCTCAGAGGCCTTCTTCTTACCATCCTTCGTCTTCTTTCCCTCCTCACCCATCAGCTTAGCCTGGGAACAGAAGAATTCAGAGGTTAGATCCCCCCCCACCACTCTTTACAAATGACACATTTGTTAGTTAGCCTACAAGCTGAACACAGATGGCAAGGGTGGGGGAAGAATCTAGCCTTCATAGGCTTCAGACAGAATGGACATTTCTGAAAATGGAAGGGGTACGAAGACAATGAGTATGATAGTTTGCAACGCCTTGTTAATTGACTATTAGTACAAAACAAGAACAAACTCGAGAGAAGAGATCCACTTTTATGACAGACAACCCTGACGGGGCAGCTAACTTCTCTAGTTAATAAAAACCAATCACAACCATGGTCCCAAATTAAGAAAGAGAGAGAGAAAGATTATGACTATCTAGATATCTCTTCACCATCATAATAAAGTGTGATGAACACATCACAGACTCCTTTAAACTAAGATTATGACATCAAGGAAAGAGAAAAAACTCTGGTTGATTATGACATCAAACCTCAATGCAAAAGCTCCTTCAAGGAGAGGGGATGTCAGAAAAGAAAGCAAGAAATATCTAGATATTAAAGACATTCATACCTCCCGAATAATATAATATCAAATAATATATATTCGAGAACACATGCACACACAAGAGAGAATATAGTGCAATAACAAAAGGCAGCAGAAAATTGTGATTATTTTCAAATAATTATGTGCCATAATTAATAAACTCCCTTAGCCTGAGCACAGGCAACCATCCTCTTGTGCAGGAGAACACGTCCATCCATCCGCCGAGACTCCTCTTCCAGAAGAACTGATGAGGGGGAGGGGGTGGGGGGGATGGGACAAAAGGAAGGAGATATTTCCTTTATTAATTTAATATCTCCAACCCATAGACATATCACGATGATAAGTAAAAAAGAGACGTGAACAACCTTTGAGAGAAGAACATGAATCCTTATTCAAGCATAAGACGACCCTGTAAGCACAAAGCACAAGAGATTAATAGCCCTAGGTGCTGGGAAAAAATTTAACAAGGATTCCCAGCGCCTGAAAACGCGGTACCGCCGAAACGGCCGTGACGAAAAACTGGTAACAAATAAAAGTTACAAGTCTTAAATAAATATATGGAACAATATCACCTTAAGGGATTACGAGGAGGACTCCTCCAATAATTTAGCATCAGCCATGATGGCTTGGGATGGTTTTGTTCTAGAGAATTTTCAGATAAAGAGCCTGTGAATATTTTCACTTGTTGCTTATCAGCCAATATATTAGAAAACGGAAGTACCGTTATGCGCATGCGTAGTGGGCGGTGGGAGGTAAGTATGTTCTCATGATGTGAAAGATTCTGTTGTCGTTCTAGCGGTATATTACCTGGTTTGTTGTGACATGTATCATTCATTTCATCACATAATAATCCCTCGTGGGAACTGAAATACAACCACTCATGGCATTATAAAATATAAATGTATATGGCGTGGAAAAGCAATGTTACATATAATAATAAGAAAATATTATTTTCTCTAATAAAATTATTGACATTAATATATGTACGTAATAAAATAATAATTTAAAATCTGATTCTCATTTAAAGGATGGGAAACGGGAACAACTAAATGCTGTTGACTGATAATTTCATATAATAATAAAATACTACTATGTGTAAGAAACTGGAATAATTCGAGAAATAAACATTTAGTGACTAGTAGTGGCAGCGGTTTTGCTTAACCTGAAACCAATTATTCACACTACCGGTGTACCACAGACCTGATATAGTTTCGTGAACTGCACAACAATTGACATGCAGAAGGAATGAGTTTTAGTGAAAAAACTTTTCAAATAGATTGCTGGTGTTCAGGGCCATAACATGATATGTGCGACTGTGCGAATCAGTGTGACTGTAAGTAGTTCCTGTCGCTTGAAACAATTATTTTCAAACAAATTGGTTTAAAATTTTAATTACCTGTGGTAATTAGTCTATCTACTCAGCTTAAGGCACATATAACTGGGATTAAATGATCGGCTATAGACGACACTTTTCATAAACCTGCCCCTCTAGAGCACAAAGGAATAGCAGGTTCTCTAATTAGTCACATAAATGGTACTTAGCTGAATTTTTCAAAATATTCCAATTTATTTTTGTTTATTTTACTAGTGGTTAGTTTTATTATTAAATGAAGTTATCATGCAACTGCATTTGATAGTTGTCTGGGAATGCCCTATAAATGTGTCTATTGTTTTTATTATGAGTCAACTTATCTTGTCACAATCTTGAATTCTATCTGTTTAATTTCATAGGAAAAACTGCATCACCCACCATACATTTAGTAAGATGTTATCTTTATACTCATATAGCTGTTTTGAAATTTCAATCAGGCGAAAACAAAGTAGAGAACAGAGCTATTAATTCCCCATCTTTTGAGGAATGGAGTAGGCCATCACTGAGAATAATTGTATTTTTGAGGGAGACTGTTGATGTTAGTATAAGGCCCATTCATCTAGGAAAGTTATGGAGATTGGAGAATCTAACACTGGGGAATTATGGCTGATTTGAAAAAACATCAAAACAAGTGATCATAGTTATGAAGAAAATGATTGCCAGGTAATTACGCTGACAAAGCCTAAGACGAGAACTATATTAGGGGTGAGTTTGGGATCTGAACATGATTTTATAAACAGATTTATCAATGCGAATATAAAGAAAACCCATTGTTTCAGAACGTCTCCCTACACCAGATTGCGAATAAGAAGAAGAGCTGGATGCTCTATCTGAAAGCGAGTTTGGAGAAGTGGGGAAATTATGTTACCACAGACGAGTCTATCTTTTCTCTAGGTGGAAGCTATTGGAAGTCTGATAATATTTTACCAGATCTCATGGTATGGGAAGGAGGTAATTATTACAGAAATATCTGTGTTAAATTCATTCCTCTGAATCTGAATATGTGTCCTAATTATTGCATCCAAATTGATTTGAAACCCGTATTTTGAAAAATTATGTTTTAAAATTGTCTGCAGGATAAAAGAAGGTATTTCATAAAAATTGAGACTCACACATATATTAAGAGAGCTTACCATAATTAAAGCTACAAGGTTTTAAATTCCCTATCCATAAAGAGCGAATTCCCACATCACATCACATTTTTATCATTTGGGGATTGTTTTAAGGTGTCTAGAGAGGTGAAAAGTTACTAGTCTAGCTAGTCTAATAGTCTAGCACATTCTATAGAAAAGGGTAGAAACCACTAAGGCTAAATATGATCAATAGATCATGTTTTCTTGGTCTACGCATATCATGGTGATATATCATTCTCACAGCTCCAAATTCAAGCATCTGCAACCAAATTAGAAATTTATTCTGAATTATTCTGGTGTGAATATGCACCCTTTAATAGAATACTAAATCGACGATACATTTAGAGTGTTCACCTAGTCTGGCAAATCATTTCACGTAAATATTCAGCAGGCATCATGTTGCGACCTTGGAAACCAGCAGTGTATTTTGAAACTATTTTGCCCGAGAGTCGTTTGTTCCACCAGCAACAGTGATCAATAGAGAATTAACAATATTGAGTTAATCGCTCTTCATCAGCGCCTATCGAGAATAGTATTCATACCGTTTACGAAACTATATTCAGGTTTGCATTTGTTATATTCGAGTAGGTGGTATACCTGCACACAGAGTTGACACACGGCAGAATGCGAAACATCAGCTACGTCACTAATTGGTTCCAAGTGCTCCTAGATTTAGTAAATGATTTTTCTCAAATAATCCTAATTCATTTCCAATTTTATGGGTGGTATTCGTTTAAGAGATAATCTTTTGGAATTTGTGACAAAATAAGATGACCATCTGTAATATTAAACTAATGTACAATAATGCCTTCCTAAATTGAGTGGGTATTCACAGTTGAGCTAAATGTATGTGTTCAAATGGAATGAAACTAGAAACGTCTCTGTGTGTTCAAATGGAATGAAACTAGAAACGTCTCTGTATGTTCATTGGAAGATTAATGGTCTTATAAGTCGTGTATATATTATATAAGATGTATTTTGTTTTTATACACACATGCATAGAACGAGTCCAGTATCATCACTGCATCTCTCCTGGTATGTGTCACATGGTGTCCAGTAACAATTCATGCTGTCATTTACAGAAACTAAATTGTACAAAGTAATAAATTAAGACATTCAACAGTGAGGGAAAATATGAAATATAAATATTGATTTCAGAATACATGCTAGTGTACCACAATAGTTACATCTCGTTTTCCAAATTCCTTGACATACTATAACTTAATTAGAAATGCAATGTATATGATTAGTGATAGTCAAACATCACCTGAATACAACCAGTTAAAACAAAGTCAAATTAAACCAAGTCTTTAACAAATATTAGGCATCGATGTAAATCTGCACAGGTGTTCTAGAAACACTTCAATACAAACTTCCTAATTCTGATATGTAAATTAATTCATGCAGTCTACCAAATGGTATGCTTTGGCTGTTAAACCCTTGGCAAATCTTCGTTTTCTTCAGGAAGATAAATCATGTGAATATGGATAGTCTGATCTGAAGTGAATCAAGGACAGATGTGCAAAGGAATGGAATGAATGGAATGCGTTATGACTGTCTTGTCATAAGCAATAGAGGGTTTCCATTTCTATCTATGCCCCGCCCATTTCTAGCTAAGCTCTGCATGTGTTTTGCTCAATTTATATACTTTGAATAAGGATTTCTGGAATTCAAGGTAACTACACATGTAAGCTGTTTAGTATTTTAAAAGAAATTTGAATGAGGTTGTTGCTGCCATAGCAACAGCTCGCTGTTAGATTATTTTCAAAATATTTAGCATGGTATGTATTAAATTCTAATTGCAGGACATGCAGTTAATACTCTATGAATGTGCAAGCATCGTAACACATTTATAAGATAGCATAATGATTGTGACGGCGGTTTACATGTGAGATAATTAATTGATTATTGAGGTCATCTACTTGATTGGCAGGCCATTTCACTTCATTGTTGTACTAACATTCATCTGAACCAATTTATACATTATAGATTGAACAAGAAGGAATATATCGGAGTTTGATGGGTGCACAGCTTTGACTTTAGGTTGCAACAAATACAAATTATTAATAAGAAGTGACCGTATTATTATGTGTATTATAACAGATCTATCTTCTATACTTACACTTGTATAAATGGCTATCATCCAGGATCAGAGGTACAGATGTCAGATTCACCAATTCACCATTGTGAGCACTGTATATGCTTCTGTATCCAAGGTGTAATTCTTGTAATCTGCGTTGTACATGTTGTGTTTCATTGTAGCTGACATGATGTTTGAAGACTACTTCGAAATAGAAGTTATAGCCAGCAAGTGAAGGGTTTTCTCTGGAATATAAATTATGATACATAATAGAGTATTGTTAATTATGAGAGAATTGCATCACCCTATTCCTCATTCTGATTATGTTTAAATGGTAATTTTGAGAGAATTATTCTATAAATATCAAATATAGAATGAAAGATATGACATTATTTCACTACTATCGTCAATGCAATAATCCATAAGTATTTATGCAGTCTTATCTTTGTGGAATAATATATACTTACTCAAATTTCACCAATCTCACTCCAGACATGTATGGAAGATCTTTAAATACATGATGCAACTGAAACAACAAGAAAATCATATATTTCTAGGCGGCTCCTTTGTGCTAAGGAAACGTCACAAAATCACTACTTAACATCAGGACATATATCCATGCAGTGCATTCATTTTGTTTATATATGTTTTGTATGACAGAATGGTCTAACATGGGTCATGACGGATTGTCAAATGAAGAAAGGCAGACTGAATGCAATTAATGCCATCAGTATTGCCATAAATATAAGACACATGTCACATGATTCAGACTGAAACACTAGATAATAAACTAAATTCAACTGTTACTCTTCACTCCTTTTGCAAGAGACAATTTAAAATATATAATGTTAAATGGGTGAAACGACTAAGCCATCAAAGATAAGTCAATGATGTCATAGCAAGATATGTACATGCATGATGCCATAGAGAAATCTATATCAATTATGTTGGACATGATGGCATTACAGTAAATAATAAATTTGTAAATCATGATATTGACGCTTTTACT
The DNA here is from genome assembly GCA_034401795.1 of Chaetoderma sp. LZ-2023a. Classification (NCBI taxonomy): domain Eukaryota; kingdom Metazoa; phylum Mollusca; class Caudofoveata; order Chaetodermatida; family Chaetodermatidae; genus Chaetoderma; species Chaetoderma sp. LZ-2023a. The sequence goes on along the minus strand of CM067364.1, from coordinate 39,425,443 downwards.
TACTGCTTCCTGGGAAAAGTATTTTATTGACAGAAAGGCAGGACTGTCGTCAGATTCATTAGATGGAGATTCCATGTCCACAGCAATTGATATCACAAAGGGGACCACATACTTATGTCCTAAAATGAAGTATGTGTAAAGTCAATAGATGCCAATAGCTTTATTTGTTGTTTGTTTGTAGGTATTCCCAGTATAATGTTGTCACTTCAAATTAGTAAAGACACACTGGTTTAGAAATTCAATAGAGCATTTGTGCACACCCTGAAAATTTAGTTAATGTTACGTGTGGGATTCCATACACTTGAGACATGCGCATATGCGAAATTTAGGCACGTTTACACCCATTGAAATCCGAAATTCAAGGTAAATTATAGTAAATGATATTAGGCTGAAATGATTCTACAGACGAACTTGTAGTAAATGCATTGCATATGTGGAATAACAGCTCTTTCTAAATAAATAAATATATATATATATATATATATATATATATATATATATATATATATATATATATATATATATATATATATATATATATTTTTTTTTTACTGGCTTTCACACACTCTAATGGTCCAGTTTATATTCTAGTTTGCGGTGCCTTATTTATAGACCCAAACTTGATTGGAGCAATGTCATACCATTTCCTGCCAATCTATTATGGATCCCAACACTTGCATTGTGTGGACAGAGAAGAAATGGAATGCAAAGTACCTGCGAGGTTTATTTAACCTCAGTTCTAGATGCTTTCACAATATATCCATCAATCTATTAGTGCTTTATAAAATATGTATTTTACAGAGTTTATTTATGCAATAATTAGCTTTATGATTTATAATTCATACTCACTTGAACATGTATGTCCATCTGGAAATAAATGTTGTCTGTGAGGGCAGACACAAATTGGCAGACCCGCAATTACAATACAGCCATATGAGCAATTGTCACTCATTCCAGCACATGGTCTGTGTATTTCTGGAACTAGGAGAAAATTATTGGTATTTCTAATAGAAGCAGAGGGAGTGTAATCTAGGAACCTGTCTTGATAATATACATGGAGGACATTATCAGCGACACACATGTTTTTGACTATATGCGTCAAATATATAAACAGACTGCATATAATATTAAGTGAATTTAGTATGTCCCCATGTTATATTCCTTAATTCTCATTGCAGTATCCTTTGGAAATTGCAATGTCAACAGCTTATATTGACGTTATTATTGATATTTTTCGAATCAGTTGAAATGCTTTATGACTTTAACTAGCATGAGATGGTAATAACTATATGACTGAAATGACACATAATTAATAGCATTTATTAATATGTGTTTAATCCTTATGAATAAATATATTCCATACCATTCTCGCATCGTTTACGGTCAGCGGACAGACTAAATCCATCTTCACATGAACAAAGATAATCTCCATCTGTATTGGTGCAGTGTTGTTCACATTCATATGTCTCTGAACAGTCATCAATGTCTGAAATGCCATATTTACATTTAACTTTAATTGCCTATATGAAGTATAGGTTATATCTATGTATGTATGATTACAGCATTCTGCAGCTGTAGTAGTAGAAACATCCTACATCTGCAATCAGTCCTTCGCTTTTGCCCACTGTGTCTTGTCCTCAGCCAAAATCCTTAGCTTCATCAGGTCCATTCATGACTTGAGTGTACCTAATCCTGCTTTCTTGAGGTCACCTCGTAGCATGCTTAGCAGATGTATGCAATGACGTCCACTCCTGGCTCTGTATTTGCTGGCTCCGAGTAGGGCGAATTCCAAGGCTCTCTGTGCTGGAGTGTCTTCTGACATCCTTAGCACATAGAAAAACATGGACCATCTTTGCTGGGCGACTTTTACAGACAGTGGCGGCGTATTACACATCTTGTATATTGCATCGTTGGAAATTATGCTCTCTGCCTATCGGTGTCCAGTGATGGTGCATAGGTGTTTGCGGTGGCAGGCATCAAGTTTGTCTAGAGCTGCCTTTGGAGCTTCCCAGCCATTCCAGTTATACATCATCAAGGATACGCAGGTTGCATTGTATAAACGTAGGCCTTTTACCAAGGGCATCTTTGATCTACGAATATATAGCTTCTAGAAGGACTGGAAAGCTATGATCCCCATGATGCAGCATGCAGCAATGTCAGCAGTACTTCAAAGCAGTGAGACCAAGATTTTACTTTTCCTCCATGGTTCGCCGCGACGAAGTGGGTCGTCATTTTCAATAGTTTCTTGCTTTGTCGATAGGCATATGTGGGTGAACTCTGTTTTGGATTCATTCATAAATAGATTTTCGATTTTTAGTTTGCTTGCAGCTATTGGGAAAAGTTCGTCAAGGGGTTTCTTTTCCTCATCTATAAAGTCCACATCGTCGGCATATTCCATCTCTAGCGCCATGCCCAGTATTGATACCGGGGGTTGGGTTTGGTCTTGTGGAATTTTCCACGACGGATTTCAATGCAGCAGCCAGGTAACAGGTGAAGAGAAACAGGGGATAGACCATCTCCCTGTGGGGAGCCGATTGGTGTCTCAAACCCTACAGACTTCACCGACTCGACACATACTCTCAGCTTGGTGTCTGCAAGCAGTAGTGTCACTAGTCGCAACTCAGCTTCATTGCAACTGGCCTGGCATAGTACATCTAGGACCTTTGACCGTTTAATTGTGTCGAAGGCTCGTGACATGTCAATAACCATTTTGTGGAAATCCCAGTGTTTGGACATGACTACTGACACAAGCATGCGTTGAGCCCATACAATGTCTGCACAGCTACGTCCATGTTTGAAGCCACTTTGACATGATCCGGTGAAGACGTCGATCTTGTCTCGGATAGGGCATAGAGTAACATTGGATACGATTTTCCGTATGATGTTAAGGAGCACAATTGGCGGCAGATTGGCTGGGGTGTGGGGGGGGATGGCAGGTGGTTTCTTGGGCTTGGGTAGCGGGATAAGGATGCCTTGGCCTACAGCATCGATGGGAAGGTGGTGCATAAAAGTTGAATTGATCATGTGCGTGATCGGTTTTGAGATAATGTCACTTGCATATTTGTATAGTTCATTGCTCATGCCATCAGGTCCAGATGCAAGCCCGTTTTTCAGTTCTTTCAGTGCCTTGTCAACGTCTGCTGTATTAATTGGTGTTAGCAATGGCCTGGTCTCCTGAGAATGGGTACAAGGGCTCATCATCGTTGTCAGTGAACTGTTCCTTGAGCCATTCTCGAATTGCCTCGGCTTTGCTCTGGTCAGTCCCAATATATCTATACATTAGCTGATAATGATAATGTTGACGTCAACAATATAATATCTACTATATACAAAATAAATTAAGTTTTAAGTAGATTCTGTCCATTTCGCATTAGAAATTAGCTATCAATATATTGTAAACTGAATTCTTACCCTGGCATAATTGTCCATCGCCATGTAGGTCTCTGTAGCCAAGGTGGCAAATACATCTGACTTTTCCAGCCTGTGATTTTTTACACATATGTGGGCAATCACTACAACTGCTCACATCTGCAAATTGGAATTACTAATGGTCAAGTACACTTTAGAATGGATTTCTTTTGGCTATGATATAGAAATAGAAGATTACATAGACAAGCAAAGCAGTAGTAGTAGTGTAATTCTAGGATTTGGCAGTGGCAGCATCAACAGCATCAACAGCAGCACCAACAGCAGCAGCAGCAGCAGCAGCACTACTACTACTACTACTACTACTACTACTACTACTACTACTACTACTACTACTACTAGCAGTACAAATAGTAATACTGATAGTAATACTGATAGTAATACTGATAGTAATACTGATAGTAATACTGATAGTAGTACTAGTGGTAGTACTAGTGGTAGTACTAGTAGTAGTACTAGTAGTAGTACTAGTAGTAGTACTAGTAGTAGTACTAGTAGTAGTACTAGTAGTAGTACTAGTAGTAGTACTAGTAGTAGTAGTACTAGTAGTACTAGCAGCAGCAGCAGCAGCAGCAGCAGCAGCAGCAGTAGTGTAGTAGTAGGATTGGCAGTAGCAGTAGCAACAGCATTAGCAGCAGTAGCAACAGCAGCAGCAACATGACTACTACTACTACTACTACTACTACTACTACTACTACTACCAGTACAAATAGCAGTAGTAGTAGTAGTAGTAGTAGTAGTAGTAGTAGTAGTAGTAGTAGTAGTAGTAGTAGTAGTAGTAGTAGTAGTAGTAGTACTAGTAGTAGTAGTAGTAGCAGTAGTAGTAGTAGTGGTAGTAGTAGGAGCAGTAGCAGTAGCAGCAGTAGAAGTAGCAGCAGTAGAAGTGGCACTAATGGCAGCAGCAGCAGCAGCAACAGCAGTGTGGTAGTAGGATTGGTAGTAGCAGCAGTAACACCATCAACAGCTGCACCAGCAACATCCATACTACTACTACTACTACTACTACTACTACTACTACTACTACTACTACTACTACTACCAGTGCAGAAGTAGTAGTAGTAGTAGTAGTAGTAGTAGTAGTAGTAGCAGTAGCAGTAGCAGTAGCAGTAGCAGTAGCAGTAGTAGTAGTAGTAGTAGTAGTAGCAGTAGTAGTACCTGGTTTGTGATGACAGGTAACATTTATTTCATCACATAGATCTGTTTCATGGGAACTGAAATATAACAGAGATTGAATTATACATTGGCATGAATTCAGCAATTGTTTAATATCATACACATACACAAAGATTATGTTAGAATCAACTCACTTCCAAATTACATATTTTAGATAGCTGTTTAAGATAACTTTTTTATCTTTTGTTTTCTGTAATTATGATAGAGTTCGCTGTACATTGCAAATGTCGTTTCCATATTAGAATTGGCGATTGGCCAAGATCAATAAATATATATAAGACAAATATTTCAAATATCTATGTCATGCTAATTAGATAGTACATATGTCTAAGGCTATCATCAGTTCTAAGGATATTTTTACTAAACTAATTTGCAGTCAGACCAACCTGCATATAACGTGTCCATTATCATCATGACATGTCTCATGGTATGTGTCACATGGTGTCCATTCACAGTTCATGTGGTCATTTACAGAAACTGAAATCAACAAATAGTCAATCATAAGATAGACAGCAAATGCCAAAAAGAAAAAAAAGGCACGAAATAATGTAATTCATTAATATTTTTACCTAGATTGTAGATATGTTATCCCACTAGGCGTAATTATAACATATAGACATAGAGCTATGGCAAAACGTAGGTAGATAAGGGAAAGTATATAGAATTAAAATGGGCGTGTCTCTTGAATAATTTATACCAATTCTATTGTATATACATACACTTCACTATATGGCTGTCATCCAAGATCAGAGGCACAGATGTCAAATTCACAAAGTCACTAGCGTGTAAATGAAGTAATCTATCCTGGATTTGTTTTGTCTCTGCATAACTGACAGGATGATTGAAAACGGCATCGAAATAGAAGCTATATCCAGCAATGTCTGACATTTCTCTGCAAAACAAAATTGTTGGAGATAATATTATTCCAGCAGATAAGCAATGGATTATGATTCCAGTAAACAATTCAATGCGTCACATTTCATTATTATGACCAGATCATAAACCTTAGTCCCATTATGGGCGGATATTGCTCTATAGCATTATTAATGTCTGTTTATCTCTAATATTGCAATTGATTACTTACTCAAATTTCAAAAATCTGACACCACTTATATATGCTATGCCTTCAAGTACCTGGCGTACCTGAAATGAAACAATAATATTAAATTTGAGAAATTTGTTTTCAATATAGAATGAGATAAAAATTAATCTCCTAATTATATTTTATTGGGTATATGCCATATTTTACTAAATGGATTTGGAAATATATCTTTCACTCATGAACACTCATTCACTGTATTTAATTGCGCTACTTGGTTTAAACGTGATTCATTTTTTGCTCAGATGGAAGCGCTAGAAGACTTAGTCTTATGCCCGTGTCTCACATAAACATACAGATTATACAACACTTTTTTACAACAAAATCGTGGATAATCATAATAGTTTAAATTGAGCTACTTAAGTAATATACCATACAATTTACCTTGCAATTCATAAATCTAAGCAAATATATTAACCATACAGTGCAATATATGTATAGATCTTTGTTAGGTTTTGGCATAAGAACTTGGAAGAAGGGTGTGCACACACGTCAAAACCATGTTTTGTATGATCTTAACCTTTAGATGTATAGGCCAATTCCGAAATGAATCTTCACCAAATAGATTCTCTGCTCAAATATCCTTAGTATAATGGCATTGTAGAATTTAGCATAGACGAGAGGATTGTTTCATCGGAGGGGAACCACGACAATGCCCATTAATTTTATCAGCTTCTTATTGTAAAACAATAAATGTTACATTCCAGTAAGAAGAACCAATGGACCTTTCCATTTTAGCTATGCCCTGTCCATTTCTATCTAAGCTCTGCCCACTCTTCTTTAGACCCCGCCCCCTACCCTCAGTTTGACCCAAGATCAAAATAATTCTTTGTACTGTAGAGTACTTATCATTGGCTTGAACATGATATGCGACTTAATTATTTAATTTTTTACCCAAGATTTCTCACCCCAGGGTCATGGCAATATTCCAAAAGTGTCATGCACATCCCTGTCCATATGTGCTATCATCCCACAAAGTTTTTATAAAAATCGTTTGAACCCCTAGGGGTGAAAATGTCATTTAAAAAAAAGTTAATCAGAGCCGACGCCAATGCTCACACCGAGACCGACAATTTTCCCTATCTCCCAAAATCTCTTGTTTCAACTTTGTTGAAAATGCGAGATAAAAAGAATGCACCATGAAAAACTCAACCAAAAAAAACATTAAAACATTTCAAAGTCCAAAACTGTGAAAAGAATTTAAATGCCCCAAAGAGAAATGTTGTCATGCAGATCATATCACTGTATGGAATAGATCTCTTATGTTATTGTTCTTTCAGATTGGATGAGCCATCATTGAAAAATTAATTGCTTTAACAATAGGTATCAGAAGATACCAATATCTTGCATTTTTAAGTTACCACAAGATCCAAATGCCACTGGACCTGGTCTGCCCAGGACAAAATATTCTGCGAAAAATAAATGTCCACGCCATATACATACATAGAATTAGATTGCCCATTTGAAAATGATATGTGACATGACCACCTTTGGACAAATTGTATTTTTTTACCCCACATGTCCCACCCCAGTACTGTACACCTGGGGTCATACGAAAATTCAACAAGAGCTATCAGAAGACAGCAAATAGATTACCTTACCGCATATTAATTGTACATCACAGGATATGATCGACCCCCGGATAGTCTCATTTGAAATTTGACAATAAACAAGCCAATTCAAAACACCCATGACACTACCCATCGGGCAAGCATAGCTTGGAGTCTGAACCATGAAGCCTTTCTGCCCAGAAGTAACCTTAAGTCATTGTTCATTGTAATGACAACTGGCACCCTGGGGCTAACCAAAAGGCAAATGGTCAGAACAAAATTCCAAAAGTGCCATGCACATCCTTGCCCATTTGTATAAGCATCCCCAAGCTTTCAAGTTTCAAAAGCAAGTCTTTGCTGATTAAATTGTCATTTGAATAACACTTTAGCCACAGCATAATACATATAACCTGGATGCAAATCAGCCATAAAGTTATCAAAGCTCAAATGTCGAAAAATTATGGAAAGACTTTGAAAATCAATTTATTAGTACATATGTACAGAAGAAATCTGTGAAGTTTTATTCAAATCGTATAAACCCTTGCGGGTGTAAATGTTGTTAAAATAAAATTAACGCAGCAAAAACCTATACCTGGATATATAACCTGCATACAAATCAGCCTTAAAATAATCAAAGTTCAAACTGAAAAAATATGTAAAAATTTGGAAAATCAATTTACTTTGTAGGGAACTGAAGTTTTGTTCAAATTGCATAAACCCTTGTTGGTGTAAATGTCGTTTAAAAAAACTTACCGCAGCCCAAACTTATACCTGGCCACATAACCAGCATACAAATAAGCCAATAAAATAATCAGCGTTCAAACGCTGAAAGGACCTAGAAAAAAGTATATTTCCTTTTGATGTGGGCTAGTCCTAAGCATTGCATAGAACAAATTTGTGAAGTTTTATCAAATCTCCCAGCCCCGGTGGGTGTAAATTTGATTTGCAAAAAAACTTAATACAGCCAAGAACCATAAACATGATATAATCTGCATGCAAATCAGCACTAAAATAGTCAAAGTTTAAACGCCGAAAAAAAACTGAAAAAACTTTGAAAGTCGATTTCTTTTTTACGTGGACTGGTCCTACGCATCGTATAGACCAAATCTGTACTGTTTTATTTTAAACCGGATATCCCCTTGTGGTTGAAAATATTGTTTTAAAAAGGCTTAACGCAGCCAAGAAAGATGTTCAAACATGATAAAAGTATGGAGAAAATTATAAAATAAATATAATTTTGATGTAGACTAGCCCTAAGCATCCCATAGAATTTTGTGTAATTTTTTTAAATCGGATAACCACAAATGTTATTTTAAAAAGAGTAACCTGTCCGGACGCCAACGCCGACACCAACGTCGACATTTTTCCCCCTCTCCAAAAATCTTTTTTTTCAAGTTGGTGAAAATGCGATAAAAAAAACCTGTAACCAGAGCCAATACCAACATTTTTTCCCCATTCCCAAAATCCCTTTTTTCAAAATCCTTGAAAATGCGAGATAAAAATAAGTTGATTAAGAAACCTCAAACAAAACTGCACAAATGACGGACACCACCGCCGCCAACGACACCGCCACGGCTGCCGCCGCCGACACCACGGCTAACGACGCCGACGGAATTAGTGATCCCTATGTCTCGCCTTCTGCTTTGCAGGTGAGAGAAAATTGCATTGATGCACACCACCGTCGCCCACGACGACGACCCGACAGCGATCGATATGTCTCACTTTCTGCTTCGCACCTGAGTCAAAAAGCCTAACTTAAATTATGTTGCAATCAAATCAACATTGTCAGATTTTGAGAAGGCATGCCATAAATAAATGTATCATTCATTATGTAACTACTTACCCCTTCCTGTGAATAGTATGTAATAGCAATAAGTTCAGGACTGTCAGCAGATATATTAGATGGAGGGTGCATTTCCAGCTCAACTGATATCACGAACGGCACCACATACTTATGTCCTGAAATGAAATTTAAATGTTTACATATGTTTGTTGTCAATAACATCTGTCAAGTTTAGTCATACTCACGTATCAAGGAAATCAAACAAATAAACCAGTCACTGTGTTGAACAGGTTTTACAAGCCAATGGACCTTTCCAGTTTTAGCAATTTCCAGAAAACTATACAGGAAAGCTGCTGAATATTTTGAAACTAATTTGACTGGGTGATGTTGGTGCCTATTCAACAGCATGTTTCTTAAATAGTAAAGACATACAATTCGCACAGCGTGTCAGACTATTAAGCGTTTGAGATGGACTAAATCGAGTAATCCATGCTGTAATTGATTATGATGCCATCCTACTCGTCACTGAGTTGATTATGCCGTCATATAGCGGATGATTACACTGGAAACGTCCACTGGAGACAGGTAGCCATGGTGTTAAAGTGATTGCCTTGTAATCAACCAGGCATGGTTCAAATCCTTCTCAATTGGCAGGCAATCATGTGGCGGACGAGTAATCGATGGAAAGATAGGCAATCTCAACTCCTCGTTGCCTCTCTCCACCCACGAGTATAAATGTGTGCCAGTGTAAAACCGGAGAAGTTACCAATGAGGGACTGGAGTATAAACCAGCCTTAACATGGCGTGAATGGGACCTGGAATCAGGGACTTGATAGACGCCAATCAAACAAATTACTTCGAAAGGTCAACTGGTGATATGTTTAAAGAATCCAAGACAAATAACTAACTATCATGACATATGTCTCATAAATGTTAACCCCGTCAGTTGGCAAATATACAGTAAAATGCATCTCCTTATTAGTCAGATATTTAGCTTATGGTATTCTGTATATATATATTAGTTTGGACCGAAGATTAATCACAGAAATGCACTAGATTTTAATGTAAAATTTATCAGGTTTTCTAAAGTGTGTATTACATAAAGAGTTTAATTATGCAATTACTAGCTACCTCATATAATTATATTATCATATATATAGGATTAATGCTTAATAATAAAGCTGTGTTTTGTTAATGCACGTGTTTTATAATCGGTACACGTGTTATTGCTACCACAACAGATTAGCGTGTCAGGACAGAACTGGAAATGAAAACTAAATAAAATAAATAAATAAACAAATAAATAAATAATAATAAAATAACAATAATAGATTACGAATTTTCATAATCGATCACTGATTCAACCGATCAACGATCGATCATCTAAAATCGATTAGCAGCACGTGTGTACGTACGTGTGTGTGTACGTGCGTGCGTGCGTGCGTGCGTGCGTGCGTGCGTGCGTGCGTGCGTGCGTGTGCGTGTGTGTATACTCACTTGAACAGGTTTGTCCATCTTGAAGTAAATGTTGTCTGTGAGGACAAATACAAGATGGCAGACCAGCAATTACAATGCAGCCATAGGAGCAATTGTGATTAATTCCAGCACATGGTCTGTATATATCTGCAACTGGAAAATTAATATTACAAGGTGTAGACATGAAACATTAAGCGTAATAACTCTATATGTAAACATTACATCTTGGGTATATATATATATATATATATATATATATATATATATATATATATATATATATATATATATATATATGCATGATCGCAAACAATTTGTCATGCCATATTGACTTCATCACAGGAGCTTCTAAATAATTCAAAGGTAGTGCTTACATATTTTTATGTTATTTTCGAAGCATGAAAAAAAAAAGAATAACATTTATTTGAAAACAGACATGTACCGATGGGCATGTTGTGACAAGATCAAATGAACTTTATATACCTATATCACATCGTTTGTGGTCAGTGGCCAAAGTAAACCCATCTTCACAGGAGCAGATATAATCTCCATCTGTATTGACGCAGTATTGCTCGCATTCATGTCTCTCTGAACAGTCATCAATGTCTGAAATGATATATGTTCATTAGTTTTCATTGACCCCATACGGGAAATGCTGGATACATTAAGAAACTGTGACTGATAACATTGGCAGAATCAATGTCTATCAAAACATTCATTGCTTTCATGTATACCTTCTAATATTTTTGAACAGATTATAAATCTGAGTTTTACCATGACACAACCGTCCATCACCATTTTGATCTCGATAGCCAAAATGACAAACACACTGGACATTGCCTTCACGTGATTTCTCACACCGCTGAGGACACTCACTACATCTATCCAAATCTGTAAAATAGAAGGCCCAATGTTCTTATATGCTATCAAAATACATTATATTGTGCTGCTAGATAGAGATATAATACTAAGTAATTTACACTAATACTCAACTGCATTGACACAATAACTGCAGTCAGTAGTAGTAGTAGTAGTAGTAGTAGTAGTAGTAGTAGTAGTTGTAGTAGCTGCAGCAGTAGCAGTAGCAGCAGTGGCAGTTGCAGTGGCAGTGTCAGTGGCAGTAGCAGCAGCAGCGGCATCGGCAGCATCATTGGCAGGCGCAGAAGCAGCAGCAGAGGTAGCAGTAGTAGTGGTAGTGGTAGTGGTAGTGGTAGTGGTAGTAGTAGTAGTAGTAGTAGTAGTAGTAGTAGTAGTAGTAGTAGTAGTAGTGGTAGTAGTGGTAGTAGTGGTAGTAGTAGTAGTAGTCGAAGTGAACGCACACGTTTATTTAGCTCTGCAATTGCTGCCCGAATTTGCTAGTTTCTAGCGCGATTTTGTAGATAAATTTTGTACACATATTTCGTATTAGTATTTCCTTTCAAGCTTTATGTTTAATTTGTAAATTCGTGTCTTGGTTGGAGCGGATTTTGTGTCTCCATTTTCTTAAGGCACTGCTCTTAGCTGGCGGTTTCCGCCATTTAATAGGTCTCCTCTTACTGTGGTCAATGCAATACATTTCTCCCCGCACCAGTATGCTATTTCTATAGTTTGTTGACTAGCTCATTATATTTGGCAAGATCGCTTGAGTGAGTGGGTGTACTTCCTCTGTCATTTGTAAGCGCAAGCATAGTACTTTAATTATATAAATCTTTATAGTCAGTTGGCTGTCCCCGGTCAACTCGAAAAGACTAACAAATATATGAATGTAACATGTTAGTATGCATTGGGAACCCACTTTAATCGGTTAGGTGTTAGTGAACCACTTAATAAATAGTTCAAACTAACAAGTATATGACTGTACTCTCTATTCGTATATTTGTTGGTAGACGTCAGGGTTTCAAAAGGGGACACTATTTATTTAGTGTTTAGCTCTTTCCCAGACGCCTTGGTGTTATATATTTGTATTATATATTGTAGTCGTATGGGTTTCCTCTTTTTATAAAAACACCATGGCAACCTATAAGCGTACCCTAAGCCTTAAAATAACAACGTAGGGGTGGCGGTGTTACGTCTATCGACGTGTATCATGGGTTAAAGGATGTCGTTGGCGCGGGACCTGCTGCTTTGCAGGGGCTTATCAATGTTACTAAAACTGTATGGAATGTAACAGTGCAAATGAGGGGGTCAAGGAAAAGCTTCCAAAATATGTTCTTGTTGTAAAGGCGAAGTTTGTAACGCAGAGGAAATCGAGTCAGATAGGTTGCTGGTGAAGATGAAAGTTCCACTAGAAATTCCAGATGAAAGAATCATGAATGAACTCAAGAAGTATGGCAAAGTGCAAAAGATTGAATGGGAAACGTATCCCTTTGACAGAATGCTATAAAACGGTGTAAGACGCATCTGGTTTGATAAAGTGGATAGCCCTTTACCAAGCAGATTGACGCTTGATGGCAGCTTTGTCCTGCCCTTGTGTTATAGAGGGCAAATTAAAGAATGCCGGATCTGCCTAAGTACTGACCATTTGGCAACAGATTGTCCCAATTGAAACAAATGTTCGCTCTGTGGTTCGGTTGACCATTTTAAATGGCGCCGTCCAAAAAAATCAAAACAAGCCCTCAGTATCAGGAGATAATCGCCCATTAAAGGATGCAACTGAGTCAAATTCTTCTGAAGCAACCGCTACGGAAGCTGTTGTTTTGGTTCATGCCACTGTAAACGACACAAACAAATCATCAAATCCTGTTAAAGTAACTACAGTTGATGAAATTCATGTATTAGAGGAGGGTATAACGTTAAGTCAAGAAAATACTCAAAATGCAGTGGAGCCAAACGTTGCTGTAAAAGACACGCAGGAAAATGATGATCTTATAGAAGAGCCAGTTTACAATTCCTTAGAAGATGAATTAAAATTAGGACAGGATAATTTTAGGACTCATAAGACAGAAAGTTCAGTCGATTTTCCGCTAAGCCCACTTGATTTAAATCAGCTTGAAGATATGGTAAATGACGCTCCTGCGAAATGTAACTTAAGTAACAATAAGCATCATAAAGAAGACAATAGCTCAGAATCTGAGATTGAAGTAAATGATATGGATGATGATACAATGTCAGTTGCAGAATCAGATGTGTCCATTCAATCACAGAGTTCACATATGAAAGATGAAATGGTAATGTACCGATCAGAAGGGGGTGAAGTGTTAGTGCCATATGTGATGGCGAGAGGCATGAAATATCGTCTCCTGCGCCATGATTCTGATATTTCCAAATATGAATATTTGTCTGTGGTAGAACTAGGAAACATTGAATTCGCAGGAAAATTAGGTAAATGGTCTAAGAAACGAGCTAAAAAACTAATCAAGCCAATCTAATGATGGCAGTTGTAAACATCATTTTACAAATTATGATTATCTGCACCATCAATTGCAGAGGAGTAAATACTGAATTCACGCAGCGCCACTTGCTTGAAGAATTAGCAAATGAGAGAGTTGATATTGCTTTTCTACAAGAGACCAAAATTCAAAAAGCTGAAGTGTATGAATCTCTCAAAGATATTTCTAAAGGGCAGATTTTTTTTCTTTATCACAAGATAATAGTGCGGGAGTGGCCATTCATATCCTGCCCCAATGTCTCAACTATGTTAACGTTATATCCTCGTCATCAGATACAAATGGACGATGGATTTCTGTATCAATTGATGTACTAAACACAAGTTTAAATTGTATGTGCCTTTATGCACCTACCTCTCATCAATTGCACTGTGAATTTCTAAATGGTGTTTCCACAATAATTCAAGACAGAACGACTGAAAACCTAATTATGGGCGGTGACTTTAATTGCATATTAGACGAGGCTAAGGACAGAAACTCTAGGTCTAATTTTAATGACACATCGCATAATATTTTGAAACACATTTGTGAAAATAAAAGCGTGTTAGACACTTATCGGATTGAAAATCCAGAAGGTCGGGAATTTACTTGGTTTTCAACTGATGGAAGGTTAGCTTCGTTAAACTGGATCTATGTAGAACGATCACTGAAAGGTTACATGTGTAAAACTAACATAAAACCAGTAACTTTCTCTGATCACAATATGTTTTCCATCACTTTAGGCAATGCTGACTGGGTCAAACGAGGAGATGGATTTTGGAAACATAATGTAGCATTGCTACGAGATAGTTACTATCGCAAATGTGTAGAAAGTTGTTGGAGGCATAGGGATGAAAGAAGAGGTTCGTATGAATGTATAACAGACTGGTGGGAAGATGCTAAATCAGACCTGAAATATATTTCAAGGCAGTATTCCATCAGGAAAGCACGAGAAATACGAAAGCGTAAAAAGGCACTTCAGAGGTCGTGTGTAAAATTAATAAGACAATTAATGATGGGGGATATAATTATTACGAACCATTATTTAAATTAAAAGGTAGACTAAATGAAATAGAGCAATATCAGTTTGATGGCGCCAAAACAAAGTCAAGAGCACACATGCACACCGAGGGCGAAAGGCCTACACGTTACTTTTGTAACGTGGAAAAAGCAAGAGGTATGGAGAAATTAATGATCTCACTGAAGACTAATGATGGAGTATCAGTGTGCACAAATGCAGAAATGATGGAAACCGTATCCGAATTTTATAAATCATTGTATAAATCTGAGGGAAGCGATGAAACTGCAACTAGAGATGTTTTAGCTAATACAACGAAAAGACTTCCAGATTCATGTCGCGAAAGCTGTGACCAATCAATAACGATTGATGATTTGACAAAATCCCTCAAAGGGATGACGTTAGAAAGTCCCCTGGATGCGACGCACTTCTCGTTGAATTTTATCAAACATTCTGGCACATATTTGGGCCAGTATTAGAAGAACTAGCAACCAGCATTTTAAGCAAGGGCATTTCCCTCCATCGATGGCACAAGCATATGTTCGGCTTATATACAAGAGGGGTGACAGAAATAAAATACAGAATTATAGACCAATGTATCTACTGTGTAGATTATAAGATTATTACTCGGGCACTAACATTAAAACCTGGCGCAGTCCTATTCGAAGTCATTGATGATGATCAAGCCTGCTCTGCACCAGGAAGATCAATATTAAACAACACTTTGGTTATGCAGGACCTTACTCAATTAGTTCAAAAGGATTGTATCACAGAAGCAATAATAGCACTTCATAACGAGAAGGCGTTTGACAGACTAGAATGGGATTTCTTGTTTAAGTCTTTAGACCATATTCGCTTTGGTTCAAGATTTATTAAATGGGTAAATATTTTATATGCTGATATAACAAGTTGCTATTTAGTAAACAATCCACTATCCGAACCTGTAGTGTTGGCAAGAGGTGTCAGACATGGTTGCTCACTGTCCCCACTTCTATTCGGCATGGCTATGAAATCATTGGGGGCCACATTGAGGCAATGCAATGACTTTTAAGGAATATGTATATGTGGCGTAGAAAGGCCACTAAAGGTTTCTCAATATGCAGATGATACGACTGTGTTTGCAGGTAAAAATACGGATTTTATAATTCTAAACGGAGTATTAACAGATTTTCAAAAGGTATCAGGGCGTAAAGGCAATAGCAATAAGCGTCATAAAGAAGACAAATCTAAGGGCTTATTTTTGGGCGATTGGAAGGGCAGAACTGACAATGTGATGGATATTAACTGGTCAAATGTCATAAAAGATTTTGCTATTGACTTTAGTAGAGAACAAAATGTATTACTAAACTGGGAAGAAACGCTATCCAAGCTAAAGTGTGCTATACTAAATTGGAAACGACGGCGCCTAATTGTCTTTGGCAGGACATTTGTCCTTAATAAATTTATTTTATCTGTACTGTGGCATACTGCTTCTGTAGTTCATATGCCCAAATCAGTAGAGTCAAAGATCAACACGTTACTTTTGTCCTTCTTATGGGAGGACACAGCCCAATTAGTATCACAGTAAATCTTCACCAATGAAAAGCATGCCGGGGGCCTGGATTTGGTTAATGTGTCAGCAAAGTGTGCTTGTTTAAAATTGAAATTCTTGAATAAGTTACTCACTTCAAACTCATCTTGGTCAAGTGTTTCAAGGGCACTTCTCCAAAGGTACGTAGACCCATTTCCAGTAGAATGTGTATTTATATGCAATAACCTGGCACCTAATCATCAAAAGATACCAAATGTATATAAAGAACAGCTCGAAGCCTTAAAATATTTACACGATCTATTTCACAACCCAATTGTTGGGAAGATGCCTTAGAGCAACGTCTTTGGGGCAACGAGTTGATTCGGGATAATGATAATGTATTATATTTGCCCTCTATGGCCAAAAATGGTATTCAATATTTACGTGACTTGGTAAATCCGAAATCTCGTAAATGGATTGCGATGCACGATGTAGCAAGACTAACATCAATGAGATAATTATATTGATGTTCAGCGCTTATTTGTCAGAATAAAGAATGCAATACCTGCTGTATGGTTCAAATTGCCGAAAGCACGTGGCAACATTGATATGTTGCAACCAACATTAGTATTTATGTCAGAACATATAAAATACAACATGGCATCTGGAGACTGGTATAGAATTCTAATGCAAAGTCGGAGACAGACTCCTGTTGTGGTTAGGCATTGGAACAATTTAGGAAGCGTGCCAAAGAACTGGAAAAATGCCTGGAAAGCAATACATCTACCTTGTCTACCAGGAAATGCACGGGACCTGACATGGCGATTACTCCATCGAAGGCCATGGGTCGGCCATCTTGCTTATATGTGTAAAATAACAAGTACAGACCGGTGCTTATTATGTAATACTGAGGAGGAAATGATAGACCATCTATTTACTCAGTGTCGCATAACTACAGGCTTTTGGGTATATATCAATATGCTTCTTGCTAAATTAGGAACCAAATATATGAATTTAGTGGCTGAAACAATTTTGCCCAAAGATTGCTCAACCATCGGACGAATCATTAATAGCAAGGAGAAAGAATTGTTAATAACCCCTGTTGCCTGTAGGAGTGTCGGCCATCTGGAAGCATCGTTGTTCAGAGGCCAGAGATAAAACCGGCAACACCCATCAAAGAGCCATACAAGCTATATTTCGATCATTGTTGATAAACTGCATTCATTGTGACCTTTACATGCTAGTAGAACATGGGAGATAAAGTAGATTTAAAGACGTATGGTGCAAAACTGACCTAGTATCAATTGAATACGGATATCTAAAAATATCAGAAGCGGAACTTGTATAAGCTAGCACACTCGCTGCTTGCTGTATATTGATAAATGCTATTTTAATTTAATTTAATTGCCTTTATTTAAAAATTGTAATGCCTTAGGAGACTCTAATCTTGACGAATATCCTAACCTTGGAAATCAGTATATTTAATATCAAATAAGCATTACGTCAATATTCTGGAGGTGATCCGATTTTCAAGTAAATTTAGAATGTGAGCCCAAAGCGCCATCTATGTAGTCATAGTTTGTATACTTTTTCTTTGAGCATTATATTACATAAAGGCTACTACGTCCGCCGGGCATTTAAGAATCGGCTAACTGGCGTCAATGAGTGACTTTTTGTTACTTATTTACGAGTCACCTCGCCACTTGTTGGCTAGCTGCACTCGCCATTTGGCCCTACTACTATACGGTGTGCTATGTTAAACCACATATGATCTACTTAGCCTGACGGTCATGAATCGGCTCAAAGGCATCAATGAGTAGCAGTAGCTTAATGCTAATTATTGATGAGTCGCTTTACCACTTACTACTAAACGGTGTGCAAATAGTAATGGCTTTGTTGAATTGTGTTATGTTATCAGCTCTGTATTAATTGTGCTTTCTATGTAGTTATGCCATGGCTGTGGTATATGATAATAGAGTATTTTAGCTTGCACTGTTTTGATATGTTAGGTTTGTATTGTTATTCTATTAATAAAGCCTGCTATTTCATCCGATTTTTTATGGGGGTTTGCAAGCCTTTTTTAAAGGAGTTCCTCCGTGAAGTGTATCCGACTGCGTCAGCGTCGGATTTAAAAAAAAAAAGTAGTAGAAGTAGTAGTAATAATTAGTAGTAGCAGTAGTAGTAGTAGTAGTAGTAGTAGTAGTAGTAGTAGTAGTCGCGGCAACAGAAGGGGTAGTGCTAGTAGTAGCAGCATCAGTAGTAGTAGTAGTTGTAGTAGTAGTAGTTGTTGCAGAAGGAGTTATTGTTGTCATTGTTGTATTTTGTTATTTTGAGGCTCTTGTTATATTTTATTGTTGTTGTTGTTGTTGTTGTTGTTCTTGTTGTTGTTGATGTTGTTGTAGATTACCTGGTTTGTGATGACATGTAGCATTCATTTGATCACATAAAAGGTGCTCATGTGAACTGAAACACAACCAATCATCGTATTATTAAATAGGCATGTATATGTGTTGTAAAGACAATATCATTACATCGTATATGAAACTATTATTTTGATTAGTATAAAACTTATTGATATTAATACATGTATGTTGTTGAATAACGTAATAGCATACTCTAAGCATATATTCGGCATCAGTTTGCAAATTGAAAATTAACTCCTATCCAGCATTATCAACGCGAAACTGATTAAAACTATTTGGTTCAGAGACTCCATACAACAGCTTGAGAACAGGAGGGCGATGAGGGGTGGCGGTATCTGAAATCGTGTGTCGAAATGGGGGAAATTATTATATGTATTTTAGGGGGATTTATAAAACTATATATTTTTGGAAAGCAGTTAGTGTGGCAATTCCAAATCCCAATGCTTACATTTTCTCCAAGGCATTCATGCCAGCCATCTTGGGTTTCAAAATGGCCCCCACTAATCCTTCGAAACCTGATGTTGCCAAATGACATAGATTCATAATTTTGATACATGTATCTATATTTATGGGGCAAGAAATACCTTGGTATCATTTATAATGAACTTCAATTAATAGAAATAATGTTTTGGCAGATGATCTCGAATTTAATATGTAATTCATAGATATTGTCTGCAAATTTTGCACTTTTTATAATACAGTTAGCATGTTGAAATTTTCTTAGTCATCTAGCACAGTTAAGTCTCCCCCTAAGTTTTCAAACTATGTCTTGCATATATGCCTGCGTAGAAACATCATTGTAATCTTCATTGTCCTCATCTGATAATTAGACTTCAAGGCTTGCAAATATGCCATTCTCATTTTCGCACTCTATGCCACATGGTCAAATTGGTCACTATCGAAAACACTTAATTCTAAATATCTTGCATTCTATTTGATGCACAATGAAATTTTGTGTAAATGTTGAGTTTAACGTGTCCTTCTCTATTCCTGAAACAGTTGTGAACATTTTAAGAAAAATTACTTTAAGCAATGATATGCAACATGACAACCTTTGGAAAAATTTAGTTTTTGACCCCCTATTACACACACACCCTGCCCCCCCCCCCCCCCACACACACACCCCCACCCACGCCCCTGGGGACATGGCAAAATTCCAAAAGTGTCATGTATATTCTTTTCTATATGTGCAATCATCCCTAAAGTTTCAAGTTTCTATCTGAAATGGTCTAGGAGTTGCAGCATTACAATCGATAATTACTGGCCAAAACTGCACTTATAAAACACATTAAAAAAGTCCAAAACCGTGAAAAAAATTGTCAAAATGCCCCAAAATTAAGTCTATTGTTATGTAGATCACATCCTTATATATTATAGATCACCTCTGTAAAATTTCATTGAGATCGGATGAGCCAGTGTTGAAAAATAAGTCCAAAACCGTGACCTTGACCAAAACTGCACAAATGACGGACGGCGACGCCACCACGGACGCCGCCGCCGCTGACGCCTCCACCGGAATGAGTAATCCCTATGGCTCGCATTTGCTTCGGAGGCGAGACAATAAGGGACTCAATTAGGTGCAGTTTAATGCTAGACAGGAGTCCACAAACTCGAAACTATGCATTTTTGCCAGAGAGATGATACTGTTAAAATATCATTAGTGCAGCAGCCCAGAATAGGCTCATTCGCCAATTTGCTACAAGCAGTTGAAGAGTGAGAAAGTGTATGCTGAAGTTCATAAAAGACTTTAGAGTTCACGTTCCCCTTATGCCAATATCTACATGTGCATAGCATTGTATGAAACGGCATTTGCGAATTCCTCAAGGAGTATTCAAGTCTAAAAGATGCGTTCCTGCCAGCTACAGATGCCATAGAAGAAGTGTGCAGTAAATCAAAATAAACCAGCAAGGCCGAGTTAGCAATGACGGCTTACTGCAATCTTCTGAAAGTACTGGCCAATAATCATATACTAAATCCTTTCCAGACGGGGGAGTCACAGAGGTCTATACACGCAGTATTCAAGTCGATAATGAACTTTGTTGCTTCATCTCAAAATGCTGATCTGACTCTTCATCTTGAACCGGGAAAAGCGCTGAGCAATTTATTCTTTGCTTTTGACAGAATCAAATACAGGAGACTATGGTTAAGATAAAAAGCAGATATGTGTGTATGCCAGCAACATCATCCAGAACGCTGGAAAGAATTTGAAACTAACAACATTAGTGACAACGGGTGGGTGGGTGGGTGGGTGGGTGGGTGGGTGGGTGGGTGGGTGGGTGGGTGGGTGGGTGGGTGGGTGGGTGGGTGGGTGGGTGGGTGGGTGGGTGGGTGGGTGGGTGGGAGCGAGAGAGAGAGAGAGAGAGAGAGAGAGAGAGTGAGTGAGTGAGTGAGTGAGTGAGTGAGTGAGTGAGTGAGTGAGTGAGTGAGCGAGCGAGCGAGCACGAGCGTGAGCGTGAGCGTGAGCGAGAGCGAGAGCGAATGTGAGATGACAGCAGACCGAATTAGATATCAAGTCGAAGACAATACCAGTTTTAACCATATCCTCATGACTTGTCCTTTTTCTCATGGCCACACAAACTCTGACCTTGCACAGTGTGTGGCAGGAAATACTAGTTCTATTGAGTACAACAAACACTCGTCTGCGTTGGTCATAGAATCATCATCAGGCGGCATTATAAGTAATAGTGTATAGTTTCAGAACGCAATCAGGAGGAAGCTGATATATGTATGCTCTACCACACCATATGCGCATCAGAGCAAACCCATATGTGCAATCTGGCAGAGTTAATGATTTTCGCCCTGATATTTGGCAAACTCTATGCAAGGATAAATCTATGGCATTCCCCGACTTTCTTGCCGTTTCTGGCAAATTCTCTAGAATTGGTACACCAGCATAGTTAAACCGGTTCTTGAAAGCAGACCATAATTTCAGTGATGGGCTAAAGACGTAGGTGGCAGATGAAGTTCTTTCCACTCTGGCAAAATGTGTGTGTGATGCATGCTGTCGGTATTGAGAACATCCCAGAGTTATACATACATATACATATACATATAATATATAATATATAATATATAATATATAATATATATATATATATATATATATATATATATATATATATATATATATATATATATATATATATATATATATATATATATATATCCGATGAAGGTGTGGAAGATGATGATGATGTTATTACATAGACAACAGCACATTGTTTGAAAGGTGCAAAATTTGCAGATGATGTCTGAATTGTATATGAAATCCGAAATTATCTGGCAAAAGGTATTTCTCCTCTTTATTATGCATATTAGCAATGCATTCATTGACCCACAGATAATATATGTAGACATCAAAATTATGAATCTGGACCATTTCGTAGCATATACATCAGGTTTCGGAGGATTTGGCACGTGGCTATATTAAAATCCAAGATGACTGCCATGAAGCCATTGTTGCAAATGCAAACATTGGTTTTTTCATAATCTTCATATACTAAGCTTTAAGCTAACTATTGTATCAAAGTTATTTTTAAGCTTCTTTTAAAAATAACGTTTCGAAATTGTCCCCAGGACCAAAGTAGAACATGGTATTTCAGCAAAAAAAGGCAACTCATCTATACTGCAAAACGAACTTAAGGCACAAATGTATTAAATTCCTGCAGAATGTATTCCAACATCACAAGCCCATAGAGACATTTGGAGATTCTCAATGTCTGCTCACAGAAGTAAAACGTTATTAGTCTCGCCAGCTTCAAACGCCTTCTAACAAGGGATGGAAAGCGATGGAACCCACTAAGTCTAAATATGATAAATAAGCATGGCAGGGTGATACATCATACTCATAGCGCCAGATTCAAACAACTTTTGCAATCAAATGACTCTTACGAGATTATCTTTTGAATTGTGTGTCAAAATAAGATGAACATCTCTTGTACTTAATCTATGTACAATAATGTCGTCCCTACCATGTGGGCATTCACAGTTGAGCTAAATGTATGTGTCCATATGCAACGAAACTGACAATGTCTCTAGATCTTTCTTAACGAATCCGGTCAAAAACGACCTATGCAGTAGCCTTACATAATGTCCATTTGCAGTCCAAGAGATTACTATTTTTGAAATTTCACCACATCAATGGCTGGGTCGATAAGCGAGTCAGTTATTCCAGTGGTAAATTCTAAAAATAGGCGTCTCTTGGCCTGCAATTTGACATTCAATATGCAAATCTTTTTCTTTTGTTATCAAATTTAGTCATTAAATGGTTAATTGCACTATTGCTCTGCAAACTCTTATATGTTCTACACATGATTTATTGGGTGTTCATACTCACCTGCATATAATGTGTGCGGTATCATCATTACACGTCTCATGGTATGTATCACATGGGGTCCAGTCACAGTCAA
Organism: Chaetoderma sp. LZ-2023a; assembly: GCA_034401795.1. NCBI lineage: Eukaryota > Metazoa > Mollusca > Caudofoveata > Chaetodermatida > Chaetodermatidae > Chaetoderma > Chaetoderma sp. LZ-2023a. Next base: position 39,402,232 of record CM067364.1, on the reverse strand, counting down.
TGCTGTCATTTACAGAAACTGAAATGAACATATTAAATTATGACACTCAACACTGATAGAAAGCATCACGTGACACAGGCATTTTAAACAAAGTCAGATTAAATCAGCACTTTACCGAATATTACAACACCCTGCCCACAACGTCAATTGCCATATGGGATATGCACATATTGGCATTGATTTTTATACCTTTAACAATAGATTCGCAATTTCAAGATAAATATACAGGTAAGGTGTTGAATTCGTTGAAACTAATATTGCTGGGGACTGTTGCTGTAATAGGCAGCAACAGCTCACAATCAAATTACTTTCAAAATATTCAAAAGAATGTTTATGAAATTGTAGATTCATCAAAAAAATACAGTTCATACACTTAGCAGAATCTTAAAATCATTATAGTGCTAAACTATGTCATCACCATTGTGATGACAGCCTTAATGCGATGTTAGTTAGTTATTGAGGATATATACTTGAGTGGCAGATCGTATCTCACCATTATTTACAAACGTTCACATTAACCCATTTAGACATTATAGATTTAACAAAGGGAACATAGCCGGATTTGATGGGTACACAGCCTATAATTCTTATATCTCAATTTGACGACATTTGGCAGGATATACAAATTACTCATAAGAAATTAAATTAATGCGGTGTAAGCTATGCGACATCAATTGTGTACACTTACATTGATATAAATGGTCATCATCCAGTATCACAGGTATTGATGTCAGATTCACCAATTCACCATTGTGAGCACTGTGTATGCTTCTGTATCCACGGTGTAAGTCTTGTAATCTGTTTTGTACTCGTTTTGTGTCATTGTAGCTGACATGATGCTTGAAAACTACTTCGAAATAGAAGCTAAAGCCAGCAATTGAAGGGGTTTCTCTGGAATATAAGTTAAATAAACAATAGAGTATTGGCAATTTTGAGAAAATACAATCATACGTCTTACTTTTGATTAAATTTAAATGGTAATTGTGAGAGATCTAGTCTATAAATATCAACTTTAAAATGGCTACTATGACATTGTCCATAAAGTAGCCAATGCAATAATTAACACGTATGTTTGCAGTTTTATCTTTATTTGAAGTAAAGTACTTACTCAAATTTCAGCAATCTCACTCCGGACATGTATGGAACATCTTTAAATACAACATGTAACTGAAACAACAAGAAAATAATAGATTCCTAAGCTGCTCCTCTATTCCAAGGAAACATCACCAAATCACTACTGTTCGTTTTTAGATATGTTCTGTGTTACTTAATAGGCTACCATACGCCATGATGGAGGATCAAATGAAGTAACGCAGATTAAATGCTATTAACACAATCAGCATTGCCATAAATATAAGACACGTGTGGCATGGCCTGCTTGATGCCATGATGCAGAATGAAGTATGAGAAAATGGACTAGATTCAACTGTTCCGATTCACCACCTTTGCAAGAGGCGAGTTCATGAAAATATGATGTTATACGGCTGAAATGACTAAGACAGTGAAGATATAAGTCAATGACAAAGTCATAACAAGTTATGGGAATGCATGATGATATATAGAAATCTACATCATTTGTGTTGAACATGATAGCATTGACATGATAAATAAATCTGTAAATCATGATTTTGTATCTTTTACTTACTGCTTCCTGGGAAAAGTGTTTTATTGGTAGAAAGGCAGGACTGTTCCCAGACACATTAGATGGAGATTCCATATCCACATCGACTGCTATCACAAAGGGGACCACATATTTATGTCCTAAAATGAAATATGTGTAAAGATTATATATGCCAATAGGTGTACTCGTTATAGTAATACTCACTATTTGTAGAAATGAAGCAAATGACACGATGCACTGGACGATTACAATGTTACTCATCATGAGTGTAGTGCATATGTTCGACCAATGGGCAAAATTAATTGTTGTTCAAAGTTGGCAATATGAGAGATCTTATATATATCCATGCACCTGATTAGGGGCCAGTGGACGAAAAACAGAGATTCAGTTTTGACGACTTATTAAAATATATTAGAATCATGTAGAGCATGTGTGTATTCATTTGAGTACAGATTGATAATTGCTTGTCCTCAAAGTTCTTGAGGGATTCCATATGCATGTTTGCATGAACGTTTACATAGCCATGTGCATATTTGAGGTTTGGGAACAGTGGTAGTAAGGAAAATCCGAAATTCAGTGTAAAGGGTGGCAAATAATATTAGGCAGAAATTCTCCCACACCAACTTGGAGATGATATATTGCATATGTTGTTTCAAACCTCCGTTCTACATATACGCTGATATGCACACACTCTGCCGATCACGTCGGTAGTTGGACATATATGGTGCCTAATATATAGGTCAGAAGATGCTTAGGCACAAGGGATCATGCACAGAGACGTAGCAGTCCAATTACAACCCTGGTGATTTTTAAAGCTTGTATGCTCATATTTTTTATCAAATCATAGCAACAAATGAAAACAACTGAACAACATTATACCATTGGCAGATAACTATCAGTACCATACCCAATCTTTCTGTCAAAATTACCTAGACATTTAATGGAATGGGGTGGACTGCAGAAAACGGGAAAGATGGGTTTCTTTTACACTCTTCAGTATATGTTTAAATATTCACAATTATTTAATACTTACATCTTACATTACTGTTTTGATAAATAAAAAACACCTACAGTTTAACATTTTTTATTAAATATCATTGTGAATCCTTGCCATCTATTTTGAATGTAGAGCGCTGGGATTAATCGCTCTCTGAACTGCCTAACTATCAATATCCATAAAACCATGCAGGTAAGCTGTTGCATATTTTGAAACTATGGCAGCAACAGGGCCCAGTCAAATTGGTTTCAAAATATTCAACAGCATGTTTATTAAATAGTAGAGACATACAATTTTTACGTGTCGGACTATTAAGAGTTAAAGATGTGCTTAATAGAATCATTTATGATGTAATGATTATGACATCATCCTATAGACCGCTTAGCTGATTATGACATCATATGACGTTGCATCATCGATGAATACTCTGGAAAGGTGAATTGCAATGTGGATGATCATAGGAGAAATGAATTATAAAATACCTAGGCGTTTTGATTCATCATAGAGGTAGAACATTTTACAATTTAAAATGTATCAAAGAATGTTTCAGAAAATATTTATTTTAGACAATATTTACTCATTTATTAGGTACCTAATGCATTTCTTAATACTCACTTGAGCATGTATGTCCATCTGGAAGTAAATGTTGTCTGTGAGGACAAATACAAGATGGCAGACCAGCAATTACAATACAGCCATATGAGCAATTATGATTCATTCCATCACATGGTCTGTATATCTCTGCAACTAGAGGAAAGTTGTCATCTTTGTAAAAGCAGTGACAGTATACTTTAGGAACATTTTTGATAATATTCACAGATAGCATGTATTAAAACTATCAGAAACCATTGCCATTAAATTGTTTTTTACTATATATATTTAAAATATATACATAGATTTCCTTTGCTATTTCAATTAATTTAAAACTATATATATATATGTTGATATGCTGTACATTGGATAAAATAAGATCAAGGAAATAAATCATCACAGGCGCTTACCATTAATTCAAAGCTATCAGTTCTATCGGTTTATGCTATTTTTCATGGCACGAGAATAATGGATGATATATTTGAAAGTATTCCCATCAGAATACACATGTGATGCTACAATCAATAGAACTGCATGTGCATCTCGTACCTATGTCACAGCGTTTGCGGTTAGTGGACAAAGTAAACCCATCTTCACAGGAACAGACATAATCCCCATCTGTATTTGTACAGTGTTGTTCACATTCATGCGTCTCAGAGCAGTCATCAATGTCTGAAATAATATATATACTTTTCACTTTCATTGCCTTCATGTTTGCTAATACTGTTTTATCTTTTGCTTTGGAGATTACTTTATATTTTATGTATGTAATGAATAGATAATAAAGCCAAGCCTTACCTTGACATAATTGTCCATCACCACGAGGATCTCGATAGCCAAAATGGCAAACACACTTGACCTTGCCATCGTGAATTGTTTCGCAATTTTGTGGGCACTCACTACACCTGTCGAAATCTGTAAATTTGAAGTACGTGTTCCTATACATTTCGAAAGAAGTATAAGACTACATAATATTCGATGATATTCCACTACTTTGATGCCATAAATCTGGTGGTGATATTAGTAGTAGCGGTGGTGGTTGTGGTTGTGGTAGTCGTGGTGGTGGTGGCTGCGACAAGCGAGTGCGCGAGTGCGCGAGCGAGCGAGCGAGTGAGCGAGTGAGTGAGTGAGTGAGTGAGTGAGTGAGTGAGTGAGTGAGTGAGTGAGTGAGTGAGTGAGTGAGTGAGCGAGCGAGGGAGGTAGGGAGGGAGGGAGGGAGGGAGGGAGGGAGGGAGGGAGTGGGTGGGTGGGTGGATGCGTGGGTGGGTGAGCGGGCGAGTGACTGAGTGATTGGTTGCGTGGCTAGGAGAGTAGTCGTAGTTGTAGTTGTAGCAGTAGCAGTAGCAGTAGCAGTAGCAGTAGAAGTAGCAGTAGCAGTAGTCGTAGTTGTAGTCGTAGTCGTAGTAGTCGTATCAGTAGTCGTATCAGTAGTAGTAGTCGTATCAGTAGTAGTAGTAGTCGTATCAGTAGTAGTAGTCGTATCAGTAGTAGTAGTAGTAGTAGTAGTAGTAGTAGTAGTAGTAGTAGTAGTAGTAGTAGTAGTAGCAGTAGTAGTAGTAGTAGTAGTAGTAGTAGTAGTAGTAGTAGTAGTAGTAGCAGTAGTAGTAGTAGGTGTTGTTGTTGTTGTTGTTGTTGTTGTAGTTGTTGTAATACCTGGCTCGTGATGGCATGTAGCATTTACTTCATCACATAGAAGAGTTTCATTGGAACTAAAATACAACAAAGATTGCATTATATAGACTTGTCTTTATTAGGTGTCGTTAATAATAATAATAATAATAATAATAATAATAATAATAATAATAATAACAGTAATTGCATGAAATCATAAAAATATGCAAAGATTTTGTTAGTGTGTAATCACTTCTGAATTACCCACTTTCAGCTTTCGCATTTACATAATAATTTACTTCATCTTTGGCTTGCGATAATTGGGATATAGAGGCATGCCAATTAGATTGTCATTGCACCATCTAACGTTCGAATCAACTCAATGGCTGGTTTCACCGATCTAAGTTTCTTTCGTACTCACCTGCATATAACGTGTCCAGTATCATCATGACATGTCTCGTGGTATGTGTCGCATGGTGTCCAGACACAATTCATATGGTCATTCACAGAAACTGAAATCAACATATTGAATCATAAGATAGACCACAGTTTACAACCAGATATGTGGTTGCAATGCAACCATGAAGCTCGACTTTACGACTTTACAATGAACTCTGAAGCTTGACTTCAAACATAAGATAAATATAGAATGCCTTATCAACAAGAGGCCCAAGGGCCTGTAACGCTAGCCTGGACTATTAGGATTTGAAACATTTGCATGTAAATACCGGTAGACATGATGGATAATTTTCGAAAAATGCAAGATGGCCACAGAATCACATTTCTCGTGTTACATGTTGAAGCCTACCAGTAGAGAATCATTCCTCCCAAGTTTTGTTGGAATTGGACCACTAATTAAGATGTAGCATTTAAATGGTTCTGGAAAGTTTTCAAAAAATCTAAATGGCCACCAAAATACTACCCAGCCAAAATTCTGAAAAGAAGCTTTAGAGCATACCCATATAGAATCCTTCCAGCCAAATTTGGATGAAATCCACCAAACGGTTATTGAGAAGATGCATTTTGACAATTTCCGGTAAATTTTTCATAAAATTTATGATTTTCACCCAACAAATTAAACCATTAAAATTCTGAATAGATAATCTGGAGCCTACCGTGATGCGGTCTCTATAGCCAACTATGGTTGAAATATTTCAAGAGGTTAATGATATGTAGCGCTTAGACAATTTCCGGTAAATATTTCATAAAATCTAAGGTTTTCATCAAAAATCTTGGCCAATCAAAATTCGGTAGATGTGTTTTGAAGCATATCCTCATAAGGTCCTTCCAGCCAAAGTAAGTTGAAATCTGCCAACCGGTTAATGAGGAGTAGCATTTTGACAATTTCCGGTAAACTTTTGATAAAATCTAATGTTTTCATACAAATAAATTGGCCAATCAAAATAATGTATAAATCTCTGAAACCTAAAGTATTAGGGTTCATCCAGCCAAATTAGGTTGAAATCTGCATAGCGGTTAATAAGGAGTAGCATTTTTAAACAAAGTTGACTGACCGCATATCAGTGACCTTGACCTTTGACCTTTTAAGCAACACATAATGGTCTTGTGCCATAACATTATAAATGACGGGCATATGTTCAAGTTTGGGTCCAGTATGATTAACCAAGCCTGAGATATAAACAGAAAAGTCGAGCTAAACGGAATATGTTAATGTTGAAAGAAATAAGGTATTTACCAAGGTCACAGTGACCTTGACCGTTGACATTTTGACACCAACGTCATGGTGAGATGCGGTAACATTATAAGGAAGGATGTGTACAAGTTTCGGTCCAGTATGATTAATCAAACCTGAGATATAAACAGAAAGGTAGAGCTAAATACAAATTGAATGACACTGATACCACCGCCATCGCCAGCAGCACCGCCGCCGCCACCACCACCGCTGCTGCAGGATGAAGTGCATGGTATCACAATAGCTCGTTTTAGTCGCCAATTTCAGAATATGATTTAAGTCATTTATACGTGTACATAGATTGCCCATATTTTAATGGACTAAAAGTTTAATTCTCATATGCAGCCCAAGACAAGGACATTTATATATAAGTATAATTGATGTGTTTCTGGTATAAGTTATACACATTCTCTTACAATTAAGCATATGACTGTCATCCAAGATTAGAGGCACAGATGTCATATTCGCAAAGTCGTTAATGTGCAAATGAAGTAACCTTTCTTGGACTTGTTTTGTTTCAGCATAACTGACATGCTGCCTGAAAACTGCTTCGAAATGGAAACTATGCCCAGCAATGTACGGGGTTTCTCTGCAAAAGAAAGATATGACAGATAATGTAAAATCAGGAAATTAGTAATGGGAACAATCTATATGCCATGCACTTTAGAACCAGATCCTAAAAGTGCTGGATGTATATTATTCTAAATGACTATGATAAGACATTTCCTCTGGCAATCTACTTACTCAAATTTAATAAACCTGACACCAGTAATTTCTGGAATGCCTATGAAAGCAGGTCTCACCTGAAAATAATAATAATAATAATAATAATAATAATAATATAATAATAATAATAATAATAATAAGTGAAGCATAGAAAATTTGCTAATGGCCTACTAGGATTATTGCATTATTGGTAATTGGAACCATAGCTTCATGTCGGATATGATCATTTAATGCCATGAATTAGACCATGAATCATGGTGGCGTATTCTATACTTACTCCTTCTTGGGAATAGTATTTGATCGCCAGATAGTCATGACTGTCAACAGACAGATCCGATGGAGGTTTCAGATCCACATCGACTGATATCACAAAGGGTACTACATACTTATGTCCTGAAATAAGATATAAAGTGTTTACGAAATATTTTTATTTTCCCAAACTATTCAATAAGCTTGGATGCTCTTGTCATACTATTATGAAAATGCTTCAGATATTACAATATAATTTTTAATACTATATTTATCTGCATATATCCTCCCTTTTCCACATTAGTACAACCCGATCCAGTTAAAAAGGTCAAATCAAACATACTAAACAAGCATACTCATTTGTACGACACATCTGATTCATATACAATAAACCCTTTACGATTCCAAATAAACCATTATATAGAAATCTGAGTAACTTCACAGTTGCTACATGATATGTAGTGGAATTATCAATAAATGTCTTACAATGCATGCAGTATATACAATATTTAGGAGTGCAATTTTTCATGAAACTTTTTTATATTTGTACTCACTGGAACATGTATATCCATCCGGAAGTAAATGCTGTCTATGAGGACACATACAAGATGGCAGACCAGCAATTACAATGCAGCCATATGAGCAATTGTGATTCATTCCAGCACATGGTCTGTGTATCTCTGGAACTAAAAGAAAAAGAATAACATTAATATTAGTAGCTGTAGATGTATGTTTAATATAGAAACAATAAAAATATAGTAGATTTAGGTAAAACTATTTATCTGGGCTTATACGCTGCTCAATTATATTTAAACTATTGCTACACACCTTTTACTATTGGCTGTATAGTTCAAATTTAGTCAATTACACATACGTTTAGATGTTCAAGGTAGTGTCAGCCTGTTCATGCCATAATTATGGTTTTATATTTCACAGTAAAATAATTTATCAAGATTGTATTATATCTGCTAAGTGTTAAAGATCAGTGAATTATTATTTTGAAACTGGGTGCAGGCCAAGGACTTCAAAATAATTGATTGTGTACCTACCTATGTCACATCGCTTGCGATCAATGTCCAAACTAAACCCCTGTTCACAGGAACAGACATAATCTCCATCTGTATTAGTGCAGTGTTGTTCACATTCATGTCTCTCTGAACAGTCGTCAATGTCTGAAATGAAATATGTACTGTACATTGAGCTCTTGGTGCTTACAGGGAACATCTGCTGTATACGTTCACACATTACTACATACATAGTCAATATTAACAAGTTAATAGCCAGTTTATGGGTTATTTATCTATTGCTATCAGCTTTTATCTACATTTTAGGGAATGGCTATCCATATATTGTAAAACACGATCTTACCTTGAGGAAATTGGTCGTCACCATTAAGCGCTCGATAGCCAAAATGAGAAGCACACTTGACATTGCCATCAGGCGATCTTTCACAATTATGAGGGCACCCACTACACCTATCCAAATCTGTAAATTAAAATTACTAATTATCATGATCACTTTCAAATATGGCTATATTGTGTGGCTAGACAAAATTATAAGAGTCTACTTTGATGTAATAAAAACGAACCGTAACAGTAGCAGTAGTAGTTGTAGTAGTAATAGTAGTAGTAGCAGCTAAATACTATTTACATCACTCTGGGAGGAATCAATTAATGATGCTCGAGGGCATTTGCACTCTGGTGTATGCAGGTGAATAAATAATATCCTTTACAAGCTGACCATACAATCTCAGTTAAGCTTATTTTCACGTTACGATGATTAGCTACTACGTCATACATGCAAATACAGTTTATCTTTAAACGAATTTGCCTGAAAGCCATTCTTTTCAGCGATATAGCCTACATTAAGTTACCCGAATTTCAAAATATTAAATACATAATATGTTACGACCCTGGAAACGATCAGTGTATTTTGAATGTATTTCACCAGAAGCTTTCTATGATATTATATTCAAAATGTTCAATAGTGAATTAACAGTACATAAAGCTTTTCCATTCCTCTAAAGATAAATGTTATGAACGACAGATGATTAAGGATGGATGGCCGCTATAACATAGTATCAGGTCAGTTGTGTTTGTACATATATGATAATCTGATTTGAACATAATTTTTCCTGATACTGTATTAGGCCACTCTACCTGGACGAGAAGTGGAATCTCCTGTCAACAAACTGATCAGATTCTGTATGTAACCATATCCGTCTTTGATGCTAGTCCAAATTCCGGATTCGAGTTTGTTATCTTCTAACATACTACTTATCAATCTATCAAGCTCCATCATGACATCACCTATGCGTTTGTGTCTAAACAAAGATAAAGATTTGCAATAGAGTATGCGTATTTATGTAGTGCAGTGGATAATCTCGTGAATTGTTCACATAGTGATAAAATTAAACTTGTCATATAAGTATTTTAATACGGGCGAATCATATCAAACCAAGACCCACTGAATCTTTCATATGAAGAATAATATTATAATTTTAAAAATCTCACTATTCTGGCATAATAGCAATTTTACAAACTATATGCCTTTGAATTAACCCTTTTTAACCCGAAAGTCTATATGCCAAAATAATTGTATTCAAATTATTATACTAGAATTAGTGAAACAAATTTGACAGTGAAATCTTATGATCAACTTGAAATTCGGTGTATGTGATATTGAAAGTGTTAAGCCTTCCAAAGAAGGGTTATGATCGTATGCCGAGGAATGTAGTTTCTGAAGAAGCAGCATGTACAGAAGATAATTAACCTGTTTTCTATATATTGATATCAAATAATAGGAAAATTAACAATCTGTATCAGTTCAGTTGTAAGTTTTCAAAAAGTATTCTTCTTTTCGTGCATAAATGATTAATTAAACTGATTGACAATTTTGCTCTATGATATTAACATACACTACGACGTTATATAGTTGTGTTTATTGTATATTCATCTACAAAGGTCAAAATGTTAACATGTTAATATTATTATAACAACCAATAATGTATTCATTCAATTACGTTTTGTTTTCGTAATCCACTTAGATGACATAAATTTTCGTAAGTAATCATTTGAGTATGCAGGCTCAAGCATTAGCTAACTGATCATCAAGGCAATGGGGCTTCTTGTTAATTGGGTTGCAGTAACCTTTATTCATTTATCCCAAAATGGGCCTACGTCCTTGGGGTCCAAGGGTTAAGTTTCCACTCAAGTATGGTAAGAACTAGATACAATTTTGACTATAAATAAAATTCTGAAATTTGCAAATTGTCAAATTTTTGTTGTATCCATTCACAGCAATGCCACACGTTTAATTCAAAAAGTAATTCAACCTATCTCATGCTAGATATAAAAGTGTCTTGCTTATATTTGAATACCATAACGTAGAAAGATACCAGTTTTGCCGCTATTATCGCAACCTGAACAATTTTGCTAAAATCTGCCTACCTGCCTTACTAATTTATAATATTTATGATTATGTTCTGATATATAGCAGGGCTCCCACAGTGCAATATTGTGTGCACGTGGCTGGTAAGAAAGTTAAGATTAGACAATAAATATTGCTTTATTTGCATACAAAACCATGTACTTCACACGTGCTCCATATATAATTTAACCACTTGTTCACGCATAGTGACAGCTAACCATTTATCCACTATGAGACTGATGTAACAGTATATTATGAAGCTTAAATATGGATTAAATAGATCAGTAGGCTAGGCAGTAATTTTAGTGCTAGTCATTCAAAACTCTTCCCTTATCTGGCAGCCGTACAGCCACCTTTGAAATTTAATTAAGCCATTAATATTAGCATGGCCATTTCCATGTGGCTCATGGAATATAATAGTTTCGTCATGCAAATGATCAGTAAATCAGAAATAAGATAAAATATGCATGTACAGTACTATATTAACAAGTCTTATTTAAATGTAAAGATAAACCATTTAACCAGTATATGCCAGAAATAACAATTCATTTATGATGTAAGGAATAATCTATTGAATATTTTGAAACAGATTTAAATTCAATGTGTTGCTGGCTCTGGTCGAATTAGTATCAGAATAGTCAGCTGCATTCCTGTATAGTTGTTCTGGCATTGAGCCCCTGGCATTTTAAGGGTTAATGAATATACTAGTAAATAATACATACATCAAATTAACACCTATCTCGGAAAGCTTCTCTGCAGCCTCGACCCACTCAGGTACTTTTACCAGGATACTTTGTATCGACATTAACAGTTCATCTAATGGTGGCAACTCATTAATGGCTGCCCGCATGGACTTAGTTTTGAGCAGTGATCGGATCACGTATCCAGTATCAACAAGAGCATCCTTCCAGGTGATTTCACAATCGATATCAGCAATGTCCTTACTGATTTGACTGAAGCACATCACCTGAGATAACTGAAAGTCAATCAGAATTATTTTCTATATGATTTCGAGGACATGTGCTGAACAAACCAAATTTTAGCATAAATTAATCACTCGAAAAATCTTCAAGATGGCCCAAAGATTACTTCTACCAATCTAATTTGAAATGAAAATTATAAAATATGAAAAATGTACCACTGACTTGACTGGATATATAACAGAGGCAGGATTGATAGTAATATCAATTATTATGTAAGTTTTGTTTGCAATACATGTCCCCTACCTAAACGCAGTGCAAACCTATAGTTCACACACACACCCAAAGTACTGACAGATATACGCAGTCTTATCATGTGTGACATCTGCCAGATAACAACCGAGTACTGGATGTATGAGGTGCAATACAATGTAGTCATTTGGCGTTATAGTCCTGTCAGTACGTTGTTGTCACAATATCAAATTCTGCATGAGCGACATGATCAAAATATGATTGAATCTAGCTAGCTAACAATATCTGTTGAATAGGAGGCATACTTACCTACATCTATTAGCTATGTATTTACATTACAATAGGTTTTCTTATTTTAACAGGATAATACCTTAAGCCAGAAAAAATGGATTGACTCTATACGATAATAATTAATTATACATGGAGTTCTAAAAACAAACACTGCACCATGTGGGCAGGCAAAGTATTATGTGCAGAATATCTGAAATCAGTCATAATCACATCCAACAAATTCTTTAGTATAACATTTTAACTAATACTTTTGTTTTACCAATAGACCAGTTAATACTCCATCAATTGTTTGCTTTGGTGGTAGTGGTGCTGGTGCTGGTGGTAGTGTGTGTAGGTGTGAGCATGCATGTGTGCATTCGTGTGTGTTGTGTGCGTGTATGTGTCTGTATGCATGTGTATATGTGTGTGTGTAGGTTTCTGTGTACGTTTTAATACACATTTCCACCATTGACGTCATTATGACAGAATTTCCATTAAAATCAACACACAGAGCTCATCCTGAGGCGGGTGATAACAAGTAAGAGGTGCCACATGGTAAACAGTTCGTATGAAAAACTAAAATCGCAATAGTATTTAAAGCAATACATTATTGGAAAGCATGTCCAATTTTCTAAATCATTAATTTATTCTTTTTTGGCAAAATTCCCACCCAACCCCCACCCCCCCCCCCCCCCCCTGGGGTGGGGTGGCGCCAAAATTGAGTAGGTACAATTATTGCAGGGCTATGTAACATTTTTTTGATAAAGATGTAGCCAGTAGTATATTGTCTGAAACTATAGACACAAAATACATGCTCGCGACTTAATTTCTTTATATAAGTAGAAGGAATAAGGTATATAACATCATTTCTGATTAGGCCAGTAACTGGTTAAATCTAACTATTTCCGTACTAACAATAACATGTTTCATTTACAATCGATTAATTATAATGCACGAGATTTATCATTTCTGTTAATCAGTTAAATAATGGCCTGCTATTTTTACATTGCTTGTTGAAAACTGTTGGTATCGCAGACAACTACAACTTTCAATCAATTAAACTTTAACATTCTGATGACAAGCGGCCATCTAGTAATATCGTTTACATGGGTTAGACATCCTGGTAATGATTATTTTGGCCCGTTGCAATGGAGTGTGGGCTGGGAGGCGTGATTAGAGTATACGCCTATTGAATTAAGCCTATTACCCATTTATAATGCGAACTGACATCACCGGTCAAGGTGGTCGTTAACTTGTGATCTTAGCTTTAAAGCTTATCTAAATATGAGGTGGGGTGACGTAGCTTTGTTGCGATAACTCCCTCGCTCAGAAATACAGTGCCAATAAACATGTTTATTTTGTATCTGAATTATGACAAATTAAAAATCCCTCGGAACTCACGATGTCGACTAGATAGGCCCCCTTAACAGACGGTTTGAGCAATTAGTTTTAGATATAGGTAATGATGTCTTTTTACGCAATTGTGATAATTGAATTATTCACACAGCATGAGACACATACATTAGCTTACACGCTTCTCAAGCATCATCCATGCACACAATAATCATGGAACGAAAACTTTTTATACCCAATTAAATTATGGTAACATGGAATACCAAAAACCTATAGAAAGTCATTTATTTACAATTTTAGAAGTATTATCACGTATGATTAAATATTTCAAAACTAATTTGACTGGGATTTGCTGCTACAAACAACAGCTGCATCTTGTAGTCACATTAGTTTTCAAAATATTGGAAAGTTTACAGACAGAGTGGCATTCGTCATAATCAATTTAGTGGGAATAGAAAATAATGGAAATGTTGACTTTTGTATGTTCAAATGTGTCCGTATTTAAACCTTTATCTTTAGTCGATAAAATTATAATTATCTCCTGGAAAATGTAAATTTGCAGATTAAGGAAGATTATTTTGAAAATTTACCACTGGAATGCTGGTTTCGTTATCTAACCAGCCATTTCATTGGTAGAATTTCAAAAATAAACTTCTTTCGGTCTGCAAATTGACAATTCCTAACTTAGCAACAATATTTATAAGTAAAAGAAGATTAATTAGTATTGCCTATGCCGAAAATGTTATTAAACGCGGTTTTTCGGTTTGTGCATTATTACGGCGGTTCACAAACCGTCACCATATTGAACCGGTTTACTGTGTGAGATCGGTATATCGCGCAGCTCTACCATATGGTCTAGAATGCAAGCCATATGATCTTCCTATGCCAGAGCTCGTAGGAGTCTCTGTGCTAGAGGTCTTCGTTGTGGCTTAATTTAGATTTAGTAAGTTTGCGATAGCAACTGGATTAAGCATGCTTGCTATATCACGAGGATAGAAATCGGTAAATGATGACTGGGTATTCAATTGTGCTACAGACATCACCTCCTCTAATAAGACACCTTTACAAAGGGCTAATGATGCTACTAGTGCTCGTACTTGATGGGCGTTCGCTTGATCAATCTGCTTCCCCTAGCTAATTTATGAGGCATTTCAATAGTGTCGACTATCCAATGTGAAATATCTTTCGAGGCACGAAGATGAGAAGCCTTGAGACAGATCCAAATTGACGTTGGATCGTCCCTCCACTTCCGAGTCCTTTTCCTGTACATTTTCAGACATCAGACTGGACACCAAGCAGACGAGCTGGGATTAGTGTCTGATTAAACTTGGCAAATTGATTGGGTGACCTGGATATATAAGTGACTGATTCTTCGGCAAACAACAAAGACATAGTAATAGTCGTAAACCTTCATCCATAAAGACAAAGCAGTCTTGTTCGGCAGAAAGCACATGCATTTCACTTCCCCTTCTCGCCAATGCTGCTGCAACCAAGAAAACTGACTTACATGTTAACAGTTGATAAATTCCATGCCGCAAAATAGGCATAGGCTGTCTAGGTCACAGATTGCAGATTCCTTTAATAACTACATTTAGAGTGTCATTCTCTGCTCCTGCATTGGCCAGGCTTGGAACGACTGAAGCTAATGCAGACATATGCTACTAGGATTGACGGTACAAGTTTAGCAACTTCGTATAAATGGCAGATAAAATCTGATGTGTGTTAAACATTTGAAGAAAATGGATTAATACTTCTTCCCTTGCACGACACTGCAAACGTGTTGATTCTATAATTATATGTTGTTGTGGTTGACCCCATTCCGGACGAAGCCACAAATTTCGCTGCTTGCTCACAAAAAGTCACTCTTAATTGCCCACTGCTTAATAACAATCATGCAGTCAATTTGAGCATTTCCCATCCGTCTGGAAGAGGCACTGGATTTCAGATCAGAAGGTCCAGCAGATCCATAAACCATGATCGGTCTGGCCACTGAGGAGCGATCAGTATTACTTGGCATGTGCCCTCCCATACATTTTTCAGAACTTTTGAAATTAGTAATACTGGCCTTTCCAACTGATTCAAAAAAGCATCCGCTTTTGTTTCTTTGAGAATTCTTAATACTTACCAGATGTACTATTATGATAATGTCTTTTATCTAGTCTAGCTCAAAATAAACAATTAAAACTCTGCACTCTCCTGGTCCTGCCCATACTGTGTCTGGGAATTGCCATAGCCGCAAGTACCGAGTCAATTCCCAATCACAGTCAGATTCGTCTTATATTTGCCTTGACAAACAGCAAAAGCAGCTCAGCCTCACCTCAGCGGGGCGGCTGAGGGAGGGCCATAGTACATCTGGTAAGTATTAAGAATTCTCGTAGAAACACAAGCGGATGCTTTTTTGATTCTACTTCGAATAATACTTACCAGATGTACTATTATGATAAACTCCGGATTTCGACAGCCAGGAAATACCGGTGGGAGGAGGTGAGGCTCGAACCAGCACTCATCTACCATCCAACAGAGAAGGTTGTGAAGAGACTAGAACCCTGGCATACGCTTGGGTTCTGCCATCTGACCCATAGAGTGCTAAACTTCCATGGTCTAGACTGCGCTCCGCCCCTCTTTTGTCCGCACAAAATTCAGAGGGCTGTCAATGGGGATGCAACACCGACCAGACCCGTGTCAGCCCCAAGTCTCAGCTAGGGCAGTCCAGTAGAGTGCAGAGAAGCTACTACAACTTCTAATTTTGAAAAAATATCAGTATATCGATTAGATTTTCAAATTGGATTGAGTCTAATGTCTGTTTGGGAGGATAAGTATACTCTTGTACCAGACTATTTACCTAAGCACTCTGGTATTTCGACTGTAAGTGAATATATGTATAGTCACTTAATTAATGTAAGCACTCACCATTTTGAGTGCTTGATCTTTTCTTGTTCACCACAGGAGCTCGGCCCAATCCACGGTCGTACTCAGGTCATGTGCATAGCCATTGTTCAGTGTAAGTGGAAGACTGTGATGTGTGCGAAGTAGTGGTCGGATGTGGCTTAGTTTAGATTCAATAAATTGGTGACGGCTACCAGATTAAGAGCGCTGGAGATGTCGCGAAGGTAGAAATCAGTGAATGACGACTCGGGATGCCATTGTGCTACAGACATCACCTCCTCTAATGAGACACCCTTATAAAGGCCCGATGATGCTGCTAGTGCTCGGACCTGATGGGCATTCGCACGATCAATCTGCTTTCCTGTAGCGATTTTGTGCGACATCTGAATAGCGTCAACTATCCAACGAGAAATAGTATCTTTCGAGGCGTGTAAATGAGGAGCTTTAAGACATAACCACAGAGATTTCGGGTCATCTCTCCACTCCTCAGTACGTTTCTTATACATTTTCAGACATCTGACAGGACACCAAGCAGCAGAGTTTGGGTCATGTCTAGTTAAACTTGGCAAATTGATCGGCTGTCCTGGATATTTAAGTGACTGATTCTTTGCCAGGAAACAAAGACGTGGAAGTAGTCTTAAACCGTCACCCGTGACGACAAAATGGTCTTGTTCGGCAGAAAGTGCATGTATTTCGCTTCTCCTTCTCGCCGACGCTGCCGCAACCAAGAAAACTGATTTAATAGTTAACAGTTTAATGTCTATAGATCTAATTGGTTCAAAGGGAGCATGCCCCAAAACCTGTAGAACAAGAGATAGATTCCATGCTCGGATAGGAATTGGCTGTCTAGGTCGCAGATTGCTCATTCCTTTAATAACTTCATTCAAGGTGTCATTCTCCACTCCTTCAATGGCCAGACTGGGAATAACTGAAGCTAATGCAGACTTATATGCTGCTTGGGTTGAAGGTACAAGTTTGTCAACTTCGTATAAATGACAGATAAAATCTGCTACGTGTTGAACAGATGCAGAAAAGGGATTGATATCTCTTCCCTTACACCTCTCTGCGAATTTGTTGATTCTATAATTATATGTTTTCGTGGTTGAACCTCTTCTGGCTGAAGCAACAAACTTCGCTGCTTGCTCAGAAAAGCCACCCTCAATTGCACGCTGCTTGATAACATCCATGCAGTCAATTTGAACATTTCTGGTCTGTCGTAAAGGTACAGACCCTTGTTCTGAGAGATTAGATCTCTTCTGTCTGGAAGAGGGATTGGATTGCAGACCAGAGGGTCCAGCAATTCCGTAAACCATGATCGGCCTGGCAAAATAAGGGGCGATCAGTAGCCCTTGGCCTATTCCCTCTCTTATATTTGCCAGAACTTTTGGGATGAGAATTGTTGGCGGATACGCATACGCGTACATTCCCTTCCAACTTATCACCAGTGCGTCCACCGCTAAAGCTAGCGGGGCCGGGATCGGTGACACGTAAGTGACCATCTTTGCGATTTGTTTCATCGACTGAGAGCATCCGCTAGGATGTTCAATCTTCCTGGAATGTGTGCTGCCCGAAGAATAACATTCCTCTCTTGGCACCACAGCAGAAGGTTCCAAATCATCATACACAGCTCTGGTGATCTCGTCCCGCCATGGCGGTTCAAATAAGACACCACTGTTGAGTTGTCTGTCCTTATTAGGACAATCTTGTCTTGAATTAGACTCTCGAACTTTCGAAATGCCAATACCACCGCTACTAGTTCGAGAACATTGATATGTTTCTGCGCATTGATCTGATCCCATTCTCCTGACTGATCGTCCAATACTGCTCCCCAACCCGTCGTCGATGCATCTGTGAAGATGGACATCTGAGGTTGGGGAGGTTGTAGAGGAACACCTCGCCGGAGATTCTGTTCTGATTTCCACCACTGAAGGTGGAATATCAATGGTTCTTTCACTGGTATCCTCAGAGATAACGGATCCGTTCTCTGAGACCAGAACAACATTAGATACATCTGAATTGGCCTGCGCCTGAGTGCCGCATATGGAACCACCTTCTCCAGAGATACTAGTAAACCCTGTATTCTGAGAAATTGGCGCACGATCAGATAGGCTCCTAGAGAAACCGAGTCCAAAACTGCAATCAGGCTCTTGACTCTGCTCTCCGCCAGAAAAGCTACGCCGTACCTGAGATTGAAAAAGATTCCCAGATAAACAAACTCATGGGATGGAGTCAATTCTGATTTCTCTAGATTCACAATCCATCCTAGATCCTTTAATAAGGCTAGGACTACCTGCAGATTGTTGCGCAGAGTGACTGGGTTCCCCACCTTTAGCAGCCAGTCGTCTATGTAAGTATGAACAGCTATGATTCTCCTGCGAAGGAAAGAAGTCATGGCGAGAACCACTTTGGTGAATCCCCTCGGTGCTGTGGTCAGGCTGAAGGGAAGCGCATTGAATTCCCAAACATTGTCTTGGAAAGCAAAGCAAAGGTATTTCTGAAAAGGAATTGACATTGGAATATGAAAATAAGCATCCTTCAGATCTATCGACACTGCCTTTTCTCAGCCCTGTCATTACCGCTGCCACAGTCTTGGGAATCTGAATTTTGGAAATTTGGGAGAAAGAATAAATTTGTTCAACGGTTTGATGTTGAGAATTGGTCTCCAACCTCCGGTACATGTCGGAACGAAGAACATCATCGAATAGAAGCCTAGAGATGACTGATTGCGGACTAGATGAATCGCATTCTTCTGATGAAGTGATTCTATTTCTGAGCAAATGGCTTCTAGACGATCGGATTCCCTTGGAACAGGAGTCCATATTGGAGTCGATGTTACCAGAACTAGCGATTGATGGATGAGCCAGTCAGGTTCGTAGCCATTTCTTATCCATTGACAGACTAAACAATCTCGCATGACCTGTTCCCATTGGCTTAAGAACAGTTGAAGTCTGCCTCCGACGGAAGGAATCTGCACACAGCTGGCGGTCAAGATTGCACGTGAAGACGCTAAATCGCCTGGGTGAAGATTCTCGACTCCCTTCGTTCCTGACGTCACCGGAACTGGTCCTGCCGGAAACCCGTCAGGACTGACCCCCATGGCCGCCCCGCAGCTTCTTGGAATATGATGGTCCGGAACTGCCGCCATGGTTATCCTTACGGTAACCGCCGCGGCCCGAACCGCCATGCCTCCTGTCATCTTCATATGGCCTCTTATTAGAGGATTTGTATGAAGATGAACGGCCAGGTCCTTGAGAGCCGGATGGCCGATGGGCCTCACGACCTGAAGGACGGAAGGGCGATCTCGGACGCTGGCTCTGCTGCTCCTGGCGATGTTGCCTGTAGGACAGCTGCGGCTGTGTCAACTTAGTCGACTTCCACGACTTGCCGACTACCTCCTGCTCTGCAATCATTTACGCGACCTAAGAGAGAGCTTGTCGTGCCAAGCCGCCGAACAAGCCTGGACCGATGAAAGGCGCAGGCAACAACTCAGCCCTCATCTCTGGTCCTGGTTATACGCAATCGAGAACCATTTTCCGTCGCTCTGCCAATGTCCTGGTGATCACCCTGGCCAGGCAATCTTGAGACAGGCGCATGGTGTCCCGAATAACTCTGGGAACAGCCTCTGGCACCTGCCCACCCTCCTCCGCGCAGGACAGCATTCCCTGCAGGAGGGTACATCCATGCGAGAGTGCAGCCATGGCTGCCCTCGCCACATCTTCAATGAGCGTAAGCTCATTAAAGGATCTTTATTGGTCTGGGAAACCAAAGGACGAGAACGCCCCTTAGACTTCCCAGCGCACCAGTGTCCAGCGAATCACCAGACACGGATTCCCCACAGTCCATCGGCTCCAACATGGGAGGCGGGACCATGACCGCTTTGCCTACAGCAGGCGACGACAATCCGATAGGAGTCGCGCCTAATGCCGCCGGGATGCCGGTAGGAACCACAAAACACGGCTCCACCGACACCACGGGTTGCCCAAACCTCGGATGGAAAATGGCCGACGGAACGTCGACATCACCATCCGCCTGGCAAACTCGTACAAATCCCGAGGGAGACCCCTGGAAAGTCCTGGGCATTGCCGTCATCGAAATATCCGGCATGCCGGAATCTTCCATGAGAAGAAGATCTTCCTCCTCCGCCGTCGGCTCTTGAGCCAAGTACAGAGACGGGGCAGGTGCGTGTCCCTCCACAGAACTAGCCGGACCATCTAAAGGTTGCCCTGCACCAGCCTGCATCGACAGGACCGTGAACTGCAATGAGTCCATCATAGCCTTGAACTGGGCTGCCCATACGCCCAGTGCTGAATCCATACGAGTATTCAGACAACCTTCCAGTCCTCTCAATGATGCCTGATCCAGCTTGGCCGCCTTGTCCCTCGTGATCCTCTCCAAGCGTGCACGTCGATCCCGACAAATTCTGCCACCATCTCCGACGACCACTTGGCGCACACATCACATGGGCTTCCCACTTTACACTTCGCGCAAGCTACACAGTGATGACCAGAGTATTTGCGCTTCATAAACCTGTTGCACTTCTGACATAAGTGTCCTGGTCCTTGGCTTTCTGCGAACACAAAGAAGAATTAAAACGCTGCACATGACTGATGATGAGCAATACACACAATAGACCTGATAGTAAAATTGAATTACTAGGAAAACATTAACTTTCTCTCAATTAATGATAATCAAGCCTCATGCAGGAAATATTTGAAACTTTTTTGAGTGAAATTTTTAAAAACACAACCTAGATGTTAACTAGCGTTAAAACGACCAGGAAATAACTGCCGATCGCTACAAACACCCTCGACAATGAAGCGAGAGCTAAAAATAAATAGAGTGCATAGACACACGAAGCCACGCGGAATAAACATCATGGGCGCCACCATCGTGGCTAAGAGCACATCCACCTTAGAAAGAACCGAGTCGCAGAGAGAAGAACCGAGTACCCGTATTAACACTAATAAGCTAACGGGTACCGGGCGACTCCAACAATGGCTACCAATTTAGAATAATGTGCCAATTTAAGGAAATTTCAAACAGTCATTATGGCACGAATGTATAAATTCTAGATTGATACAACCTGCCCCTGTGATGATTTCCCTTTGTCTTCCATGATGTCAACAATAACGCACTCCAACTATGCTTAAATTCATTGAAAATTTTAAGAGCTTGAAAAAACGTGACTTTCTCAAGTCGCAAAATAGACGAATCTGACTGTGATTGGGAATTGACTCAGTACCTGCGGCTATGATAATTCCCGGACACAGTATGGGCAGGACCAGGAGAGTGCGGAGTTTTAATTGTTTATTTTAAGCTAGACTAGATAATATACATTATCATAATAGTACATCTGGTAAGTATTATTCGAAGGAGAATGCCAGTGCATCCACTGCTAATTCTAGCGGGTCTGGGGTCATTGGCACATATGTGATCATCTTTGTGTCTCCTTTTCTTGCAAATAGAACCATATTTGGCTTGCCCAATGATTAAAGCGGACTTCTGCTACCGATTGGTTGAGCTGCCACTCCATCGGACGACAAACCGTCCTTCAACTGAGAGCATCTGCTAGGATGTTCCTCTGCCCAGAATGTGTGCTGCCCGAAGAATAACATTCCTCTCTTGGCACCACAGCAGAAGTTTCCAAATCAGCATACGAAACTCTGGTGACCTCGCCTCGCATTGGTGTTTTAAATAAGACACCACTGTTGAGTGGTCTGTCCTTATTAGGACTTCTATCTCGTATTCGGTCCTCGAACTTTCGTTAATGCCACCGCTAATAGTTATAAGACATTTATGTGCTTTTACGCATTTGTTCAATCCCATTCGCCCGACACTGACAAATTGTCCAGTACCACTCCCCATTCTGTTGCAAACGCTTCTGTGAAGATGGACATCTGCGCCTGAGGAGACTGTAGAGGAACACCTCATAAGAGATTGTGTTCTGATAGCCACCATTGAAGGGGGAATATCAAAGGTCATTCTATTGGAATCTTTAGAGATAACAGATCCGTTCTCTGAGACCAGAATGGCATTAAGCACATCTGAATCGGCCTGCACCCGAGTGTCACATAATGCACCATTTTCTCCAGGGATACTAGCAAACCCAGTATCTTGAGAAACTGACGCACCATCAGATAGGCTCCTAAGGATATTAACCCCAGCAATGATAATATGCTCCTGACTCTGCTCTCCGCCGGAAAAGCCATACCATCTTTGAGATTGAAGAGTATTCCTAGGTAAACAGATTCGTGTTAAGGAGTCAATTCTGACTTCTGTAGATTGACAATCCAACCTAGCTCTTTTAATAATGCTAGAACAATTACAATATTGTTGCACAGAGTGACCGGATTCCCAACCATTTAGCAGCTAGTCGTCTATGTAAATAGGAACGGCTATGTTTCTCCTGTGAAGAAAAGTAGTCATGGCAAGAACCACCTTGGTGAAGACCCTGGGGGCTGTCGTCAAACCAAATAGAAAAGCGTTGAATTCCCAGACTCTGTCCTGGAATGCAAACCACAGGTAATTCTGATACGAATTGACACTGGAATATGAAAATAAGCATCTTTCAGATCTATTGACACCACCCACATGCCGTTCCTCAACCCTGTCATCACAGCCATCACTTTTTCCATCTAAAAACTGGGTGACTCAATCAACTTGTTCAGAGGCTTGAGGTTGATGATCGATCTCAATTCTCCGGTGCATTTCGGAATGATGGACATCATTGAATAGAAGCCCTGGGAGGCTTGGTCATGGACTAAATGAATCGCATTCTTCTGCTGAAGACTATTTCTTAGCTAATGACCTCTAAACTGTGGAATGGGAGTTCACATGAGAGTCGTAGCTAATGGAACTAAAAACTGATGGATGAGCCAATCTGATTGGTATCCATTTCTTAACCATTGACAGGCTAAAGAGTCTTGCACGACCTGTTCCCATCTGTTTTAGAACAGTTGACGTCTGCCTCCGATGGTAGCAATCTGCACACAACTCAATGTCGATGTTGCACGACCAAATACTCGGGTCGGAACCACCACCTCTATTATCCTTACAATAACTGGATTTTACGGCACCATCACCCTTCCTGTCATCATCATAAGGCCGCTTAATTCATGCCTTTTATGATGATGACCACCCAGTTGCATGAGAACCGGATGCCCGATGGGTATCACGGCCCACTGGATGGAAAGGAGATCACTGGCGCTGTTGCCCCTGCATGTGCCAGTTGTAGGACTCTTTCGGCCGAGTTCTTTTCGTCGACTTCCACGGCTTCCGACCACTTCCTGTTCCGCATCCATTGATGCTACATTAGAAAGCACTTGTCTGGCCGAGCCACCAAACAGGCCTGGACCAAGGAAAGATGCAGATGACAACGCAGCCCTAATTTCATGTCCTGGTTCTACCCAATCAAGAACCATCCTTTGTTCAGCCAAATTGTGAGTGACAACTCCGGGCGCCACTTCAGACACCGTCTCACCCTTTGCTGCGCAGGTCAGCATCCCCTCAGACCATCTTGGCTTATGGGCGCATCCATTTTGCAAGGAACCGAGTCACCAGAGAAACTAACCGAGTACCCGAATAGAGTTAATAAGAAACCGGGTAATGGGACGACTCCTATAATGGTGATTGAATTAAAACAATGTGCCAATTTAAGGAAATTTCAAACAGTCATTACGGTACGAGTGTATACATTCTAGATTGATACAACCTGCCCCTGTAATGATTTCCTGCTTAAACAAAATTAACGGAGCACAAAAAGGTTTTGAATGTTGTTTCACAAAATAGAGGAATATGTCTGTACCCAGGAAGTGACTCCGTACCTGGCGCTTATGATAATACCCAGACACAGGCTGAGCAGGATCCTGGAGAGTTAATCTTTGTTAGTTATTTTGAGCTAGTGTTTCGACTGTCATAATAGTACATCTGGTACGTATTATTCTAAGTAGAAACATGTTTCTCCATTCTACTTATCAATGTGTTGTTCTAGATATGGGTTTGTCACAAATATATGCGAAGTGTGTGTTTTGCCACAACCCACCAGCAATTTTCTTCTGGTTGTTTTGTTGTTAGGTAGTTTTTATGCTTTGTGATGCGCAAGCACTCACCTGTCCGAATAGCTTGTCTACATTAAGATGATCTTTAAGAACTTCAAAAAACTTGAACAGCTGGGTAGAGTTGATGTTACACATTAGAGTTGATATGTTTTCAAGCATGTTATTTTCATTGTTTACGACAATGAATTCTTTTAGTTTCTCTGGGTTGCATACAGGTTCTTCAAAAACAAACGTCTTGGCCCAAGCAAATAACTACAGTACATGAAACAAAAAGAAGAAATACACCGTCCACATGCATGAAATATATGAAAAATCCTAATTGAAATTCTATATAATCCTAATTATTTTCAAACAGAGATCGACGAACCCCAATCATTCAGTTCCCTTTTTAATAGTTGATGTTTGTTCTGTAGATAGTGATGTTAGAAGCTGGTGCTAAGCACAAACATTCTAAAAAGGTACATGTCTAAATATCCAGTATACGGAGAATTATGAAATCTTTACTCTTTCAATCTGAATGACCAGCTAACTCCAAGACAATAGAAATGATGTATTTTAAGTCAAGAATGAAATGTTAGTTTTATCTAACTCTTTAATAAGCACAGAACACATTCTTTATGATGAACAGAATCGTATGATGAATATTTTGAAACTAATTTGACTGGCACATGTTTGATCCCATGGTTTCTCCAGTCAAATCTTGAATACATAATCCAGTGGAAAGCTGCTCTTATAATATCCCTGTTTATCTATAGCTTATACACATATTATGCATTCGTATCCTGGTTATATATAGTCACTGTAAATACTGACAGTGTATAAATTAGAATGAATTTGAATTCATTATAATAAGCTTATGTGGCTTCAGTTTGCGCACCCATTAGATTCCAGAGCCAAGATATTTTATCAATTTGGCCTCAAAATAACCTCGCAGACACTTATCTTTTGACATCGCTTTTAACATATAGGTGGAAAATAATATTCATGATCAAGTTAGGAATTTGATGTAAGTCAATACATACAAACAACTATGTAATTAAAACAATTAGCAATAAATATGCAGCACATGCAAAAATGTTCAATATATTTGTAATATATAATGCATGACATACCAAACGTGTATTTAAATGTGAGGCAAACAGTGCATTGGCTATATCACGATGAAGCAATCCTCTGCGAATAAATTCTTCTTTGGCATTATCTGGAACTGTGAACAGGTCGCGAAATGGTATTCCATCAGCTAAAATGAAGTAATTTGAAAATTAATTAACAGCAAACATCTTAACATAGCTTCCAGTCACCCAAGCAAATTGCTATTCATCTCACATTAGCATTAGGGAATTAACCATTTAACACTCAATCTGACCAAGATTTCCTTCTGCAATGGTCTTTAAAGATGTCTATTTGCAGAGCAAGAGTATGCGTGTTTAAATGTATCACTGGATTGACTGGAATGACTGTCTAGCTTATCATCCAATCAGCCCTGTGGTAGAGTTTCAAATGTAGTCTTCTCTTGGTCTTCAAATGGGAATTTCCTATGAGATTTTCTCGAACAAATCGGAGGGTTACGGGTTAATAATAAACATGCAATGATCTTGATTCTGAAATCCTAAGTAGAGGTCCAAGTAAATATGAGTACGATTAACAGCGTAAATGATAATGAACTAACATGGGAAATGGTATATTTGCAACAATTTGAACTTAAAATATGTGCGGATGCTGGCAGGAGGTTCTTAAAGAAGACAACCGTGTGTATGAATAGTGAAGCTAGGTTATTTCAACCGTTTACACGAGAGCATATACAAAACGAATTTGCAGTGCTATTTAAAATACAAATTCTTAATTGATTCCTGTGTGCTCCAAAGCAGGTTCTTCGCACCAGTGCTATTTACTATAACACAGCATAAGACTATGTATCGGAAGATACCAAATATCTCGCCTTCTTATGTTGCTGCAGGATGCCGCCTGACCTGGACTAAAGATTTTGTGAAAAAATAATATCCAAGCCATGTACATAATGTTATAGATCCAGAGGTATCAGAAGGCAGTAAATAGCATATTTGTATATTAATTGTACATCACAGGATATGATGGTCCACTGGATCCAGTCTAATTTTGAAATTTGACTATCTACTTGTCCAATAAAAACAGTCCTGATTCTAGCCAACGGGCAAGCATAGCTTAGGATAAGCAAAGCTTTAAGACTTAGCCATAAAGCCTAGTTGTCTGGTAGTAACTGGAAGTGCAATGCCTATTGGCACACCAAGGCTGGTCGAAAGCAAATGGACCAAGCAAAAGCAAATTTCAAATCCTGACAAAAGTAAACATTTTCAAAATCAGTACATTAATATGATGCAGACTATATTTCATCAGCCCATGAAGCAAAACAAAACATTTTAAATTGGATAAGTCTTTGCTGATTGAATTGGCACTCGACAAAACATAAGCACAAAAAAAACCGGGATGAAATTATCCCTCAAATAATCAAAGCCCACAGTAAAAATGTGTCAAAATTTTCGAAATCTAGGTATTGATCAAGCAGACTAGATGTAATCACTGCATACAATGAATCTGTGAAGTTTTAATCGGATCAGATGAATCCTTGTTCACTAAATTGGCATTTGAAAAAGCTTAAGCTGGATGCAAATGGGCCATAACATAATCAAAGTTCAACCACTGTAAAATTATGTAAAGATTTTGGAAATCAATTTCATTTAGATGCAGACTGGTTTTAATCATCGGGGAGAAGAAATCTGTAAAGTTTAATTCAAATCGGATATCACCTTGGTGTGAATTTTGTTTGAAAGTTCCTTCACCGTTGAAAAAATCTGTAACCTGAAGGCATCAAATTGATTAAGGTCAAATGCTGGAAAACTATAGAAAGACTGCGAAAATTTATTTTATTTTGATTTAGACCAGTCCTACATATCAAAAAGAGCACCTCTGTGAAGTTCAATTCAAACAGGATAACCCCTTTTAAATGTAAATCCAAACGCTGTAAAAGTATGTCACAGTTTGCAAAATTTCTTTCTTTATCATGCAGACTAGATCTAATTATCGCATTTGCGTTCTGGTGTATGGAAGTGTATAAATAATATCCTGAACAGCTGATCATAGAATCCGAGTTATATTTGCGATATGCTGATTAGCCACTACGTCATACAGGTAACATATGGTTTACCTTTAAAACAATTTGGCTGAAAGGCATTGTTTGCAGCGACAGGCCTAGTTTCAGTAACCCAAATTTCAAAATATGCAATACCTCTCAAGTTACGACCCTGGAAACCAGCAGCATATTTTGAACATATTTTCACCCGAAACAGTTACTTTCAATCATATCTTCACAATGATCAACAGGGAATTAACAATAGCGAGAGAATCGCTCTATATCGGCGCCTATAGAGAACATTATTGGTATCGTAAGAAACTATATTCAGGTCTGCTTTCGTTAAATCCATGTATGATGTACATGCACACACAGTTGACACACGGCGGAGCACAAACCACCAGCAATCTCACCAATTGGTTTCAAGTTAATCAATACTAGTGCAAGGAAATACTTTTTCTCAAATTAATCATTTACATTAATCATTTATGTGTTTAACCGGTGAGAGTGTAATTAGTATTGTATGAAATTACTAATAAATTCCATTTAATAGTTCCCTTTTCCATTCCTTTAAAGAAAATGTTAATGAACGACACAAAATTTGGACTGGATGTCCTATTACATAGCATCAGGCCAGGTGTGTTTGTACATATAAGGCAATCAGATAGTAAACCAATAAAATATTATTCATGTATTAGACTACTCTACCTTGAACAGAAGTGGAATCTCCAGTCAACAAACTGATTAGATTATGTAAGTAACCATATCCCTGTTTGATGCTAGACCAAATGCTGGATGCAAGTTTGCTATCTTCTAACAAACTGCTTATAAACTGATCAATCTCCATCAGGACATCACCTATGCGTTTGTCCCTATACGAAGATAAATGTGCCATAGATTATGTGCATTTATGATTGTTCTGATATATGTCAGGGATCTCGCAATGCAATATTGAGTGGACATGGTTGGTAAAGAATGTCATTGACTGGCTACACAGCGATCCTGCCAATGACCAAAACAACTTATTGAAAATATAAGATTTCGAAAATAAGCATTGCATTATTTGAATACAAAACTATGCGCTTCACACATGGTCTCTCTATCATAAGCAACCATTTCTTGCCGTATGACAGCTCCTCAATTTCCCTCCATCAGACTGAGGCAAGCGTATATTAGTAATCTTCGATCTGGAATGAACAGATCGGTAAGCTGGACCGTAATTTCAGTGCTAGGCTTTCAAACATCTTCTCTTAGACAAAAGCTGCACTATTTCTCTTTTTGAAATTTAATTAAGCCATTAACATTGTTATAGCCATTTACAAGCGGCTGTTTAAAAATAATGGTTTCGTCATGCAAATGTTCAGTAAATGGGAAGTAAGACAAACTATGCATGCATAGTGCCGTATTAAGAAGTCTATTTAAATGTGTAGATAAAACAAATAATGGCTACTCTATTGAATATTTTTAAACAAATTTAACTTCAATGCGTTGCTGGCTATGGTCAAATTAGTATCAACATATTCAACAACATTTCTTATAGCTGCCCTGAAATTGAAACCATGGAATTTTAAGTGTTAATGAATTTAATAGTAAACAATACATACATGAAATTAGCACTAACTATCTCGGAAAACTTCTCTGCAGCCGCAATCCACTCAGGTACCTTTACCAGGATAGCCTGTATAGACATGAACAGTTCATCTAATGGTGGCAACTCATCAATGGCTGCCTGGATGGTCGTCGTGTTGAGCAGAGAACGGATCATGTATGCAGCATCAACAAGACCATCCTTCCAGGTGAGTTCACAGTCGATATCAACAAACTCATTACTACTTTGACTAAAGCATATCAACCGAGACAGCTGAAACGCAAAAAGAATCATGTGCACTATAATCTCGAGGACATGTGTTGAACAAATTAAATTCCAGCATAAATCAATTACTGCAAACTTCAAGATGGCCTAAATTTACTTCTGTCAATCTAATTTCTTCATTGCAGATGAAATGATAATATATAAGACAATGTGCCACTGACATGACTGGCTCGATAACGGAGCCAGGTTTACTAGTAATAATAAGTATACGTCACAACAGTGCTGGCATATATAGATAGACTTGGCATGTGTGAGATCTGCTAGGTAACAACCGAGTACTGGATGTATGAGGTGTAATACAATGTTGTCTGTTAGAGTTATAGTACTGCCAGTATTTTGTTGTCGCATACATCAGATTGCGCATGGGCGACATAATCAGCAGCTGATTGATTCTAGCTAGCTAGCCATACATAGTAGATAGTACTTACATTATATATATTAGCTATTTATTTACATTATAACAGGTGTTCTTATTACACCTTTACCGTATCGACGTCATAATGACAATATTCCCACTAAAATCAGCACAGACATCTTATCTTGAGGCTGGTGACAACACAGGGAATCTGCGGGTTACTATTACACAAAGGGGTGCCACATGCTAAAGAGTTCCGATAAAAACTAAAATCACAAAGCTATTTAAAGCAATACATCATTAGAAATAACGTTCAATTTTCTAGATCAGTAATTTATTCATGTTTTGCAAAATACACGTTGGGACACCATTCGTATCTCGCGAGATCTCCTTCGATTCGAGATCGAGAAAAGTATCTCGTATATATCGAGTATCCATTGGCGTAGTGATTTCCACCAGAATATGGTGGTAGAGAGAATTGAAACCTTAGAGTACGCGAGCTCTACTCTCCTCATACCATACAATATCAATTCGCGTAAAACGAGATGATATAAAGCCTATCGTAGTCTGTATGACAAGTAGTTAAGAGAAAAATAGTCCCTCCGTATTCGTCGTAAAATTAAAATCTATTGCACGTATGTCGCACACAAAATGAGGTCAGGAATTCGCCGACGTTGCGTGGATATTGATATCACATGAACCACTGGGTGATCAAGTCCATTTTAATGTCTGTATTAAGCTAGTGATACAGATGTTAAGATGATACAGATGTTAAGATGTACCAAAATCTACACGATCAACAGTGTTCCTTTTACACTCCACTACTGAGATGGACTGGGTCCCGATATGTCTGGTCACCGAAGTGGAGTCAGTGGAACAGTCTAGTTGTTCTGATGACGTAATGAGTTGACCGGGCAATACATTAGAGGTGTATTCTTGTAGAAGTCACGCCTCTATTTTTAGATTGGTTGGGACAGTAAAATTGACCTGCACTATCTTGTGATATAAAACTTCAGTAGTATTATGATCTTAGTTGTTACTATAAACACCTTTAAATGTGTTGTCTCGGAGTCTAATATCATTGTGGGAAGGTATTTTCCTGAAATGTGTCAACATTTTAATGTGTATTCAGGGAACAGACCTGCACTTTATGAAGTCCTGTAATTTGTGTCATTGTATCTCCTAATAAGCACGGCAATCAAAGCTCAAATATAACATGTTTATTTCGCAAAATTTTGCAGCCGCTGGCATTGAATACGGAGTGACGTCACAGTAGTCAGTCATATTTTGGCTATAACATTTTGCTTTCAACTTCTAATCTTAATTAAGGTGTCACACATGTTTCTATATTGTACTTATCAATTTGATGTTTTAAATATGTGATTGTCGCAGATATATGAGTAGTGTGTTTTTGCCTCACATCAAGTGCAATTTTCTCAATTTTCTTAGGATTGTTTAGTTGTTTGGCTGGTGTTATGCGTTTGGGGTGCATAATCTGTTTCCCATGTGCAAGCACTCACCTGACCGAATAGCTTGTCCACATTAAGATTATCTTGAAGAACTTCAACATACGTTGACAGCTGTGTAGCGTTGATGTTACACATCATAGTCGATAATCTTTCAAGTGTGTTATTTTCATTTTTTACGACAATGAATTCTTCTAGTTTCTCTGCATTGCATACACTTTCTTCAAAATCAAGGATCTTGCCCCAGTTAAATAGCTGGAGCCGATGAAACAAAAAGAAGTTAACAGTAAATAAACAGTTCGCATCCATGACATACATGTCACACACAAAATATAAAATATTTTAATAAAATTCTATATGGTCCTAATTGTTTTCAGAGACCAATGGACCCTGCATCTCTGACCAATCATCCAGTTTCTTCTTTATATTTTGTTGTTTATTCTGTAAATAGTAATGTAAGATGGTGCTGTACACACATTCTCAAAAGTAACACGACAAAATATCCAGCATTCATTTAAAATCTGAGGAATTTGACAATCTGTAATTATTCAATCAGATTGACCAGCTTTATCCAGGACAATTTCGCTATGGTGAACAATTATATTATGATGGCAGTATGACCACACAAGCTTTCAGTTAGATAGTCATGAAAGCGTTAAGAAAACCTATTGAAAATGCCCACTTGCAGGTGAATAAGACGATCTGAAAATTTACCACTGGAATTACTGGCACGATAGCTTTAACAAGCACAGAACAGAAACATCAATGATGTTGCTGTTTCCCTAGTAATCAACTACGTAGTTAAATTGGTCTTCAAATCCCCAGCGAGATTCAACTAAAAACTATGATTATTTTAGAATAATTAGACTGAAACACCATGCAGTTTTCATTCAGATTTGTATCAAATCAAAGTAGTTATCATATTACCTACTTATTATTTTGATAATAATTTGACTGAATGCAATTGCTGTCATTGATCGAAACAACTATCACACAAATTATTGTCAAAATATATAAAGGTTATCTAAGAATTTCTCCTGGAAATAGACACACTTGTGATGGACAGTATTGAAATACAGACTGTTGAATTTACTGCCGTGAATACGTCTTATGCGCTTATCCTTCCAGAGCTGATCGAAAAATTACCATTTAGATGTGCAGGCCAGGTCTTTTTGTTTGGGAAATCCTGACCTATACACACAATAGACTAGGCGAATATGGCGTCCAATAGTTACAACAATTGTGTAGTCAGTGCAATGCATGCGGGGTAACATTGTACACTGGGTAGCATTGAATGCTGGATAAATTTAACAGAGATCAACAGGCATCTCATATCTCGTGCAAAGATTCTATATTTAATGTGCCACACGAATTTTAAGGAAGCATGAAATTCGAGTTTGATAAATTAATCAGAATATGAATGATAGTATTAACTAGTCGAATAATAGTCATCATAATCCAGATAGTACCGGATTGATCTGGCGCACATTGCACCATGAGACAATCTAAGAATGAGATCTGATTGGTCAGTATTTAGGGGTAGCCAATCAAATACCAGACTAAACGAAATCACCACTTACTTACCTTATTACCAATTACTTACCACCCTGATACTCTATGATGTTTCCCAAATATCGACCTATCTTCAATAAGTCTCAGAATTACAAAGAAACCGCCCCCAATCAAGAGAGCTAGAATAAACAACACAGTCATAAATAGTGAAAAATTTCAAAAATTAAATGGCTGGCACGCTATCCAAAGCTGAGCTCGGAAGAATAAACTCCTGAAGAAACGAGTGAGGTATGCTGGACAGCAACAGAGATATCTAGTCCTGAATCCAAACCATGTGGTGGGAGAGAATACGGAAAAATTACTAATATAGACGTATCCACATGTTAGCGCAAATCCCGGATATACCATCAGATACTACAAGCAAATTTACTATAAATAAATTTACTAAAAAACACCTGATGGCTAGGACCAGGAGCATCCTCCGGCGACTTGGCAGCGTCAGACTTTAGTTAGCAGTCAAATAATAAGTTGCAGAACGACTTAGAAGCTTCAAAAGATAAACTAGCAAAAGCAATCCTTGGCAAATCAAAGGGATGGGCAATGGCAGGTCAATAATTTGAAAAGCGAATAAGACAGCCCCGCGCATGCGCGAGTTTGGGCGGCACATCCGCCGGACTGTCAGTTGAGTAACCTGCCCAGTGGGGGGGGGGGGGTGGTTTCTTTTTACTTCTGAGTCCTATTGAAACTAGGGCGATATTTGGGAAATATCATATAGAGTATCAGGGTGGTAAGTACTCTTTGTGAAAATGTCTGTGCTTACTTAGCTCTATATAAGACACTGGCACAGTACGTAAATGTTCCTAAGATCAGTTGCTATTGTAAAAAGTGCTATCTTAGTACATATTATAGCTATTATATTGGGAGTATTAAGTCAGATAATCATAGAGGTTAATCTGGCAACAGTTATACGTTACCAAGTTATTTTTTCAAGTTACAAAGTTGTTTACAATTTTATTAAATCTTTATTCGTTATTGTTATCAGTAGTTGCGTCGTTCTTTGGATAGGGAGCTATTAATTTGTGTAGAGAGAACGGCAACCGTTCTCCTGAATCTGCAATCTTCTAGTCATCAAGCTCATTCTTGCTCAGTCAATCTCGGACCAAAGATGTATTTAATTTCTACAATTTTTATCATGATTATATATACATACATATATACATATATATATATACATATATATATACATATATATATATACATATATATATACATATATATATATATATATATATATATATATATATATATATATATATATATACATATATATATACATATATATATATACATATATATATACATATATATATATACATATATATATATACATATATATATATACATATATATATATACATATATATATATACATATATATATATACATATATATATATACATATATATATATATATATACATATACATATACATATACATATACATATATATATACATATATATATATACATATACATATACATATACATATACATATACATATACATATACATATATATATATATATATATATATACATATATATATGCGTGAGCGTGTGTGCGTGTGTGTGTGTGCGCGTGCGTGTGTGTGTGTGTATGCGTGCGTGCGTGCGTGCGCGTGTGTGTGTGTGCGTGCGTGCGTGCGTGCGTGTGTGTGTGCGTGCGTGCGTGCGTGCATGCCTGCATGCGTGTGTGCATGCGTACATGCGTGCGTCGGTGTGGGTGCGTGTGTGTCTACTGTAAATACTGACAAGGTATTAAGTAGAATGAATTTGAACTATGTATGAAAGGCGTATGTGCCACCATCTTGGACACCCAAAGAGTGGAGCGCATAAATCCATGTTCCAATAGCCAAATGCTTAATCAATCCGGCCTGACCATCATCTAGCACCCTCTTCTTATCTTGTCTCATCGCTTTTAAACTAATGGTGGCAAAAATAATATCCGTGATCAAGCACAAACAACTATCTAATCAATACAACTATCAACAGATATGAATCACAAACATAGATATTCAATATATGTGTAATAAATAATGTATGACGTACCAAACTTGTATTCAAATGCGAGTCAAACAGTGCATTGGCTATATCACGAGGAAGTAATCCTCTGCGAATAAATTCTTCTTTGGCATTATCTGGAACTGTGAACAGGTCGCGAAATGGTATTCCATCACCTAAAAGAATTAGTAATATTAAAATCAATCTACAGAAAACAGTTTAGCAATGCTTTCAGCCACTCAACAATACCAATTTACTATTGTGACGTCCGCATTCAAACAGTAATCGGTTAACCCTCAAGCATGACACAATTTCCTTCTGCAGTAGTCTATTTGCATGGAAGGGATTTTCTTTAAATTCCTCACTGGAATGACTGCCTTGGTTATCTAGCCATGCAACGCAGTGATAAATTTGCAAAAGTATTCTTATCTTGGTCTGCCAGGAGAACTTCTTGAACAAATTTGAAGGTTAAAGGTTAATAATAAAAATGTTTTGATCGTGATTATGAAATCCTAAGTATGGTACCAAATAAACATGAGTACGGTAAACAGTGTAAGTGATAAAGAACTAACTTAAGAAATGGTATGTTTGCATTAGTTTATACTTAAGATACATGTAGAGTAGTGCTGTGTGTCAACTGTGTGTATGCGGGTATGCCGCATAAGCCTACCTGAATAGAATGAACGCACATCTGAATATAGATTTCTAAGCGGTATGAATAAAATTCGCTATAGGCGCCGATGTAATGTGATTAACTCACTACTGCTAGGTAACTATTGATCCTTTTGAAAACGTTATATTTGAAAGTCTTTTTCTGGTTGAAGCAACAAGGTCAAAAGATTTCTAAATACACTGCTGGTTTCCAAGGTCGGAATATGATGCCTACTGAATATTTTGAAATTCGTGTGACTGAATGTAGCCAATGTCTCTGAAAACAACAGCTTTCAATCAAATTGTGTTAAAACTAGACAATATTTTACCTGTAGGGCGTGGTGGCCAATCAGCTTAGCGTGATTATAACTGCGCTTATATGACCAGTTGTAGTGGATATTATTTATTCGCTCAGCATACACCGGAGTGCACAGGTCCAGCTGCGTCACTAATTTGTTCCCACCAGAATGCCATAAATGGTATTTAGATGCTTTTTTCTAATTATTCTGATTTATTTCTGTTTTTACTGGTGGCTATAAGTTGATCATTATCTAAATCTAGCATTCAAGAGCATTTGTTAGTTCTGGGTCCTTTCCTTTAAATATAAATTATTAATTGATTCATCGATGTTCCAAAGCAGGGCCTTTGCACCAGTGCTATTTAGAATGAGCCAATTAGAAATCATAAAGGGTAAATGAATTAAGTCAATAGTTAGAAGAGCATGGGGAGAGGACCACTTTAATTTATCCGTAAATTCGGTTCAATTTTTTTACTTATTTGATTTCGTTCCATACTTATTTTATCGTACTGTGTCTATTTGTCATTTTAGCTTGTAAGTATATTTAGTTAATCTGTAATATGGGCTTCACAACCAATTTCCGTGTTATATCATATGCATGATTGGTCATTGTATTACCACAAGACCCGACTGTGAAATAATCATAAAATGTAATGAAATATTTCTTATTCTCATTATCTATGGCAGTATTAAATTATTACGCTCACTAGTATTATTTGTATTGGATTCTTATCTCCAATAGGTGCATGGGATATCAAGTCTGATGGGCTGACCTACGAATTCTAATTAAAACAACTAAAATATGTTTTCTTGCCTAAGGGTTTGTATTTCATCTGCCAGCCATTACAATGGCCACCATTTCTTTTATATTAGTTCTACTACAAAGTTAAGTATATGCTGTAGTCCACTGTATTCACAAATCCTAACTCCGATTCTTAATCACCATTCCCACCACTGACCGTTGATGTCCTAAAACATGTGTGAGGTCAATGAAAGATTGGCCCTGTGCATTAGCTTGGAGGACACAATCCGATCCTCTAGCATATAATCGGTACCCTTGTCTATTTGATCAATAGATTACACTCTAAATAAACACAACGTACTGGAGAAAGAGGGAAGCATGTGACGGGGCTCTGGTGGAATATCAGATGAAACCAGATGGTAGTTTCTTCATCGAATGTAGTACTGCTCCATTTGGGATCTTAGGAAAGAGATTCATGCATGTGTTAGTCATCTAACCAAGGACTTTAATCTTCTTTGTTATGTAGAAATTAAAGATAACATGCATTCTAATGATGTCTAAGTTGCCCAGGAAATTTGTTTCAAGAACACGAGAAACGATGGATCGCAGGTTAACATTAACAGATGTACTCTCATTTTGTATAACTCAAACTCTTCTATTCTGGATAATGGCAAAACAAGTTAATCCTTTGGCCGAAATAATCAACAATCAAATTCTAAAACAGCTTTTGAAGAATAAACGTGACATCCAATTCCTTAACAAAAACATAAAACAAACTATTCAAGATTTAAGTGACCAGAGTACACAGATAACACTAATTCTGTACCCAAATCAATAGCACACGATCACCTTGCTAACCCTCACAACCAGGACGTGTGTAGCTGTCCTCTTTCTAGTAATAGAATTAATTAACCATTCATTGCGAAACCTGTTTGTAGTAGTTTCACTTTAGATGTGTGTGACAGAATCAACACAAGATAAACAAGATTCACCTCCACAACACTATTCAATTGTATCGTGTGCATAAACAACATTCGTTATTGCTGCTAGTCCAACTTTAACTCCAAATAGAGCAACTGTATCAGTACTACCTGGCCATGATACAGATATTGCTTCTACTAGACCGAGTGTGCCTACCACGAGCATAACTTCTACTAACTCAACACAGTCATACTCACTGTCCTATTACTGCTTTCTCTAACACGACAATACAGATATCTCATTCATTTAAGAGAATCACCGTTGAACAGTGACACCACATGTGCTGCGGTTTCTTCTTCTAATGGTAACCTCACTCATCTTCAAGTAAATATCTCTAGTTGCACTCCTATTTCATCTACCAGACCGTGTCAGACTGGTATAGAAAATAATGGTAAATGTGCAGAGCTGCCAAAACCTTGGAGTGTTGAATTCTCAAAGTGACCAAAAAAGAACAACTATGAATGTGGATGCGCAACTGGCATATCTTAAAGCCTGAATTTCTTCCTTAAAGCAAAGCATGTGTAATCAGATCGGGACGGTTTATCTTTTTCAGGCTGGTGCCAATCATTGCAATAACATTTCTATTAATGCTAAGCAGCCATCACCAGAAATTAGTATCTTCAAAGCATTCTCCAGCAGGTCATTTATTTCACTGAAATGTAAAATTAAGGCTACCATGAAATTCACTTGTACTTGATGCAAGAAATGCAAGAAATGCATAGTAGTAGCAGTAGCGGCGGCAGCAGCAGAAGCAGCAGCAGAAGCAGCAGCAGCAGCAGCAGCACAAGCAGCAGCAGCAGCAGCCGTAGTAGTAGTAGTAGTAGTAGTGGTAGTGGTAGTGGTAGTGGTAGTGGTAGTGGTAGTGGTAGTAGTAGTAGTAGTACCTGGCTTGTGATGACAGGTAATATTTACTTCATCACATAGAAGAGTTGTTTGGGAACTGAAATACAACAAAAGGATTGCGTTATATACTCATGAATGTCGTAGATTTTAATTTAGTAATTGTTTAATATCATAAAAATATGCACAGGTAATGTTCGAATCAAGTCGCCTCAAAAGTATAGGTTTTAGCTAGGTATTTAAGATAATTTAATTTTGGTTTTTATTTCTGTAATTATAATACCGTTATGTGTGCAAACGTCATTTCCATATTAAAATGCAGTGCTCATTGGGCAAAAGTTTCTTTCTGACGCACCTGCATATAACGTATCCCATATCATCATTGCATGTCTCGTGGTTTGTGTCGCATGGTGTCCAGTCACAGTCCATGCTGTCATTTACAGAAACTGAAATCAACATGCATTAATTCATAAAATAGATGCAGATACCAAGAAGACTCCAATGTAAGCAATAATGTAATTCATTAATTATACTCGGGCATAGATTGTATGTGCTTTAGCCCACTAAGTGCTATCGCCGATGGTATGTAAATGAGGAAAATTATATAGAATTAAACTTAATTACTCTTGTATAATTTCTTACAAATCTATGTTAAATACATACACTTCATTAGATGACTGTCATCCAAGAGCAGAGGCACAGATGTCATATTGACAAACCCACTCGAGTACAAATGAAGTAATCTGTCTTGGATTTGTTTTGTCTCAGCATAACTGACGGGATGTCTGAAAACTGCTTCGAAATAGAAGCTATATCCAGCAATGAAAGGCATCTCTCTGCAAAACAGAAATTGTGCAAATACTATTAGGCCAAAGGCTAA
Organism: Chaetoderma sp. LZ-2023a; assembly: GCA_034401795.1. Lineage (NCBI taxonomy): Eukaryota > Metazoa > Mollusca > Caudofoveata > Chaetodermatida > Chaetodermatidae > Chaetoderma > Chaetoderma sp. LZ-2023a. The sequence goes on along the minus strand of CM067364.1, from coordinate 39,362,813 downwards.
GCAATGGAATGTAATGGCAACAAACCATTCACTGACCAGATCATACATGTTAGACCACACTATTGGTGGTTGTATATTAATCAATTTCATTGTCACACTATGTTTATTTCTCCTGTTATAATTAATTACTTACTCATATTTCAAAAATCTGACACCACTCATATAGGGGATGTCTTCAAAAGCAGGGCGTACCTGTAAATAATAATAATAATAATAATAATAATAATAATTATTATTATTATTCAGTGAATTGGGTCACATAGGCAACCCGTGCTTTAGCTTGCAACTTATAAATCAAAGCATTTATACTTATCCTATAGTGCAAGATAACCGTACAGCATTGTTAGGTTTTAGCTTAAGATCCTATGATGTAGGCTGTGCAGACATCTCAATACAATGGTTAGCATGATGTTGGCTTTCAAATATACAGACCCAATCCCAATGGAATCTTCAACCAGGAATTATATACACTTCTACATATTCTTAATATAAAGATATTGCGTTCTTTGGCATAGTCCAGAAGTCGTTTGTTCTCCAAAGAAACCCATGGACGTGCCATTTCTCTTAATCAGCTTCCTTTTGTAACACAATATTAAAAGGTAACATTCCAATAAGAAACAAGAAAGGTTAGAAAAACGCAGGATTACCGACAAAATATTTCTTATAATGGTCAGATAAAATACTATATGAAATGCCCATGTTGAATTAAATGTCAAGTAAATATATATGTACAAAAACTTCCAAAGAACCAAACTATGTTCAAGTCTTCTATCCCATCATTTGAGAATTGTCAATATATTTTCTTTGTGAAATATAGTATTTTATAATGGTGTTTATAAAACTCTACCAACATAAAGAAATTAAATCTGAAAACTCTATAAATATGTCAAATACCATGAATTATAAGTAATATTGTGAAACATACAGCATAGACATATGGTGTACTATAATGATGCATAGTAGGGCATACAGACGCTGAAACCAATACTGGCATAGACACTGGAGCTAGTTACAAAACCTCAATGCTTTGTGCTACATCTTTCACACTGAGGCCAAATGATGTATATTGATGATAAGAATATCCTTATTTTTCTTATTGTATGATAATATAATGTGTAGCTTCAAATGTAATTAATTGGTATGGGAGAGATGGCATCATTAATTAGTCATCATGTCATATCAAGACAATTCAACTTTTGCTAAGCAAAAGCTTAACACATACAAAAACAACTATCAGAGATTGCTAACACATCCCTTCCATCCCATCAAACACAACCTCCTACACAAATGTAGTAAAGATGCCTTCAATAGACCTCAAGTTATCATAATGAAGCACAATGTAATGCCATTAATTGGGTCACTGCGAAATTGGCCTTTAACTGTCTGAGACCAAAATTGAGTGGCTTCTTCGGAACGCTTAGCTCAAGCTCGTACCCAGGATTGGTAAAGATACCTTTAATAGAACACGAGTTATCATCCAGAAATGCAATATTATGGCATTAATTAGGTCACCTTCGACCCCGAATTCGATAGGCTATTTGCACCACCAAGTACACGCTGCCACACAAAAGGAGTAAACGAACACTTTAATAGAACTCCAGTTATCATTCGGAAATATATTACGGCATTAATCAGGTCACCATGTCCTTGTACGTTGACGCGAAAATCGATGGAATTCTTCGACTATGAATGACAAGCTTCTATGCAAGATTGGTAGCGATCCTTTAATAGAACGAGTTATCTTCTGGAAATGCAATATTACTTTCATAATTAGGTCCTTGTGAACTTTACCATTGAATGTCTAACCCCAAAATTGGTAAGCTTCTACGGCCACGCAAAACCACCTCCAAACCAAATTTGGTGATGGTTGCTCGAGTAGAGCACTTCTTATCCTACTGGACGGATGGACGAATGGACAAGTGGACAGACAGATGGACAGATGGGCAAAGCAAATGCTATATAACCAACTCCAACTCCCACCCTTTTTATCTATATGGAGGTGGACAGGTGGCATAATAATGCCAAAATCAAATCAACATTGCCAGATTTTTAGAGGGGAACTGTCATAAATAAATCTATGCCTACTTACTCCTTCTTGCGAATAATATTTAAGAGCAATAAGTTCAGGACTGTCAGCAGATATATTAGATGGAGGTTGCATTTCCAGCTCAACAGATATCACGAATGCTACCACATACTTATATCCTGTAATGAAATTTAAATGTTTAAATAATATTTTTTATATTTCATAATATATATCAAGCTTGGGTAACTTTGTTAAACTCACTTATCATGGAATTCAAGCAAATCCCACAACGGCCTTGAGTGGTCAAGACTTACCAGGAAATTACTGATGAATTTAAAAATGTCAAGGCAAACAATTAATTATTATGACATTAATCAATTAAATGTAAATATATTTACTATGGTAAGCATTTAAGTACCATGTATATGTGTATTGGTTTGTTATTTATGCAATGGTATTTACTATATACAAGGTAGTATGAGCTTTGAATAATCCTACTGGTTCAATATTTCACAATGTGAAATCCATTGAGAAAGATTTTATAAAACTATATTATATGCAATATATCCAATGCAATTATTAGCCAGATGGTGCATATATGAATACTCACTTGAACATGTATGTCCATCTTGAAGTAAATGTTGTCTGTGAGGACAGATACAAGATGGCAGACCAGCAATGACAATGCAGCCATATGAGCAATTGTCACTCATTCCAGCACATGGTCGGTATACCTCTGGAACTAGACAAGTCAAGTTAGAATTACTTATTAGAAGAGTTGTCACGTTGTATCAAACTCATGACAGGAGCTTAGTAAGAGTTCAAAGCTAGCAGCTGCATCGCTTTATGCTATTTTGCATGAGATTGTCAATGAATGGATGATATATTTGAAAGCAATAGTGTCATAATATGCATGTGGTGCTAGGATTTATAGAACTATATGTGCATAACCTACCTTTTTCACATTGTCTGTGGTTAGTGGACAAAGTAAAACCATCCTCACAGGAACAGACATAATCTCCATCTGTATTGATGCAGTTTTGTTCACATTCATGTCTCTCTGCACAGTCATCAATGTCTAAAATAATATATATATACTTTTCACTTTCATTGCATTTATGTATTCTGTATACGTTCCGAAACTAATTGCTTTATCTATTGCTTTGGTGATTACTTTATCTACTGAACTAACTTTCATTTACGCAATCCAAATAGTATTTCTGAATAGATAGTAAAGTCTTACCTTGACATAATTGTCCACCACCATGAATATCTCGATAGCCAAATTGGCAAACACACTTGACTTTGCCATCATATAATTTTTCACAATTATGTGGGCACTCACTACAGGTGTCGAAATCTGTAAAATTGAAAGTATTGACGCGAGTACATATATGCTTCGAAATAGGTATACGATTACATAATATTCGATAATATTCCAAAACTTTGATGCCATAAATCTGGTGGTGATATTAGTAGTAGCGGTGGTGGTTGTGGTTGTGGTAATCGTGGTGGTGGTGGTGGCGGCGGAGACGAGCGAGTGCGCGAGCGAGCGAGCGAGCGAGCGAGCGAGCGAGTGAGTGAGTGAGTGAGTGAGTGAGTGAGTGAGTGAGTGAGTGAGTGAGTGAATGAGTGAGTGAGTGAGAGTGAGTGAGCTAGTGAGGGAGTGGTTGGGTGGGTGGGACGGTGAGTGTTTTGCTGAGTGGGTGGGTGGTGTGGGGGAGTGAGTGAGTGGGTGGGTGGGTGTGAGTGAGTTGGGTGGTGGGTGGGTTGGTGGATGTGTGTGCGTGCGTGGGTGGGCGGATGGGCCGGAGAGTGATCGAGTGAGTGAGCGAGTGCGTGAGTGAGTGAGTGGGTGGGCGAGCGAGCGAGCGAGCAAGTGACTGGGTGTGTGGCTGGGAGAGTAAAGTTGTTTTTATTGTTATTGTTGTTGTCATAGTAGTAGTAATAGTAGTAATAGTAGCAGTAGATGTTTTTGTTGTTCTTATTGTTGCTGTTATTGTAGTAGTAGTAGTAGTAGTAGTAGTAGTAGTAGTAGTAGTAGTAGTAGTAGTAGTAGTAGCAGTAGCAGCAGCAGTACCTGGCTTGTGATAACAGGTTGCATTTATTTCATCACATAGAAGAGTTTCATGGGAACTGAAATACAGTAAATATTGCATTATATAGCCATGTATGTCATTAGTAATAATAATATAGTAATTGTATACAAGAATTTCGCAGAATTACATATTTAGCATGTCTCCTGTTTGTCACACTGGCATTGCTGTTTGACCCTGTGACCACTGCGTTGCTATCCTGCTTCCAAACATTATCGGTAACCATGTATTCAATTTTAGTTTTAATAGGATTAACCAATCCTGAAATATAATTGATCTGCTGAATGGAATATCAAAAGGTTGATAAATCAGAGGTCAAATAGCAATATTATATTGACCTTATATGTTCCATTAGGATTAAGCAACTCCAAAATATAACATAATAAGATTTGCTAAGCCTAAAAAATTAACATTGAAAAATAACAGTTTGTAGACGTCAGAATGACCGTGCTCGTCAATGTTGTGAATTCAGAGTCAATATGCTGCTTCATAACATTATAGTTTAGTTGCAATAGCCAATCATGAAATATAAGCTGAGAAGTTTTGCCAAACGCAAAACCTACATGTTTAAATAACAGAGTTATGTATCAAGGTCACAGTGATCTTGACCATTGACACCAACATCATCATGCTGCTTTCTATAATTATAGGTAACAAAGTATCCAAGTTTAGTTGCAATAGACTTAACCAATCCTGGAATATAAGCTGAGAAGTTTTGCTAAACACAGAACCTTAATGTTGACGCCATTTAAATCGACGCCAACACCATCGGAAAGGTGATACCTATGTCTCGCTTTCTGCTCCACAGGCAAGAGAAAAATCACAAAAGTATGCAAATATTTCGTTAGAGCTAATTCACTGTTAAATTACTCACTTTCAGCTTTCGCTTTGACATATAATTTAATTTATCTTTGACTTTCGATAATTGTAATATAGATCTCAGTTCACAGCAAAGTCCTTTTTATACTAAAATGCATTGGTCAATGTACTAGATAGAATACATGACAAGAAAATTGTACACGCTTGGGCATGCTAATAAGACAGTCATTGAACCATATAATGTTTGAATCAACTCAATGGCTAATTTCACCGATCTAAGTTACTTTCATTCTCACCTGCATATAACTTGTCCCGTATCATCATGACATGTCTCATGGTATGTGTCACATGGTGTCCAGACACAATTCATGTGGTCATTTACAGAAACTGAAATCAACAAATATTGAATCGTAAGATAGACCATTGCATACAAAAAGGCATCAACTGTAGGATATAATATTAGTCATTTATTCTTGCACATAGATTGTCAATATTTTAGTCGACTAATGTTTATTCTCATGTGTATACTTACACAAGGAAAGGTATATAAAAGGAAATTTGATGTGTTTCTTGTATAATTTGTAGAAATTCTCTCTTATATACTTACAATTCAGCCTACGACTGTCATCCAAGATTAGAGGCACAGATGTCATATTCGCAAAGTCATTAATGTGCAAATGAAGTAACCTTTCTAGGACTTGTTTTGTTTCAGCATAACTGACATGCTGTCTAAAAACTGCTTCGAAATAGAAACTATGCCCAGCAATGTAGGGGGTTTCTCTGCAAAAGAAAGATATAACAGATAATGTAATATCAGGAGATTAGTTCTGGGAGTAATCCACATGCCATGCACTTTTGGACCATATCCTAATATTGCTGGATGTATATTATTATAAATGACTATGATCAGATTTTTTCTGTGGCAATCTACTTACTCAAATTTAATAAACCTGACACCAGTAATTTCTGGAATGCCTATAAAAGCAGGTCTCACCTGAAAATAATAATAATAATAATAATAATAATAATAATACTAATAATAATAATAATAATGAATAAACTAGCGTGGAAAGGTTGTTAATGACATACTAGGATTATTCCATTATGGGTAATTGGAAGCCTGGTACCATGTCAGATATGATGATGTAATGTCATGAATAAGACCATAAATCATGGTGTTGTATGTTATACTTACTGCTTCCTGGGAATAGTATTTGATTGCCAGGTAGTCATGGCTGTCAACAGACAGATCAGATTGAGGTTTCATGTCCACGTCGACTGATATCACAAAGGGCACAACATACTTATGTCCTGTAATGAGATATAAAGCATTTACGAAATACTTTTATTTTCCAAACTATTCAATTATCTAGGGTGCTAATACTACTATGAAAATGAGACAAATATCACATGCAATTATATATATATATATATCACCACGTTATTTTACACATTAGTACAACTTGATCCAGTTAAAAACGGTCAAAGGAAACAACATACTAAACAAGCATGCTCATTTGTACGCCACATCTGATTCATATAAAATAAAATCTTCACGATTCCAAATGGACCATTATCTAGAGATCTGAGTAACTTCAGAGTTGAACTAAGCTACATAGAATAATTATCCAGAATGGTCTTACAATGCGAGGAGTATATACGCTATTTAAGAGTGCAATCTTTTAATGATTTGATTTTGGACTTTTACTCACTGGAACATGTGTATCCATCCGGAAGTAAATGTTGTCTGTGAGGACAGATACAAGATGGCACACCAGTAATTACAATACAGCCATATGTGCAATTGTTACTCATTCCTGCACACGGTCTCTCGTTCTCCGAAACTAAAAGAAGGGCATTAATATTAGTAGTTGTAGATGTATGTTTAAAATTGAAACAATAAAATCTTAGATGATACTCAACTAAATTAGATTTACGCTATTGTTACATACGGTTTACTATTGGTTATGTGGTTCAAATTTGGTAAGCAACACATAAGTTTAGATATGTATTGTAGTGTCAGATTGTTCATGTCATAATTTTATTTTCACTAAATTAAACGATCACGAGTACACTATGTTTGCTAAGTGTTACCGATCATTGAATTATTATTTAGAAAATGGGGCCAGGACAAGGAATTCAAGATAGTTTGTTGTGTACCTACCTATGTCACATCGCTTGCGATCAATTGCCAAACTAAATCCCTGTTCACAGGAACAGACATAATCTCCATCTGTATTAGTGCAATGTTGTTCACATTCATGTCTCTCTGAACATTCATCAATATCTGAAATGATATATGTACTGTACATTGAGCTTCCATTGTCTACATGGAAGATCTGCTGTATCCGTTCAAATACTGCTACTTACATGTTAAAGATAAACACTTTACTTATGGGTCATTTATCTATTTCTAACAGCATTTATCTACACTTTGGGAAATGACATTGTACATATATTGTAAGAGAAAATATTACCTTGTCGAAATTGGCCATCGCCATGAAGATCTCGATAGCCAAAATGTGAAGCACACTTGACATTGCCATCATACGATCTTTCACAATTATGAGGGCATTCATTACAGCCACCTAAAAATGTAGAGACATAATTACGAATGCTCATGAACATTTTCAAATATGTATATAGTGTCGTTATGCGATTTTTCACGATTTTTCACAATTATGAGAGCAACACTCGCCTATCCAAATCTGTATACTAATGGTCACGAATACATTCAAATATTGCAATGGTGTCATTATGAGCTGTTTCTCAATTAGGTAATTAATAATGCTCATGAACCCTTTCAAATATGACTATATTGTGTGGTTAGCCAAAATGATAAGAGTAGTTAAAGGATTTAAGATAGTATTGATCTACTTTGATGTAATAACGAACTGCAACTACTGTAGTAGTAGTAGTAGTAGTAGTAGTAGTAGCAGTAGCAGTAGCAGTAGCAGTAGCAGTAGCAGTAGCAGCAGCAGCAGCAGCAGCAGTTGTAGCTAAATAATATGTACAGCACTCGGCCTGGAACCAATTAGTGATGCCAATGGGCATTTGCGCTGTGGTGTAAGCAGGTGAATAAATAATATGCTTTGTAGTGGACCATATACTTTCAGTTATATTTGCAACACGATGATTAGCTTCTACGTCCTACTGGTAAAATACGGTTTATATCTAAAACAATTTGACTGTATACTAGCGCCTATAGAGAACACTATCCATACCGCTTATGAAACTATATTTAGGTTTACTTTCATTATATTCAGATATGCGGTATGTGCATAGACAGGTGAGGCACGAAGCAACGCAAAGAACCAGCAATGTCACTAATTGATTCCAAGTTAATCAAATCTAGATCTAGGAATTGATTTTTCTCAAATTAATCCGATTCATTTCGGTTTTGTACCGGTAACAGTATATATAATACTGTGTGAAATAAGTAATAAAGACCATTTGATAGTTCCATTTTGCATTCCTCTAAAGTGTAATGTTATGAACAACGGACGATTAAGGATGGATGGCCGCGATTACATAGCATCAGGCCAGTTGTGTTTGTACATATAAGATAAACTGATTTGAATAGCGAAATATCTGTTTCCAGATGCAGTATTAGACCACTCTACCTTGAACAGAAATGGAATCGCCTGTCAACAAACTGATTAGATTCTGTAAGTAACCGTATCCCTCTTTGATGCTAGTCCAAATACCGGATCCAGGTTTGTTATCTTCTAACATACTGCTTATAAATTGATCAATCTCCTTCAGGGCATCACCTATGCGTTTGTGTCTAAATAAAGATAAAGATTTGCCATAGAATAAGGTGTATTTATATATAGCACAGCAGATAAACTCGAGAATTGTTAACATCGGGATAAAAGCAGAAAACTTGGGAAATAAATACTTTAATATGGGTAGAACCACATAAAATCAAGACACACTCAGGTTCTTTCCTATAAAAAATATTAGAAATTTAAAAATGTCACTGTTTTTGGCATAATATCAAAAGATGAAATTAGCTTAAACGACTTACTACATATAAACAGTGTTCTTAAAATGTCTCATTAAAACTTACATGCATGCTTCAGGTGATCAACAGTTGTATTACCTTAGCGAAATTTTACACAACATAGACCTACTGCATTAACCATTTTAACCGCGAAAGACTAGAATTTTGCTATGTAAGTCCAGAATATATTCCAGTCAAATTAATTCTGAAATTCAGCATCATTGCCTATATAATTGTCATAAAATTGAGGTTTTGTGATATCAGAGTTGAAAGGGGTAAACCTTCTAAATAAGGTATATGATCGTATTTCGAACAATGCAGTTTCTGAAGATGCATCATATACAGTTTTCTATCCATTTATATCAAATAACAGGAAATATCTATTATCATAAGAGCTTAATATGCCTAGGACGTTAATGATCAAGCTGGCCAATCGGCTCTTAAAAACACTCCATTTCCATAATAAAACAAGATTATTTCTCTTAAACCTTCAGTCTGGATCAGTTCAGTTATAAGCTTTCAAAAAATACTCTTTTCGTGTACAACGATCATTTAAATTGAAAGAAAATTGGACAATTTTGCTCATAGGTTATATATATATATATATATATAAACGTCAAACAGTGAAAAGTTAATACTATTATAACCAACAACAACATATTATTCAGCCAGTACATTTTGTTTTCGTATCCATTCAGAGGAAAGAAATCTTAAGTAATCAATAGAGTATGCAGGTTCAAGCACTTGTACTAGACAACTGAGCATCAAGGCATGGTGGCCTCTTGTTAAGTGTCATACGTCCCTTGGATGCAATGGGGAACTTTCCACCGAAGTATGGTATGAATTGCACTATAACATTTTGACTATAAATACAATTCAGAAATTTGCAAATTGTCAACTTTTTGTTGTGTCCATTCCAAGCAATTTCATACATTTAATTAAAACATTAACCCTCCATCATGCTAGATATAAAGTGGGTCTTGTTTTTATTTGACTCGGCATACCATAAGGTACAAATATACGGATTTTGCCACTTTTATCACAATCTGAACATTTCCGTAAACATGTGCTTATCAGCTGGACTAATTTATATTACGAATACGTTCTGAGATTATCAGGGCTCCCACAGTGCAATATTGGCTGGCACATTATTTCATTGACTGGCTACCCGGAGAGCCTGCCCGTCATCAAAGCAATTTATTAAAAAGATAAAATTTATAAAATAAGTATTGCTTTATATGATTACAAAACCAAGTACTTTACACCTGGCCTCTATATCATGAAACCCTAATTTCTGGCATTATTCCAACTCCCCATTTATCCACTATCAGACTGAGGCAAGAGTATATTACTAACCTTTACATCTGGAATCAATAGAGCAGTAAGATAGGCAGCAATTTTAGTGCTAGTATTTCAAACAACTTCTAGCTAGCTAGCAGCTTGACAGTCTATTGAAATTGATTTAAGCCATTAACATTGTGATGGCTGTTTACGTGTGGCTTATGTAAGATAATAATTCCGTCATGCAAATGCTCAGTAAGTGAGAAATGAGATAAAACATGCATGTACAGTACCATATTGAGAAGTCGATTTAAATGCATAGGTAACGCATTTAATCCTTACATACCATATTCTATTAAATGTTTATTAAGAAATTTTACTTAAGGCTGGTGCTGGATATGGTCGAATTAGTATCAAAATATTCACCAGCATTCCCATATAGTTGTCCTGACATTGAGCCCCTGGCATTTTTAGGGTTAATGAATATAACAGTATATAATACATACGTGAAATTAACACGAACTATCTCGGAAAACTTCTCTGCAGCCTCCACCCACTCAGGTACTTTTACTCGGATACTTTGTATATACATTAACAGTTCATCCAATGGTGGCAACTCATCAATGGCTGTCTGCATGTTCTTCGTATTGAGCAGAGAACGGATCATGTATGCAGCATCAACAAGACCATCCTTCCAGGTGAGTTCACAGTCGATATCAACAAACTCATTACTACTTTGACTAAAGCATATTAGCCGTGACAACTGAAAAGCAAGAAGAATTATTTTCAATATTATTTCGAGGACCCGTGTTGAACAAACTAAAGCTGCGATCTGGTCGAGCTGCAATGACCCGCATTGCACTATAAATGTCGGCAATCAACTAGAAAATGTGCGCTCATGTCACTTACGATTCGATTATTAGCAACTATCGGCAACTACTTGCGCTGCCAGTTTCCAAGTCGTATGTGTGCTCGTGTCACCTGGGAACGCAGCATGGATTAACCGGTCACGTAATTATTTCTAAATGACCCTTCATATTTGCAATATATGTTTGTTGTGCATTATCTCCTTAAAATGTGTATAGTCCTATTTTATCCCATGTATCCAAGAAATCATTAGATAATCTGCTCTGCATCCTGCCTCAAACAAATGTGATAAAGAAAAAGGATGGTTTCCTTTCCTATGGTAATTATGTATTTTCCTTTTGATACCTGCTTTAAATTGTAGATGATGCCTTTACCTAATACGTAGCCTAATAATTCAGGGTGGTTGAGGCTAATTAAAACTATCCTCATGTATAAGATCTCTCAGCAAAAACACAGGAATTAAAAGTTAAATAGAACAAATAATGTACGAGATGAGATGTTCCGGAACGTTCGACAAATTGTTTATAAATTTTAAATTTTATATAGATTTTAGATATAGATTTATATAGATTTTAAGATTTAAGAGTGGGCGCCATACAGAAGCACAACAGGGCTGTGAATTGAAAAATAAAGATCTCAAGAGTTACCCAGAGAATATGCAGCTCAACTTTAATCAAGTTACATTTCTAATTAACGGAGGTGTAGCAATTTTAAAATTTAAGGATGTGGCGCCATAATAATAACAAGAATGTTAGTAAATCGAAAATCTGGCTCTCCTATGGATGTGGATACATCTCCCTAGAATATGTGTCTGAAGTGTCAGCGAGATTGGATGAAAACTGAATGAGTAATAGTAAAAAGAATAAGAACAACCTTTAGAATTCTGTTCCGGAGGATTGTCTTTACATATAGTAAATATAATTTTATGCGAAAAGACTTCATATTCAAACTATGTCGACAAAAATCAAGTTAGTAACGTCATTTTATAATATCATCAGTTGATGTTACGGCATGTGCCTGTGTGTTCAGATGCCTGATTAACAGATTTGATCCATGAATAATGAGACTGCGCGAGCTTGAATTAGAAAATCTTCTGGTATTGCTTTAAGTATTTAACCCTTTAAATAAACAATTTTGTTTAATTTTCTCATTTGCTCGCAATAAAGAGACAATTTTTGAAATTTACCACTAATGACTGACTCTGTTATCAATCAGTTGCTGTCTATTGATTAGCTACAGCCGATAATTCAGTTGGAGACAATTGTAATTACACTCATATCGATATTAACTGGCATGCTCTATTTGTGATTGACGGCGATCGACAGTAAAGTGATCGCTGATACGCTCAGGTCAAACATGTCCGAGAACATATTGGTCGCTGGGAGTTGCCGATAGTTGCGGGACAGTCAAGCGATGACTAGTTCTCTCGCAGCACAATCTCGAACTGACCGCAGCTTAAATTTCAGCATAAATTAATTACTCATCCAATCTTCACGATGGCCTAAAATACACTACTGTCAATCTAATTTCTTCATTGCAGATGAAAATGGTAATTTATAAGAAAACGTAACACTGACATGGCCGGATTTATAACAGAGCCAGGTTTGCTTGTAATAAAAAGCATACATCACAACAGCGCACTGACATATATAGATAGACGTAGCGTGTGTGACATCTGACAGGTAACAACCGAGTACTGGATGCATGATGTGTAATACAATGTAGTCAGTTAGAGTAATAGTACCATCCTTTGTCGTCACATACACCAAATTGTGCATGAGCGACATGATCAAAATATGATTAAATCAAGCTAGCTAGCAATCGCTGTTGAATGGGATGCATACTTACATATACCTATTAGTTAGTTATTTACATTACAATAGGCTTTCTTAATTTAACAGGATAATACATTTAGCCAGAAAGAAATTAATTATCTCCATACTATAACTATTAATTACAAACATTGGCCCATGTGGGTAGACAAAGTAGTATGTGCAGAATAACTAAAGTCCAGCATACTCACATCCAAGAAAGTCTTTAGTCTAACATTTTAACTAATAATTTGGTTTTCACTGGATGAACTAGTTAATACTTCATCAATTGAAGGAATTTAACAATTGACAATATGTACGTATGAACACAAACACAGTTTAATTATGTTAAGGGGCGGTGGTGGTGGTGTGCGTGCGTGCATGCATGCGTGCGTGCGTGCGTTTGTGCATGCGTGCGTGCGTGCGTGCGTTCATGCGTTCATGCATGTGTGAGTTCGTGCGCGTGCATGCGTGCGTATGTGCGCGCGTGTGCGTGTGTGTGTGTGTGTGTGTGTGTACGTGTGTGTGTTTGTGTAGGTGTGTGCGTGAGTGCGTGTGTGCGTGCGTACGGGTGTGTGGGTGGGTGGGTGGGTACGTGTGTGCATGTGTGCGTGTACGCGTGCGCGTGTGCGGGATTGTGTGTGTGTGTGTGTGTGTGGGTGGGTGGGTGGGTGGGTGGGTGGGTGGGTGGGTGGGTTGATGCATACGTGTGTGCATCAATGCGTGCGTGTGTGTGTGCACGTGTGGCTGTGTGCATGCGTGTATGAATACGTGTGCGTCTGTGTGTGTTTTAATACACCTTTCCAGCATTGACGTCAATATGGCAGAATTCCCACTAAAATCAACACACAACGCTCATTCCGAGGCTGGCGACAACAAAGGCAAACAGTTGCTTAATGTTATTATAAACAGTTCGTATCAAAAGCCCAATCACAATAATATTTACAGCAATACATCCTTGGAAAGCATGTCCAGTTTTCTAAATCATTAATTTATTCTTTTAGCAAAATTCCCCTCCACCTCCAAACACCACCCAACCCCATCCCCGACCACCTCACCCTACCCCACCCATTTGCATTTTTAAAATACACGCTTGGACACTTTAAATTGGCATTCGCTTTCATGTCATATATAGTGCCAGTAGTATTATGACGTTAGTTGTTACTATAAACACCATTAAATGTGTTGTATCAGAGTCGAATATCATAGTGGGAAGATGTTTTTCTTGAAATATATCAATGTTGGAAAGGTGTATTCAGGGAATATATATATATATATAACGTTATGAAGTCCTATAATTTGTGTCATTGTAACCCCTATCAAGCACAGTAATCTAATCTATCCTGGTCATTCTGCAAAATTTCGCTGCGGTTGTCTTGAAATAGAGCGTGACGTCACAGTAGTCACATATATGCGATAACATAAAAAAGCATGCGTTTTTTATTCTACGAAAATTATTATTACTTATCCGATGTACTATTATATATAATTGTTGACGTTTCGACAGTATAGTCTATAATTACTGTCTCTACGTTTCGGCTTGGTGCCTGAGTAAATGTGTCCGGTGGACACCGGTGTTGGTCACCGTTGGTTACCGTGTATAGACGGACGTTTTGGTAACGAGTTTAGTCTTTCTATAGGCAGTTGCCGGAATGTCAACAAATTGTATTACTTATGTTCTACGTATTTAAAAACACCGACCCAGGTATTTACATAGTTACCTATGCATACCTTCCAGGCTGCAAACTTCCGTCAAACCGCGCGTGCGTGCGTGCGTGCGTGCGTGCGTGCGTGCGTACGTGCGTGCGTGCGTGCGTGCGTGCGTGCGTACGTGCGTGCGTGCGTGCGTGCGTGCGTGCGTGCGTGCGTGCGTGCGTGCGTGCGTGCGTGCGTGCGTGCGTGCGTGCGTGCGTGAGTGTTTGAGTGGGTGGGTGGGTGACGTGGGGCCATCGCAGTTGGATACAATCGGGCGTCCGGGTGGTGGTATTTTGCTTTTGTGTATCTTAGGGTTAATGTAGATGCGTGGAGTTCTGACTTTGAATTCGGTGAGATATCTGTGTGTCTGTCCTGTGATGGCTCCGGTGATTAGAAGTTCGTTAATGTATGCATCTATGGTGTCTTTATATTCTAAAGTGGGATTTTCACTGAGTTTGGTGTAGTATGCGACATCTGTAAGTTGTCTGTGTACTTCTGCAATGTAGTCTGTTTTGTTGAGAATGACTATTGCGGAGCCTTTGTCTGCTGGTCTGATGACTATGTTTGTGTTATTAGCTAATGTTTTGAGGGCTGTTTTCTCCTGGTGTGTGATGTTGGATCGTGGTGACTTGTCGGGTGGTTTGGTGATAAGCTTGGTGAGTGATGACCGGAGTTTGTTGATGGCATTGGGTGTTGTGCTTGGTCTCCATTCTGAGGGTAGTTTGAATTTGGATGGTGCTGTGGGTTTTTCAAAGTTGTTGCTGTAAAAGTAGTATTTGCATTCTAACTTCCTGATGAATTGATCTATGCAATGTATTTGTGTGTCTGGTGATATGTGGTGTGGTGTGGGTACAAATGAAAGGCCTTTGTTTAGAATGGAATTTTCTGTTTTGGTAAGTTTGTGGTTGGACAGGTTAACGACAATATCTGGTGTTGTTTTTTGTTTGTTGATGATGCGTTGTTTTCTGCGTTTTTGTAGTTGTGTACCTGATGTTAAACGTCTAATTGGCCGATTATTTCTAAGAGTAGTTTTTTCACATTTTCGTTTTTGGATTGTTTTATGGCTTCGGCATATGATTTGGTTTGTGGTGTGCTTGTACTTGTCTGTGATGTTGTTTGGATGGGTTGGGTTCTGGGTTGGTGTGTTGAGTGTGTGATAGGTTGTGTTCTGGGAAGGTACATCTGCTCTCTTGGTGGTGATGGATGTGCGTGGTGGATGGGAGGTGGTTGTCTTGAGTAGTTTATCAAAAAGTGTCGGTTGTTTGTGTAGTGGCGGTTGGTTTGTGATGTTTGTTTTGGTCCAACTTGCCCTGGTTTGAAGGTGGTTTGTGGTGAATGTGGTTTGTTCTGTATGTGTGGTGCTCCCCCGTTCTTTGGCAGGGGAAGTGGGTTACTCCTCGGTTGTCTCTCTGTGTTGATCTGTGGTTGCTGTTTGAGCTGTGTAGGTCTAAACCATTGAGTTGCGGTTTGGTTGTTCTGTGGTGTTTGTGGTCTTGTGTATGTATGTGGGTTTTGCATTGTGTGTTGTCTTTGTGCTGGTTGAGGTGTTGGCAACAGCGGTGGTCTGTGGCGTCTCTCTGATGGTGCGTGTTGTGCTGGGCGTGCTTGCTTCTGCGTGTGGTTTATTTGATGTTGTAGATCCATCAAAGGCGGGATGTTTGCCTTTCGCATGACTGGGTTGTGTGTGCTTTGTTTGTGTGTGTCATTGTGTGTCCTGTTTGTGTTTGTTTTGTGTGTCTTTATGCTGGTTGTGGCGAACTTAGCAGCTATCCTGTTTGCCTTAGCAACAGCTCTGTCCACTTCGTATGTGTGTGAGTCTAACAGATTTTTCTATAGGCAGTTGCCGGAATGTCAGCAAATTGTATTAGTAATGTTCTACTGTATATGATGTTTTGAGAATTTTAAGGGCAAAGATTTGTTTTGCTGATGTATCATGTGGTTTGAAATAATTTCAGCGCAGAAAATATTGTGCTTATGTTTTTCAGGATGGAGTCCTGCCATCAGGACGGATTCCGTTATCCTACCTGAGCTGTGCTATGTCGATGAGAGCTACAGACACAGGTTTCCGGAAACAGCCATCCGGTTTTTCCTGGGCATCTAGCACACCTATGAAGGTTAATGTAGTTACATTTGTAACTGTATTTTCAATTAAAAATATTAAACTACGGTGGCTGGCTAAGTAAAGCAAAACTGTTGTTTTGTCATTTGTGCATAGGCCTATATGTTAGGAGAGACGATAATGTATATTATCTCGTCTAGGTTAAAATAAACAGTTACAGCTCCGTACTCTCCATGGCCATGCCATACTGTATCCGGGAATTACCATAAGCCTCCAGGTGTCTAGCCAACTCCAGAGAACAATCAGATTCGTCTTATATTTGTCTTGACAAACAGTGAAAGCAGCTCAGCCTCGCGGCAGCGGTACATAGTACATCTGCTAAGTAATAATAATTCTCGCAGAAACAAAAGCGGATGCTTTTTTTATTCTACATCGAATAATACTTACCAGATGTACTACTATGATAAACTCTGGATTTCGACAGACAAGAATTCCATTGGGAGGAGGTGAGGCTGGAAACAGCTCAGTAACCGAAATGCTAATATTATTATTCACTTAAACTAGGAACCACTCGCCATTCTGAGTGCTTGTTCTTTCTTGTTGGTCGTAGGAGCTCGCCCATCCACGGTTGTTCACTGGACATATTCATCACCTGTGTCTGTCCCTGTGGAAACCCTTGTGATGTCTAAGTTGAGAGAGGTCGGATGTGGCCTAATTAAGATTCGATAAATTTGCAACAGCGACCGGATTAAGTAGGCTGGAGATATCGCAAAGATAGAAATCAGTAAATGACGACTCGGCATGCCATTGTGCTACAGACATCACGTCCTCTAATGAGACACCCTTATATAGGGCCGTTGATGCTGCTATTGCTCGGACTTGATGGGCGTTTGTGCGGTCATCGAATAGAAGCCCTTTGAGGATAGATTGTGGACCATATGAATCACGTTCTTCCATAGAACTTCGATTTCTGAGCGAATGACCTCTAAGGGATCAGCCTCTCTTGGATCAGGAGTCCAGACAGGAGTCGTAGCTAACGGAACCAACAATTGACGGATGGGCCAGTCCTGTTCATAACCGTTTCTTAACCAATGAAAGGACTAAGCAGTCTTGCACGACCTGTTCCCATTGGTTTCAGAACAGCTGAAATCTGCCCCCGACAGTAGGAATCTGCACACAGCTCATGGTCGATGTTACATGACAAGATGTTAATTTGCTTTGGTGACGATTCACGACTCCCAACGTCTCTGGCGCCACTGGTATGGGTCTCGCCAGAAACCTGTCAGGACCATCCACCACGGCCCCCACGTGGCTTCTTGGTATACGATCGCCCGGAACCACAACCTCTGTTATCCTTATGATAACTGGGTAATTCCGAGCTGCCACACCTCCAGTCGTCATCATACGGCCTATTATTAGAAGCTTTTTATGATGATGACTGGCCACGTCCCTGAGAACCTGATGCCCCATGGTCATCAAGACCTATCAGTGCTGATTATAAGACTGCTGCAGCTGTGGTCTTATTCTATGCTTCAACGACTTGCCTACTACTTCCTGCTCAGCGACCATTGATGCCACATTAGAGAGAGCTTGTCTTTCCGAGCCACCAAGCAAGACAGGACCAATGAAGGGTGCAGAAGATAATGCAACCCTAATCTCTGGTCCTGGTTCTATGCAATCGAGAACCATTCTCATTCGCTTCACCAACGTTCTAGGGATCACCATTGCCAGGCAATTTTAGGATACGTGCATGGTTTCCAGGACAACTCCGGGAGCAGCCTCGGGCTCTACCCCCACCTTCGACTGCGCAGGTCAGCATCCCCTGCAGGATGGTATAGCCATGCGACAAGGCAGCCACGATCGCTCTGGATGCATCTTCAATGAGCGAAAGCTCATTTAATGCATCCTTATTGGCTTGGGATACCAATGGCTGAGAGCAACCCTTGGATTTCCCAGCGATGGCCTATTCATTGTCTCACGTTCTTTGGCAGAAAGACGAGGAACGCAAGCATACTGATAATAGGCTTGCTCTGGATCATCCTGCTGATCCCCTTGGGGGCCTTCGACAAGGAATACTCTGGCTGAACCAAATGGTATGGCACAACCTCAAACATGTCGGAAGTTTGCGTGTCCAGGCGAATGGTAGAAGAGCCACTTGACGGAGCGTTAGCCGCACGCTCTGAGACACTTGGTCTGAAGCCAACCCAAGATGGTCGGAGATCCAGGAAAGAACCTGCACCCACTCAGCCGCTGAGCAAAACGAGAATTCATCCATCAAGGGACTACCATTCTCGTCTTCCTTCTCAACCTTGGATGAGAAGGTTGCTAACGATCCCTGCTGAGGACATGGGACCCTGCTTCCAATTCGAAGAGGGTCCATGGCCCGACTACTCACGGCACCAGCATACAGGGAATCCACGGACATGGTTTCTGCGTAATCCATCGATTCCAGCATGGGAGCTGGGACTATGTCCGTCACTACTATGGAATGGTCGACTACGAGAGGCACCGACGAAACCGCATCCACAACACCACCAGGGGCCATAAAACACGACCAAGGCAGTAATCTGGATGAAACGAAATCTGGATGGGAAATGCCCAATGGGACGTCGACATCAACATCCAATTGGCAGACCCAAACGTATCATGGAGAGACCCGTGGGATCGAATGGAATCCGGAATTTGAGGGAGAACCGGCATGCAAGAATCTCCTATCAACAGCAAATTCTCCTCTGGCATTGGTACAAAAGCCACAGCGAGAGACGGGGCGGGTGTATGATCCTCCACAAACCCGGCCGGACCACGGATTGGTTGTCTTGCACCGGGTTGCATCGATGGTGGTGTGGACTGAAGTGATTCAAACATGCCCTTAAACTGGGCCGTACAGATGCCCATGACCGAATCTATTCTCTCGTTGAGACGATCTTCTAACACTCTGAAAGAAGTCTGATCAACCGTAGCTGCCTTATGCTTCACGATTCTCTCCAAACGTGATCGCCTTTCGCTATCGAATTTGGTCACAAGTTCCGATGATGACCCAACGCAGCCATCAGTTCACACATGGCACAGGCAATGCAGTATTGCCAAGCAAACTTATAACAGAGCATGTCCAGTGGAACTTTACCCTGCCTCTTCACTTCCTGTGAACACAGAATAAGAATTAAAACACTGAACATGGCAAAATGTAACTGAGCACAATGCACATTAGCTTGATTGAAATCATTAATTACTTTAATTAGCTTTCTCTCGAATTAACTTTCATCAAAGCTTATAGGCAGGATACATTTTGTAAAAATTTTTGACTGAATTTTTTAAATAGAACTTGGAAACTATAATGTTAAGAAATTAAAGAATAATAAGACTGATCACTACAAACACCCTCGACAATAATGCGAAAGCTAAAGAACCGGCTTCAACTGAGTGCCTAGACACGCCAAACCAAAGCAGCATGTTTAACATGGACGCAAGAGAAATTAATGGGTAATGGATCCACTACAACAATGGCTACCATCTTAAAAGATTGTGCCAATTTAAGGAAATTCCAAACAGTCATTATAGGACGATTGTATAAATACTAGATTGATACAACATGTCCCTGCGACGATTTCCCTTTTCCCTCCATGATGCCATGAATGTATAACGTCCAACAGAACACTCAAAGCGCAAAATTAATCGAAATTTTCAGAGCTGAAAAACGTGACTGCTTTGTGGATCAAAATAAACGAATCTGATTGTTCTCGGGAATTGGCTCGGTACCTGGAGGCTTATAGTAATTCCTCGCCACAGTATGGGCAGGACCATGGGGAGTGGTAGCTTTAATTGTTTATTTTGAGCTAGACGAAATAATAGACATTATCACAATAGTACATCTGGTAAGTATTATTCTATGTAGAATTTGCTTTCACCTGTTAATCTTAATTAAGTGGCGATACATGGTTTTTTTCATTCTACTTAGCAATTTGATGTTCTAGTTATGTGATTAGCACAACTATAAGAAAATTCAGTTTTTGCCACACCCCACCTACAATTTTCTTAGGATTGTTTTATTGTTAGGCGGGTTTGTATGCTTTGTGGGGTGCATAATCTGTTTCCCATGTGCAAGCACTCACCTGTCCGAATAGCGTGTCCACATTAAGATTATCTTGAAGAACCTCAAAAAACGTGGACAGCTGTGTAGAGTTGATGTTACACATTAGAGTTGAAATTTCTTCATGAAAGTTATTTTCATTGTTTACGACAATGAACTCTTTTAGTTTCTCTGGGCTGCATACAGGTTCTTCAAAATCAAGTATCTTGCCCCAGTCAAATAACTACATCACATGAAACAGAAAGAAGAAATAAACAGTCCACATGCATAACATTCATTAAAGACTTAAATATTTGAATAAAATCCTAATTGAAATTCTATATGATTCTAATTATTTTCAAAGAGAGATCAATGACCCACAATTATTCAGTTGATGTTTGGTCTATAAATAGTAACGTTGTAAGTTGGTTACCTACCACAAACATTAGAAAAGCTACGCTTCCATGTATCCAGTATATGGCGAATCTTGAAATCTTTACTCATTCAATCTGATTGACCAGCTAACTCCAGGACAAATTCGTTATGATATAAGAAATCGTTTAAGAGTAATTTAATTGACTATTTTGATTGCAGACTTTAACTATGTATGGCCAGCATCCTGGTAAATAATTCTTTTAATATTCAAGATCATATCTCTATGGCTGCGTCGAAATAGAAATGATGTACTTTAAGACATGAATGAAATGTTAGCTTTATCTAAAACTTTAACAAGCACAGAACAGAACTGACATATCCTTTATGATGAAGAGAATATTATGTTTAATATTTTGAAGCTAATTTGACTACCACCTATTTGTTCCCTTGGTTTCAACCTTCTGCAGTCAAATTATGAATAGATAAACCATTGAAAATCTTATGTTATACTATCTCTGTTTATCTTCATTGATTGTAGACAGTTTGTACATATATTATGCATTTGTATCTTGGTTATATATAGTCACTGTATATCCTGACTAGCTATGAATTAGAATGAATTTGAACACGTTATAGTATGCCTATGTGACATCAGGTTGGGCACCTAAACAGTGGAACTCATAAGCATCAGATTCCGTATCCAAATTCTTCAACACCACCTCGCAGACATTTCATACCTTTTGATATAGCGTTTAACATAATATCTTGATCAAGTTATGAATTTGATGCAAGTCAATACATACAGCTAACTATGTAGTTAATACAACTAGCAATACATATGCACCACATGCAGACATTCAATACATTTGTAATAAATAGTGTATGACGTACCAAACTTGTATTTAAATGCGAGTCGAACAGTGCATTGGCTATATCATGAGGAAGTAATCCTCTGCGAATAAATTCATCTTTGGCATTATCTGGAACTGTGAATAGGTCGCGTACTGGTATTCCCTCAGCTAAAACGAAGTAATTTGAAAGTAAATTTACAGCAAATATCTTAACATAACTTCCAGCCACCCAAGAATACCAAATTACAATCCATGTCACTTCAGCATTGCGACATTAACCGTTTAACACACAAGCTAGCCAACGTTGCCTTCTGCAGTAGTCTTGAAAGAGATATATTTGCAGAGCAAGATTATGTTTGTCTAAATTTATCACTGGAATGACTGCCTCTGTGTTCAGCTAGTCAACCATGTGGTAAATATTCAAAAGTAATCTTCTCTTGGTCTTCAAATGGACAATTTCTCGAACAAATTTTAGGTTAAATGTCAAAGATAAACATGCAATGATCTTGATTATGAAATCCGAAGTAGAAGAACAAATAATTATGTATATGGTAAACAGTTTAGGTGATAAACAATTAATTTGGGAATGGTATGTCTGCATTAGTTTATACTAAAAGTATGTGCAGCTGTTGGCAGATGTGCTGAAAGCATACAATGGCTTGTAAGAAGTGAAGCCACTTAATTTACTGTGCCATTTAAATATAAATTGTTAATTGATTCATTGGTGTTCCAAAGCAGGTCCACTTGCACCAGTGCTATTTACAAAGCCCAACATCAGGGGATACCAACTATCCCACCTTCTTATGTTGCCACCGGATGCTGCCTTACCTGGATTAAATATTCTGTGAGAAAATAATGTCCAATGGCCATGCGCATACTTATATAGAAGCAAAGTTATCAGAAGGTAGCAAATAGTTTTTCTGTATAATAATTGTACATTACGGGATATGACGGTCCACTGGAGTCTCATTTCGAAATTTACCATTCCACTTGTTGAATCAAAATGGTTATGGTTCTACCCAACGGACAAACATAACTCCGTAGAAGCATACCTACAATGACTACTGGAACACTAAGCCAGAGCGAACGCAAATAGACCAAGCAAAAAGCAAAGTTGAAATCCTGAAAAAAGTATAAACATTTTCAATATCAAGAGCCTTACTATGATACGATTTAAGCAGTCCATGAAGCAAAACAAAACATTTTAAATTGGATTTACTGATTGAATTGACACTTGACAAAACTTAGCAACAGCATAACCTGGATGAAAATATCCCTCAAATAAGCCACGCCCACACCCAGTAAAAATGTGTCAAAATCTTCCAAATATATATATTGATCATGCAGAATAGATGTAATCATTGCATAGAATGAATCTGTGAAATTTTAATCAGATCGGATAAATCCTTGTTCACTAGATTGTCATTTGAAAACGCTTAAACTGGACGCAAATCGGCCATAAAATAATCAAAGTTCAAACACTGTAAAAGTAAGATACGATTTTTGAAATAGATTTCATCTCTATGCAGACTATTTTGAATCATCGTGGAGAAGAAATCTGTAATGTTGACTTCAACTCGAATATCACCTTGATCTAAATTATGTTTTAAAATTCCTTCACCTGTGCAAAAATCCTTAACCTGAAGGCATCAAATTGTCTAGGTAATCTATGGAAAGATTGTGAGAATCAATTTCATATTGATGTGGACTAGTCCTACGCATCGCATAGAACACCTCTGTCAAGTTTAACCCAAATCAGATTAATGCAACTGTGGTTTGAAACAAGAACAGTGAAGGGTACAATGTCTCGCCTGTAAAGGCATGGATAATGTGCATTGCGAAGTAAACTTGGCATGGTTCGCAATACACATATTCAGTAAGGCAGCAATAAACAAGTATAACCAATCAGACATGGACAATTATAACCTGATTAATATAGTCTGATCTTGAAATCTTTTCCAAAATAAAAATAGTAATGATGCAAATAGTACCGCTGCTTAGTATATAACGCTGCCATAATATTTTGTTGATATTTGTTGAGCTATTGTTGAAGATGAGTGGTCCATAAAAAAGTATACTAAAGAAAAACATAAAAAAGTTCAGAGTTCAAATCCATGAAAAAGTAGTAAAAATTGCCCAAAGTAGTATCAGTAATGATGTAGATCATATCTCCGTATTGCATAGAATACTTCTCTGAAGGGTACTTGCAATCATAATGACCAGAGTTGAGTTACATGGTCCACAAACGACGTCAAAAAATCAGGAAAAATTTCACGAAATGAAATTGGTAATGATGCAGATATTAGCAAAATTTGTTGATATCAATGAGATATTGTTGAATAAGAATGGCGCATAAACAAACCTCAACCAGAAAAACATGAAATGGTTCAAAGTCCAAAACTGTGAAAAAGATAGTTAAAATGACGCAAAATGAAATACGGATTGCCTCCCTGTATAATATACTAAACTTCCATATAGTCTCATAGAAATATTCTTGAAACCTCTGTTGATTTAAATATCTTAACCAAAAGTGCACTGGCAAACTACAAGAAAAGGTCTAAGTTCAAAACCACGAAAAAACTAGTTAAAGTGACCCAAAATGAAATCTATTGTTATGCAGATCACATAGTATAGATGACTTCTGTAAAGTTTCATTGAGATCAGATGAGCATTTCTTGAAAAATAAGTCGAGTTAATAGCCATAACCAAACGTGCTCAAATGTAGCTCACCGCCACCAACGACACTGCCGGAATTAGTAATACCTATGTCTCATAAGTTATCAGTAGCTGGCGATATGTTACACCCATTGATTTCGTGTGGTGTAACGATATCACTAACATAACGAGAGCTTCGGGAACATGGGCCCTGATTCGCAGACGAGACAAAAACTGTATCACTGGCATAATGCATATAACCTGGATGGGAATCAGCCCTAAAATAATCAAAGTCTAGACCCTGTAAAAGTATGTCAAAGTTTGCAAAATTTGTTTCACTTTCATGCAGACTAGATATAATCAGTGCCTTTGAGCGATGGTGTTGCTGAATAAATAATATCCTTTACAGCTGATGATATAATTTCAGTTATACTTGTGATATGCTGATTCGCCACAACGTACTGTGGGTAAAGTCTTGTTTACCTGTAAAACAATTTGACTGGAAGCCATTGTTTCCAGCGACAGAGCCTACTTTCTGTGACACAAATATCAAAATATGCAATAGCTATCATGGCACGACTCTGGTAACCATCCGTGTATTTTGAAAATATTTTCACCAGAAACAGTGACTTTCAATCATATTATTTTCAAAATGATCAACAGTGAATTAACAGTAGCGAGAGAATCATTCTATATCACCGCCTATAGAGAACATTATTCATATCGTGTACGAAACTATCTTCAATTCTACTTTCATTATATTCATGCACACACCGTTACCACACGGAGCGTGATGCGTCAGCAATATCACTATATTGATTCCAAGTCAATAAATAGTAGAGCATCAAAAATGTGTGGTGTTTTATGTTTTACGAGAATTGTTAATACTTACCAGATGTACTATTATGATAATGTCTATTATCTAGTCTTCCTCGAAATAAACAATTAAAACTTTCCGTGGACCTACTCAACCTGTGGCCAGGAATTAGCATAAGCCCCAGGTACCGAATCAATTCCCGACTACAGTCAGATTCGTCTTATGCTTGCCTTTGAAAAAGCAGCGAAAGCCACTCAGCCTTACCTCAGCGGGGGAGTTGAGGCGGTCCATAGTACACCTGCTAGGTATTAACAATTCTCGCAGAAACAAAATCACCACACCTTTTTTATTCTGCTTCAAATAATACTTACCAGATGTAATATTATGAGAAACTCCGGATTTCGACACCCAGGAATTCCGGTAGGCTGAGGTGATGCTTGAACCAGCTGTCATCAACCAACCAAAGAGAAGGCTTGTGTAGACCGCTTGGGTTCCGTTATCTGACTCATAGCATGCAAACACACCTATGGTCTATACCGTGCTCCCCTTCCCCATCATTTGTCCACACAAATCAATGAGGGCTGTTAAAGGGAGTCAACACCAACCGGACCAATGCCAGCCCCGCCTCTCTACTAGGGCAGGCCAGGAAAGTACGAAGTAGCTACTACAACTTCAAACATTGAAAATACTATCAACATTCTGATAAATATCCTAAATAGTAATGATGCTTTTAGTCTGGTCATATTGAATAAGAATGCTCTTGAGACCATCAAATCACAGGCAGTCTGATAATTCGACTACTTCTGATGAATAGCTATAATTAGAAACACTCACCATTCTGGGTGCTTAAATCGTTGCCTTTATCTTCATCCCATGAGCTTGCCCATCCACGCTTGAGTAGCTGGCCTCATGCTTCACCTGTTCCCATGCTGGAGGGTGCCACCTCGATGCATGTGCAAGAGAACGTCGGATGTGGCTTAGTTATGATTCAATAAAATAGTTGCTACAGCGACTGGATTTAGCATGCTAGATATATTGTGAAGATAATAATCAGTGAATGACAACTTAGCATTCCTTTGTGCGACAGACATCACCTCCTCTAGGGAGTCTCCCTTATAGAGGGCAGATGCTGCTACAAGTGTTAGGACTTGATGGGCTTGATGAATTTACTTCATCGATAAAGATGAGGAGCCTTGATACAGAGCCCAAGTCACTTTGGGACATCTCTCCACTCCTCTGCAGCACAGCAAGCAGATGAGTTTGGATCGTATCTGATTAGGCTTGATCAGACATTGATCAGTTGGCCTGGATAGTTTAGTGATTTACTCGTCGCACAGACGTACTAGTGGGCTTCAACCATAACCTGTAATTACAAAGCGGTCCTGTTCAGGAAAAGTGCATGAATCTCGCTTCTACTCGCCGACGCTGCTGTAACAAGGAAAACTGACTTAAGAGTTTACAGTTTAATATCTAAGGATCTAAATAGTCTTAAAAGGAGCATGATCCAGTACCTGAATGACTAATGAAAGGCTCAATACAGGAATAGGCATAGGCTGTCAAGGTCGAAGATTGCTCATTCATTTAATAACCTCATTTAATGTGTCATTCTCCTCTCCTGCATTGGTCAGCTGGGAACGACTGATGCAGAAACAGACTTATATGCAGCAAGGTTTCAAGGTACAAGTTTGTAAACGTTGTACAAATAACAGATACACTCTGCTACATATTGAACAGCTGCAGAAAATGGATTGATATTTCTTCCCTTACACCACATTCCTTCCCAACTTATCACTATTGCATCCATTGCTAGGCTCAGCAGGTCTGGGACTGGAGACACATATGTTATCATCTTTGCGTTTTCGCTCATCGTGAACAGGTCCACATTTGGTTTACCACAATGAATGGATAGAACTTCTGCTACCAATTGGTTGAGCTGCCATTCTGTCAGATGGCAAACTGTCCGCCGACTGAGCACATCCACTAGGACATACAATCTGCCCAGAATGTGTTCTTCCCAAAGAATTACATTCCTCTCTTGGTACCACAAGAGAAGATTCCAAATCATCATACCGAACTCAGGTGACCTTCTCCCACCCTAGCGATTCAAGTAAGACACCACTATCGAGTTGTCTGACCTTATCAGGACAATTTTGTCTAGGATTATGTTCTGCAACTTCAAAAGCACTAATACCATCACTAACTATTCTATGACATTTATATGTTTCTGTGCATTTGACCGATCCCATTCCCCTGGCACTGACATGTTGACCATCACTGCCCCACAACATGTCGCAGATGCGTCCGTGAAAGTGGTCACCTTGACTGAGGTGGATGTAACATCATGCAACCATGGTCGCTATAGACGCACCTTCGATGAGAGAAAGTTCATCGAATGCTTCTTGCTGGCAGCCGAAACCAGTGGCCGTAAATTACCCTTAGATTCTCTGCCAACGGCCTATACAGATTCCGTCATGTTTTACGTTCATTCATCGATAGATGAGGAACTCTAACATACTGATCATAAGACAGCTCCGGAATACAGACCCTGCTCCTGATGCACTTGGGGACATGCATCCATTCAGCTTCGGTGCAAAATGAGGACTCATCCATCAACGGACTACCATTCTCATCGTTCTTCCAACCCTTTGATGAAGCAGTCACCAACGATCCATGCAAGAGCCTGTGACGCTACTTCTAGTAAGAAGTGGGTCAGCTCGGCTGCTCGCAGCTCCCATGTCAAGCAAATCCATGGACATCAATCAATATTTAGTGGGCTCCCAATGGGAATCCGCTCGATTGTAGCCATGTGCAGAACGGGTTGCGTGGCTTCGAGGGGAGCCGTCTACACTGCATCCAGAATTGCACCGGGAGCCGTATAATACAAGGATTCTGAATCTTTTTACAGATTTAAAATCGGTCCAAAAATGGCTGAGATACCCACGTTGCTCCTGTTCAAAATAATTCCCAAATAATGTCATAAGCGCATGTGTACTTGGTAATGGGTGGCGGCCAGTAAATCACGTGGTCTTTAACCATACCTCGTCATGGCGCGAATGCTGATGGGTTGAGACGCACAGTTGTGACGTCACTATTTAGCATAAAAGGAACAGCGAAATCAGAAATCCTCAAAAGAGAAGGGTTGAGTCATGGGGCAACCGCTTACTGCTGGCACCGGTGGCATATAGCAAGCATCAGTGCATTTAGGATTTGAGCCATGTCTCTGGAGCACACTGACCGGATCTACAATACAGGTTTTGGAAGCTCCCGGCAGATCAACCGGGGGCAATAACAAAATTAAAAGAAGGTTCCCGAATACCACCAGTCTAGAGGTGCCCTCCAGTGTGGATGGGCCTTTTGGCCACGATGTAAGACCACAAAATTAGTATGTAGGACAGTGGTGTTTACGGATAACTCGCCGGATCTGCCGAGCCACACTGAAAAAGTTGTTAACAAAACTCTCCACATGTATCATGCTTCTGTTTAACATTTTGACCGCAGTCCAGATTCAGAATCATGCCATCTCGTGTCTCATATGTGTCACTTCAACTACAGTGATTATAGGACTGTTTTTCTATCAATTACTAGTAGGTACTCTGTAACCTTTTTATAGTAATATTTATATATTAGGTACCGATGCATGTAGGTACCACAAGGTCGTGTGAGACCTTATTTTCATAGTTTAAATATTTAATTTTATATATTTATTTTCATTTATGTGCCAATGACTAAACAACACCATAAGGTCATGTGACCTATGTTTTTACTGTACTGTATTATTTGGTAATATCGCAGCAGCCATCAAAGTTAAATCGTTTTGCTTATTTATATAAAAACTTCCGCCTCACATCGCTTAGGTTACACTAAACAGCAACAGCAAACACACCACCTAGTTCCCCGTGTAGCATCAATTTTTCACTGTGGTCGCTGGTCATGTTCACAATGCGTGAACCTAACATGCGGCCAACTAAACCTGGCTAATTTAGATCGATAGGATAGGCGTAATACTAGTTAGGGATGACAACTCCTTAGGAGATATTTGTGTAAGCCACTTTTCCTGGAGCTGCTGATAAGTTATACACCGCGTACCAGCACGTTTGTATGAATTGGCCATTAACCTTAGGGCCTCTTAAATTGGTAGGATATGAGCAGTTGTCACTTTCCACGCTCCTCCAGTCTCAGGGCCTATTAATTGTTTGGACTCCCTCTCCCACGTTGGTTAGAACTGACTTTAGAAACTATTGGGGTTTCTGAGCAGTTAGAATCAAAGTGTAGAACACCGCATACATCCTCCCAGTATTTCTGGATACATATTAGCTAGTTTCCATGCCAAAGTAGGAATCACTGCAAAATAATTGTTTTATTTTATACTCCCGCAGTGCATTGTTTGGTCTTTTTGACTCAATTCTAAATGCAGGTAAATGTTAAAGCCCAGGGTGCAGATCTCACATAATCCTTGCTCGAGACGCTAGGTGACGGATAGAGACACAGATTGCCATCTAACTCTATGGTGACTGGGTGCAGCCTTGGAGCCCACAATGCCTTCGCCGGAAGGCCACCATAGTTGGATATCTGTCAATCTCTCCCCACCATAAATAGGTACATGCTTTTCAAATGCTTATGTAATGTGACTTCTCCACATGTTTTATTTGTGGTCATGAGGCGGTATGTGACAGGATCGTTATTTGATTCTGAAGCTACCACCAGATGACATGTGTGCACGCTGTCGGTATGCGGGGGATGCTCTGTGTTGATAACCATAATGGAAATCGAGCATTCTTGACAGACCTATGCGTTAAAGATAGGAAGAACACAAAGCCAAAACTAGACATGTGTAGCACTAAAACTATCTGTTAGAGTAGGCTCTAATAAGAAGGTCTGCATAAATAAAGCGGCAACTGCAAAATAATAATATCTTTAACTCACATAAGGTGTTGGTGTTGAATTCTGTGGAAATCATCCACCTCATTTTCACATAAAACAGTGAACTACACTAGGTAAACTCAGGTTTTCATTTTTATCGTAGTTTGAATAGGAGAGTGGCCCTTTTCCCCCATCCCTCCTCCTCCGCCTCGACGTTGTAGGCATTTTTCTGTGACGGAGGCCCACGCGAGGCACTTTTCTCTCACAGCCAAAAGCTTAGCTGGCCTGAGATTATATAGCTTATATCAAGTTTACTAAAGTGACCCCATTAGGACTCTCCTCACGGAATATACAGATTAGAGATCTCTGCGGTACCTCTGGTGAGGATCAGGTTATATAGTAACACCTTTCCGCTCTTACATACTTTCCTTCTCCATTAGACGTAAACGAGTACCATTGTTTCATTCAAATATATTTATGTCTCTTCTAATTTTATCCTAATGAACCATCATACCAGCGACACTAACAGCTGGGACGAGACGGTGTGGTTCAACTCTATGTATGAACCACAGAGGCGCGATTCCTGCTCTGTTACCCTGTGACTAGCTAGCCAGCAACCTCACCACAATGCAGCATGTACCTGTGGTGCCGCAGAATATGAGCGAGTCGCAGACCAGCGTGTCGCCCCAGAGGCTACACTCTGCCAGCAAGACAAGACGTCTTATATATTGCACTGCACCCAACAGCATCGATGGAGCTGTCGTGGTCTGATGAAATGACTCGAAAATGACTTTGAACTGGGCTTCCCAAACGCCCAGTGCTTAATCCATCCACATATTGAGTCGAAGCTCAAGGCCCTGCATGGTCACGTGATCTGCACGCACCGACTTATCCTTCACGAGCCGGTCTAGGTGTGTGCGCCTATTGCTATTAAACTTTTCCACCAGCTATGATGTCCATCTGATGCATACGTTACCTGGCGACCACACCTTACATCGGGCACAGGCTACATAATGGTGGCCAGCGAATTTACGTTTTATGAATCGATTACACTTGCGGCACAACTTATCTTGCGGGTCTTGCCCTGGATTTTAGTCTTCTGTGAACACAGAATAACAACTAAAACGCTGAACATGCCAAGCTGATTCGAGCACATAAGCACAAAAGGCAGATTATAATCAATGATTATTCAAAACATTATAGGAAAATGCTAATCTTGGCTACAAAGCAAGTTAACAAACTAAGCAAACACTTAAATAAAAACTTAGATATTGACATAAATCATACTATCTAAGAAGATCCTTGATCACGATGTAACTACATATGCCCTCGGTAATTAAGTGAAGGCCCACATCGATAAAGGATAGAGAGCATAGATATGCTAACCAAAACAAACGCGAACACTGGGCGCCACTATCTTGGCTATGGACTCATCTGGAAGTAACCAAGTCATATGAATCAAGTAGAAAAAGTTGGGGGGACCGGAGCGACTCCAATAATAGTGACGATTTTAAAACAAAGTGCTATTTTATGAAAAATTCAAACAGATAACACGACAAGACCGTATATATTTTTGATTGATACAACCTGCACCTGGGATGATTTAAATTTTCCTTCCATGTTTCACACAATGGTAACTCCTAATAGTGTGCTAAAACCAACTTTAACAACAAAATTTGTGGACAAAATGAACTGGACTATTTGAAACACAAAATAGACAAATCTGAAAGTAATCGGGAATTGACTCGGTACCTGGGGCTTAAGGTAATTCCCGGACACAGATTGACCAGGTCCATGGAGAGTGTGGTGTTTTAACTGTTCATTTTGAGCAGGACTAGATAATAGACAGTATCATAATAGTACATCTAGTATACAATATTTGAAGTAGAATGTAAATGCTTTTTCTCAAATTATTCATTTCCGTATTACGCTGGTGAGAATATATTTAGTGTTGTATGAAATTGCTAATAAATTCCATTTATTTTGACAGTTCCCATTTCCATTCCTTTAAAGAAAGATTTAATGAACGACGCCAGATTTGGGATGGATGCCCTCTATTACATAGCATCAAGCCAGGTGTGTGTGTAGAAGTAAGACAATCTGATAATTGCACAATAAAAATATTCTTCTTGATGTTATATTAGACTACTCTACCTTGAACATATGTGGAATCCCATGCGAACAAACTGCTTATATTCTGTAAGTAGCCATATCCCTGTTTGATGCTAGACCAAATGCTGGATGCAAGTTTGTTATTTTGTAACATACTGCTTAGAAATTGATCAATCTCCATCAGGACATCACCTATGCGTTTGTCCCTGAACAAAGATTTAAAAAATGTGCAATAGATTATGCGCATATGTCATCAAGACAACTTATTGAAAAGATATGATTTAGAAAATAATTATTGCTTTATTTTAATACAAAACCATGCCATTCACACCTGGTCGCTATATCATAAGCTATCATTTCTTGCAGTATAACAGCTCCTCATTTTCCCTCTATCAGATAGAGGCGCGTGTATATTAGTAAGCTTACACCTGGAATGAATAGATCAATAAGCTAGACAGTAATTTAAGTGCTAGGCCTCTTAGCTAACAGTCACAGGCTCTTTTGAAATTAAGCCATTAACATTGCTATGGCCATTTAAGTGTGGCTCATGAAATATAATAGTTTCATCATGCAAATGCTCAGTAATTGAGAAATAAGATAACATGCATGCATAGTATCATATTAATAAGTCTATTTAAATGTATAAATAAAACATTTAACTCATATATTCCAGAAATAACAATTTATTTATGATGTAAGGAATAATCTATTGAATATTTTGAAACAAATTTATCTTCAATGCGTTGCTGGCTATGGTCGAATTAGTATCAACATATTCAACAACATTTCTTATAGCTGCCCCGACCCTTGAAACCATGGAATTTTAAGGGTTAATGAATATAATAGAAAATAATACATACATGAAATTAACACGAACTATCTTGGAAAACTTCGCTGTAGCCTCCACCCACTCAGGTACTTTTACTAGAATACTTTGTATAGACATTAACAGTTCATCTAATGGTGGCAACTCATCAATGGCTGCCTGTATGGACTTCGTCTTGAGCAATGAACGGATCAGGTATGCAGCATCAACAAGACCAGCCTTCCATGTGATTTCACAGTCAATATCAGCAAAGTCATTACTTTTTTTACTGAGGCATATCAGCCGAGACAACTGAAAAGCAAGAAGAGGAATTTTTAATATGATCTCGAGGACACATTTTGAGGAAATTCAATTCCAGTATAAATCGATTACCCGTCCAAACTTCAAGATGGCCTAAAATATTTCATTTCCAGATGGAAATGATAATATATAAGAAAACGTGCCACTGACATGACTGGCTCTATAACGGAGCCAGGTTTACTAGTAATAATAAGTATACGTCACAACAGTGCTGGCATATATAGATAGACTTGGCATGTGTGAGATCTGCTAGGTAACAACCGAGTGCTGGATGTATGAGGTGTAGTACAATGTTGTCTGTTAGAGTTATAGTACTGCCAGTACTTTGTTGTCACATAAATAGAATTGTGCATGGGCGACATGATCAGATGTTTGATTTTTGCTAGCTATGCATGCATATTAGATAGTACTTACATTATACGCATTAGCTATTTATTTACATTATAACAGGTGTTCTTAGTACACCTTTCCCGTACTGATGTCATTATGACAGTATTCCCACCAAGATCAACACTGATATCTCATCTTGAGGCTGATGACAAGACAGAGAATGCGCTGTTAACTATTACACTAAGGGGTGTCACATGCAATTCCGATGGAAAACTAAAATCACAAAGCTATTTAACGCAATACATCATTGGAAATTATGTTCAATTTTCTAGATCAGTAATTTATTCCTTTTGCAAAGTTACCTTATCCCCTCTAAATCCTCTCCCCACCCCATCAATCTAAATGTATATTTAAAATACACGCTTGGACAATAAAATTGGCATGCATTATCTTGTGATGTAGCACTTCAGTAGTATTATGATCTTAGTTGTTACCATAAACACCTTTAAATGTGTTGTCTCGGAGTCTAATATCATTGTGGGAAGGTATTTTCCTGAAATATGTCAACGTGTGAAATGTTTATTCAGGGATCAGATACATACATTATGAAGTCCTGTAAGTTGTGTCATTGTATCACCTAACAAGCACAGTAATCTAAGCTCAAATGTAACCTATCCTGCTCATTCTGCAATATGTCGCTGCTGTTGGTGTTGAATACGGAGTGACGTCACAGTAGTCATTTATATTTTGGCTATAACATTTTGCTTCAACTTCTAATCTTAATTAACATACCACACATGTTTCTACATCGTAATTATGAATTCGATGTTCTAGTTATTTGATTGTCAGAAATATATGAGAATTGTGTTTTACCACACCACAAGTGCAACTTTCTTAGGATTGTTTTGTTGTTAGGCTCGTGTTTATGCTTTATGGGGTGGATGATATGTTTGCCATGTGCAATCACTCACCTGGTAGAATAGTTTATCCACATTAATATTATCTGGAAGAACTTCAAAAAACGTGGACAGCTGTGTAGCGTTGATGTTACACATTATGGATGATAATATTTCAAGCGTGTTATTTTCATTGTTTACGACAATGAATTCTTTTAGTTTCTCTGCATTGCATACAGTTTCTTCAAGATCAAGGATCTTGTCCAAGTCGAATACCTGCAGCACATGAAACAAAAAGAAGTTAACAGTAAATAAAGAGTTCACATGCATGGCATACATGTCCTGCCTAAAATATTAAAAAAAAAATATTTGAATAAAAGTCTAAATTAAATTCTATATCATCCTCATTATTGCAAATAGGGATGTTATAAGCTGGTGCTGTACACGCATTCTCAAAATTAACACAACATATATCCAGCATTCATCTAAAATCTAAAGAATTTGACAATCTGTACTCATTCAATCAGATTTACCAGCTTTATCCAGAGCTCTGACCGAGGTCTCAGCTAAGTTAAAGAAGTATCCAATTGCTACAATTTGCATCAGGGTTATATAATATATATTGTAAATACTGACAATGTATGAAATAGAATGAATTTGAACCATATATGAAAGGCTTGTGTGCCGATACCATGAACACTCACAGAGTAGAATGCATAAACTCATGCTTCAGCAATTTGGCCTGAACATCATCGAGCAGACTCTTATAACCTTTTGACATCGCTTTTATACTAATTGTGGCCAAAATAAAATCCTTGATCGAACACTGAATTTGATGTAGGTCAATACATACAAACAACAATCTAAGTAATGCAACAAGCCACAGATATGCATCCCAAATATAGATATTCAATATAGTTGTAATAATTACTATTTGACCTACCAAATGTGTATTTAAATGTGAGTCAAACAGTGCATTGGCTATATCACGTGGAAGTAATCCTCTGTGAATAAATTCTTCTTTGGCATCATCTGGAACTATGAACAGGTCTCGAAATGGTATTCCATCAGCTAAAAGAAAGTAATTTTAAAATTAATCTACAACACACATTTGAACAAAGCTTCCAGCCACCCAACAATACCAAATTACTATTGTGACGTCAGCATTAACGCATTAACCGGTTAACACTCAAATTGGGTAAAATATCCTTCTACAGTAATCTTAAGAAATGCGTATTTGTAGAGCAAGGGTTTTGTTTAAAGTTATCACTGGAATGACTCATGGTTATCGAGCCATGCACCTCAATTGTATGTAGTCTTCTCCTGGTCTGCAAGTGGACATTTTCTATGAGATCTCAAATTTGAGAGTTAAAGGTTAATAATACACGTGCGGTGATCTTGATTATGAAATCCTAAGTAGAGGACCAAATAAATATGTGTATGGTAAACAGTGTAAATGATAAAGAATTAACTTGGGAAATGGTATATTTCCTTTACTTTGAGCAGAAGATACATGTAGCTGTTGGATGGAGATGTTCTGAGAACATAAAATGGCTTGTATGAATCGTGAAGCTACTGAATTGCAGCGAGTCACGCTAGCACATGTACAAAAGGAATTTACTGTGCCATTTAAATATCAATTATTAATTGATTCATGGATGTTCCAAAGCAGGACCTTTGCACCAGTGCTATTTACAATGATCCACCATAAAAATTATAACGGGTAAATGAATCAAGGCAATATTGAGAAGAGCGTGGCGAGAGGACCATTTTGATTTGACCTTGAATTAATGGAAATTGACTTTCATCAGCATCAGCAAATGGATAACTTGTTGTTCATCAGATTTTCCGTAACGCAAATGTGTGTTGGACTTTGAGTCGCACCGCTACAGGCTGGCTCACTATATTTTGATGGCGTCATAAAAAATATTATTGGGTTATAGCGTGCTAGGCTCGAGCATTATTGCACCAACCAGTATGAGGTGTTGTGTATGATTATCCCTGCAATGTGTTTTGTTGTGTCATTCGTTATCATAGTTAACCATTTGTTTGACCATGGCGCATCAAGGGAGAGTTGACTGTAACCTTCTATTTATGTAATACGGGTAGACTATAATCTCGCAACAAAATTGGTCGTTTTTGGTTAATATGTAACCAAGTTCACTTTTAAGAATTATTTATAACTAAAGTGAAACTATTCTGCTACATCAGAAACTTATTGATAAACTATTCCACATCAGCTTTTGTCATTTTGCGTGCCTTTCTCATGATGGTTTTGAATCCGGTTAACGCTTCTCCGAAGAGATGAGGGGCAAAAAGGAAATTTACCAAATTTTTTTCCATGAGTGAGATGACATACTAACCTCCCTAACACTCTTGATATACTAGTATATTGGCTCAATTCAATAATATTCCGAAGTATAAAAAGTTAGGTGCCCCTAATCTGCAGGTGGATGTCCTTCCGTCACTAAATATTGGCTGAGATAGAAGCAACTATTCAAATAACCAAAGGACCAGGCGTCCGTAGGGTGGAGAGGCCGGGATTTTTTTATTTCACATCATGAGAACATACTTACCTCCATAGCACTCTTGAATTTGGCAGAATTTGAAGTCAATTTGGTGGGAGGGAGGCAAGGTCCTGAAAACCAGCACATCCTCGAAGAGACTAGCTCTTTGAATTTTCAAGATATTTAAAACATCTAAAACTTGATCTGAAACACAACCAGGAATAAAATTTTGCATCAGATAATCGACCGATGAAGCGAGATTGATCAAAAAGCAAATGCGCTCCCCCCCCCCCCACATCCCCCCCCCCCCATCTTTCTGAGGAAGGTTAGGAAAAAACGCTGCTCTAAATGACAAGCACGTTCTCTAATACTTGATGAAACGTATTACTAGACATTGGAAAAAGAAATATTGCTTCATTTTCAAAAATCTCTCTGAAAGAACCACAATTAAGAGACATTAACCATCACCATATTAAAAATAAAAAATATGACACCATCACTAAGACAAAAAAAATGGTCACATATACTGACCTCTGATGTCTTGGGCGAGACACGCATCGCTTCCCCCACAGGATGAAGAGAATTGTACCAGCTAATAGTAGGGATACCCTACCAACAAATGTGATATTTGTACATAGCAGAGGAGGAAAACTAATTACAAATATATACCTCTACATTATTTATTTTCCGAGGACTGAGACGGCGAGTGGGTTAGAAGTGTCACGAAGGTAATGGTCGGTAAAACTTGATTCACAGTGCCACTGGGCTACTAACATAATGTCTTCAATAGAAACACCATTAAATAATGCCGTGGAAGTTACCACACCACGGACACTGAGCCTTTGCTCTATCCTTCCACTTGAATTCCAGTGGCTGTCTTATGACAGAGTTAAATACATTCTACTATCTATCTGGAAATAGTGTCTCTTGAGGCCCTACCATGGGGTTCAATATATAACAACCATAGGGAACATGGGTCCGTCCACCAAACCCGAGTTCTTCTCTTGTACTTATTTAAAGCACGGACAGGACACCATGCTTTAGCACCAGGATCATATCTGGTTAAGGCAGGTAAAATAATAGTTTGACTCAGATATTTTAAAGATTGATTCTCAGCCAAGAAATTCAATCTTGGTAGAAGCTTAAGGCCTTCACCTGTAACCATAAAACGGGCAGGCTCAGCAGACAAGGCATGAATTTCACTCCTGCGACTGGCTGATGCTGCCGCAACTAAAAATACAGTTTTAAGTGTCACTAAATTTACAGATATAGCACCAAGTGTTTCAAAATGTGTATCACTCAAAACTTGCAAAACCAGAGAAAGACTCCATGACGGTGTCAGTGGAGGATTTCTTGGTCTGAGATTGCCCATACCTTTAATAAGAGTATTTAAAACACTTACTTCATCACTTCCCCTCTTTGCCAAGCAAGGGATAACAGTCATTAATGCTGATTTGTATCGAGCAATAGAATTAGGCTTAAGAATATAGGCATCATACAGGTGACAGAGAAAATCAGCTACTACCTGAATAGATGCTTCCATCGGATTGATACATCTCTTTGAGCACCATTCTGCAAATCTGTTGATTTTATAATTATATGCTCTGGAGGTTGCCCCCCCCCCCCTTTCTGGTTCTGGCCATGAAATTGGCGGCTTGCTCAGAAAAGCCCTACTTAATCGGGGATTCTTTGACAACATCCATGCAGTTAATTGAAACATTGACGGATTGTTGTGAATGGTCTTGCCCTGGAAGATAATATTGTCCATCAGAGGTGGAGGAACCGGATTGCAAACCAGAAGGTCCAGCAGATCCGTAAACCATGATCGGCTTGGCCAATTTGGGGCGATCAGAAGCATTTGGCATTGCTCCTGCTTGATCTTCTGAATAATCATTGGAATCAGGATTGTTGGAGGGTTATGCGTATGCATACATTCCCTTCCAACTGATAGCTAGTGCATCTATTGCGATAGCGCTTGGATCTGGAATCGGGGAAACGTACGTCGTCATCTTCGCATTCCACTTCACTGTGAACAAATGTATGTTGGACTTTCCCCATTGATTGAACAGGTGATCTGCCACACATTGATTTAGTTGCCATTCCGTAGGCATAATGCTCATCCTTCGGCTCAAAGAATCTGCTAACAGATTCAGCCTTCCCGGAATATGAACTGCTTTCAAGGTGATCATATGGTCCATGCACCAGCAACGCGGCTTCCATGTCATCATACAGGAACTGGGCGACTTCGTTCCGCCCTGGCGGTTTATTTAACTCGCTACTGTAGAGTTGTCTGAACGTATCATCACAAAGTTTTCCTCCACTTCTTTTAATAAGTGTTCCAGGCCTAGAATCACAGCCCGCAATTCTAGCATGTTGATATGTTCCTTTGATTGTTCCAGATTCCAAAGCCCTGATATAGTGGCTTCTTCCAGGCAAGCTCCCCATCCCTCCATCGATGCATCCGTAAACATCGTTACTTGACAGTGGAGAGATGTCAGCATGACCCCCGCCAGGAAATTTCCTCTCCATCCACCAATTAAGGTGATGAATGAGAGGGTCCAACACTTGAATGCGCGAGTCCAGTGATCCTGAACTCTGCGTCCACTGAGCCATGAAAAACAATTGAATATGCTGCCTGCATAAGGCTGCCTGAGGAATGACTGGTTCCATTGAAACCATCAGACCTAACATTCTCAGACAGACTCGAGCTAGAATATAGCGACTGTTGCAAACCAACTGAATGCACGAGAAGAGATTTTTCACTCTCTCCTGGGATGGATAAACCTATCCATCTCCAGATCAAAGAACACAGGTAAACAAACTTCTGGGATAGAGACAGCTCTGATTTGTGAAAGCTGATTATCCAGCCTAAATCTGTGAGAGTTTTTAAAACTATCTCCAGATTTGCTGTCAAACTTTCTGGGTTGTGTGCTTTCATCAACCAGTCGTCTATGTAAGTGTGAACAGCTATATTTCTCCTGCGGAGGTATGCTGTGATAGCAAGTACCATTCGAGTGAAGACACCTAGAGCCGTCGAGATGCTGAATGGAAGAACCTTGAATTCCCATTGGCGTCCCTGAAAAGCAAATCTCAGGAACCGACGAAAACCCCTTGCAATTGGAATATGGAAATAAGCATCCTTGAGACCTATTGATGCTGTCCACATCCCCTTCTCTAACCCCAACAACACCGATTTTACTGTTTCCATTTTCGGTGTATCTATAAGCTTGTTTAGAAGTTTGAGGTTAAGAATTGGTATCCACCCCCAGTGTTCTTTGTCACAAGAAACACTGTTCAATAGAAGCCCGGACAATCTTGCGCCAGTTGAATTCCTTCTTTTAGAATTAGAGATTCTCCTCTTCTATGCACAACCGGTTGTCTGGATCTCTTGGAATTTGAGTCCAGACCGGTACGAGAGAATGATGCAACAGCGGACCTCTTATCCATTCTGGACTGTATATGCGGGAAAGCCATTGCAAGATTAAGTGGTCCTGAATTAACCGCTCCCACTTCTGAATGTGGCAAGTCAAACAACCTCCTAGTGGTGCACCTAGGGTTGATGGAGTGCCCATACATTTTAGAAGTGGGAGTGTCTCTGGTACGAGTGACAACACCCGAGTGGTACCTGTGGTAACCAGTGAAAATTTTAGCCCATCAAGCCCGGTTACCACATTCTGCTCATCACGCGCCATGCCCAGCACCACGTGCACCACGGTGCGCAGGCTGCTGTCTGAACCCGGCCGGCCTGGTTGCCTCTGACAATGCCAGCACCGCCACGAGCGTACTGCTGTCGAGCAGCTGAGGGCTGAACACGCACATGTTCTCTGTGCAGCACTTGCTCACCAAAGTCACTGTCTCTTGGAGGTGCCGACAATCTTCACCTCCAAAAAGACCAGGGCCCGGCATCGGCATGTGCATCAAGCCCGACTTGAGCTCCTGAGACGGGCACAAATTGGCCAAAGCAAAAGTACGCCTCATCCTCAGTGACTTCGAGACTGACCTAGTCAGACAGTCCAACGCCAGGTTGATCCCATCCTGGATGTCTCGTTGGACTGTCAGGGGGCTAGGTTGTTGCTGCACCGACGCTGCTACTACCCCAGATAGCAGCAGAGAGACATGAGACAGCGCACTAATCGCTGCTTGTGAGCTCTACTCGGTGTCGCGCAAGGCGACATTATGCGAGCGCATAGCGCCCGAGCACAACGCTCCAGTGTCAACACGGGAACCCGGCCGCATATCTTCTGCCAGAGCAGCAAGGACGTCCGTGATCGGTCTGGGCACTAGGCCATATCGAGCATACTAACTAGCAATAACGCGACATCGCCTAGCAACATCGCGGGGGTCTTCGCGAGGCGACCTTTCGGTCTAATCGACTCCTCTGCCACAGAGAACATATCTAAGATATGTTCAGCATACGGCAGACAGAGTCGTTTTGGCCAACGGCTTTGCCTGTAACCATGACCGAGGGTTACCAGCGGCCTTTCCTCCACGGAGAGCCTGGTGACAGCGAGGAGCCACTTGCACGCTTCAGACCAGTCTCCATCCGCGGCTACCTGCGAATTGCCGATGAGCAGCGGGCCGTTGTCATCCTCAATGGAATTTGCAGGTAAGGCCGAGGTGGAGGCTATAGACGAACCTGGCTGCCCAGGAAATGTATATGGGTCCGCGATGGCTGGCATAGCATTCTCCATAGGCTGACCGGGCACCAAGGCTGCGCTTGTGTGAGGGGTAACATGCACACCAGCGTGGCCTGTATCGTCCGTATGAGATTCCACGCTTAAGCGTGGAATCTTATATGGGCAGCCATCTGCTCCAAATCAGCCCACAAGCTGAATTATTAAGGCTGCTCCCGAGGGAACAGTGCCATAGGTGCGAGCGGCCTCCTCAGAGGCCTTCTTACCCTCCTTCTTTGCCTTCTTGCCCTCCTCAGCCATAAGCTTAACCTGAAAAGCAAAGAATTCAGAGGTTAGATCCCCCCACACTCTTTACACATGGCAAATTTGTTAGACAGCCTACACACTGAACAAAGATGGCAAGGGTGGGGAAAGAATCTAGCCTTCATAGGCTTGAAGCAAGATGGGCATGACTTCTGAAAAAGGGAAGGCATACGAAGGCAATGTGTATATAGTTTGCAAACCCTTGTTAATTGACTATTAGTACAAAACAAGAACAAACTCGAGAGAA
This sequence comes from Chaetoderma sp. LZ-2023a, assembly GCA_034401795.1. Lineage (NCBI taxonomy): Eukaryota > Metazoa > Mollusca > Caudofoveata > Chaetodermatida > Chaetodermatidae > Chaetoderma > Chaetoderma sp. LZ-2023a. The sequence goes on along the minus strand of CM067364.1, from coordinate 39,320,374 downwards.
GACATCCACTTTTATAACAGACAACCCTGATGGGACAGCTGACTTCTCTAGTTAATAATAACCAATCACAACCAGGATCCCAAATTAAGAAAGAGAGAGAAAGATTAATGACTATCTAGATATCTCTCTACCTTCATGATAAAGGGTGATAAACACATCAAAGACTTCTCTAAACTATGATTATGACATCAAGGAAAGAGAAAAAACTCTGGTTGATTATGACATCAAACCTCAGTGAAACAGCTCCTTCAAGGAGAGAGGACGTCAGAAATGAATGCAAGAAATATCTAGATATTAAAGACATTCATTACTCCCGAATAATATAATATCAAATTATATATTTTCTAGAACCCATGCACACACAAGAGAGAATACAGTTCAATAACAAAAGGCAGCAGAAAAATATTATTATTTTCAAATAATTATGTGCCATAACTAATAAACTCCCTTAGCCTGAGCACAGGCAAAACCATCCTCTTGTGCAGGAGAACACGTCCATCCATCCGCCGAGACTCTTCTTTCAGAAGAACTGATGAGGCGGATGGGACAAAAGGAAGGAGATATTTCTTTTATTCATTTAATATATCTCCAACCCGTAGACATATCACAATGATAAGTAAAAAAAGAGACGTGATTAACCTTCGAGAGCACAACAGGACCCCTTACTCATCCATAAGTTGAACCTGTGAACACAAAGCACAAGGGATTAATAGCCCTAGGCGCTGGGAGAAATTTAACAAGGATTCCCAGTGCCTGAAAATACGGTAACACCAAAACGGCCGCGACGAAAACCGGTAACATATAAAAGTTAGAAGTCTAAATTAATAAATGGAACAATATCACCTTAACAGATGATGAGGAAGACTCCTCTGCAGACTTAGAATCAGCCATTAATCCAAAAGGTGATAACAATTATTGAAAATTCTCAAAAAGAGACTGGGAAAGTTTTCAACATGTGGTTGGTCAGCCAATATATTAGAAAACGGAAGTACCAGTATGAGCATGCGCAGTGGGTGGGGTCTGTCATGTGCATGACTGTGTACATCCAACTGCCCATTAGGGGCACATAACTTTTTATAATTCTGAATATTATTAAATATAGAGCCGATATACTAATATATCAAGAGTGTTAGGGAGGTAAGTATGTTCTCATGATGTGAATGGGGGCAGACAGGGTCATCGCGTGGACAATGGGATTGTCCAATCCACAAGCATGATTCTATTCTTGTGAAGAGTTTACGAAATGAATATTGATGAAATAAATAAGCACTGCAATTTTGAAAATGTAATTATCACATTTTGGTACTCGCACGAGTACGGGCAAATTCAAAGTATCGTTAGATAATTCAACTCTTTCGTTAGCACTGGTATGGCTTGTTAACAAGTTGAACATAGAAATTTTCAATTTGTCTGCTAAGAATATTATTTAAGTTGCGTATTTCAAATACATGCAGTGAGCATTGTTTTATAGCAACTAACGTTGCCAGAAATCTATTTATTTGTATACAGTTTAATTTCAATTTTTTTTTTTAATAAAAGCCAGCCGTTAGGTTGTCGCTAGAAATCCGTCATCCAATCTTCGTGTTAGTTAGGACACGTTGGTGAAATCATCTTCATCACAAATCTGTGCATCTTCTGATAGGTTAGGCCCAAAGATTCAGAAAATAATCGTGTTCCAAGACGGCACGCCAAATCTTACTTTAAACATCTTCATTCGACATTATCATCTTGTGACGTCAAAGTCTGAATCCGAAAATTTACAGTTTGTCTCCATATACACAGAACAACAATGATGCGAATTAGAGTGCCTTTGTTCCCGAATTAGAATAGCAGCAAAAATACCAGCGATGTGTTTGCAATGCGACGACGAACCTCGATTTTATGACTTTGCAATGAACTGTTAAACTTCAATTCAAACAGAAAATAAACATGGAATGCTTATCAATACATCCATCAATGACCATGACCACAATGGCCTTTGTATTATACTCTCTTATTGTTAGGTAGCATGTGCTTAAATTTTGGTCTGGTATGATTAACTAAACGTGAGATATAACCAATCACAAAATGTGAATGATTTTACCATTATCACAATAATATTGGCATTTGGTCATGTAGCCCAAAGGTCATTGTGTCGCACACTCTTCTATTAAGGAAGTATGTGTACAAGTTTGAGTCAAGGAAGATTAAGCAACCGAGAGATATGAACTGCTCAACCAAAAACAAAGTCTTAATGTTGAAAAGGGTTTTTACCAAAGTCACAATATCCTTAAGCTTTTCCTTGTTGGCCCCAATATCATTGGATGATGCTTTCTAATTATAAGGAAGTATGTGTCCAAGTTTGGGTCCAGTATGCTTAAGCAGCACAGATGAGACATGACCTGTTAAGCTGAGCTGAATGCAAAATGTTAATATTGAAGAAGCACAGTTTTTACCAATGTCATAGTGACATAGACATTTTGACCCAAGGCCATTATGTGATGTCCTCTCATTATGCGCAAGTATGTGTCCAAGTCTGAGTGCAGTATGATTGTCTACAGTTGAGACATGAACTGCTAAGTTGAGCCAAGCGGAAAATGTTAATGTTGAAAACACGTTTTTCACAATTATGAGGGCACTCACTACACATATCCAATTCACCAACTCTGCAAAATGGAAAGCCTAATGCTCAAGAATACTTTCAAATATAGCTATACTGTGCGAGTAAATGACTTTTTACAATTATGAGGACACTCACTACTGCTGCTACCAAAATCTTTAAACTAGAATACTCATGCGCTTGAACACTTGCAAATAGGCTATATTGTGCTGTGAAATAACATTATAAAAGTATTAAAAAAATGTTAAGATCGTATTCATTTAGCTGATGCATCAGTAGCAGCAGCAGCAGCAGCAGCAGCAGCAGCGGCGGCGGCGGCGGCGGCCGCGACGACGACGACGGCAGCAGCAGCAGTAGTAGTAGTACCTGGTTTGTCATGGCAGGTGGCATTTGTTTCATCACATAGAAGTCTCTCCTTGGAACTGAAAAATAAAGATTGCACAACATAGACAGTGTGTTATTCATGTTAATTTAATAATTGCTGAGTTTCATAGAGATCAGTAACCGGAGGGCAGAAGCCCATAATTAGTGTACATAAAACCACGTTTTTACTACTAGTCCGCATCTTATGAACACGAAATGCCCCTCACTTGCAAGCAGGCCAGTCAGCCATACAATGCGATAAGCAAACCAAGGTGTCAACACATACATATTGTTATGGTGTGTATGGCCTACCATTCTATCAAGCTACAACCGCATAACATCATGCTGGATATTCTTCTGTGTCCAAGAAATAGTATGGTCAGCAGCCAACATATTTGTATATATTCACGCATAATTACCATGCCATGTGGGCATGTGCCACCAGCCTTACGAAGCTACAAACAAACCCCTGGTATTACCCCAAGCAAGTCGATAAAGTGGGTCCGTCACACCATTCTAGCCTACGCCTACCAGTATAAACTGTTTATCTATACCATATATGCTGTGATGAATTTTATTTAATGCCGTGCAAGGTAGCAATTTCCTATCAGCCCTAGAATGCTATTACTAACTTCCAATGTTACTTCAAGCAAATTTAACATGGTTGCTATGTGGGTTAGGCCTCAAAGCCATATGATCTAAATATGTGTATATATACATCTATAAATTGTACATACCTAAACAACCCTATAATAATACATAAAGAACAAGAATGGGACAAATAATAAAAAGCATTTAACCATCATCTGCTCATTGACAGGTTGAGGGTGCACATACAGACCGACAATAAGCCACGTAGGACCTCCAACGTCGCAACAGAAGGTGATAAAAAATATGCAACGATTATGCTATGTTCATCTAGCACTTTAACAAATTAATTTACTTTATTATGATATCGTTTTCTATACAATGCAAAAGGCATTTTCATATTAAAATGGAATCGATCTAAGAATACATATAAAATGAAAATTGCATACTCTGTGGAACACTAATTAGACAGTAAATCTTCTAATCAGTTTTATGACTAATAATTCATCTAAGTTACTACTCACCTGCATATAACGTGTCCAGTATCATCATGACATGTCTCATGGTATGTGTCACATGGTGTCCAGTCGCAGTTCATGTGTTCATGTACAGAAACTGAAATCAACAAACCTTGGATCATAATATAAACAGTAGCTGCAAGACACCAATGGCAAGAAATAATGGAATTCATTAATATTGGAGAGCAAGGAATTTAGAACTAATATCGATGTGCCTGCTGCATAATTTATACTAATTCTATCTTATATACGTACAC
>CM067364.1:39258549-39311049 GCA_034401795.1 Chaetoderma sp. LZ-2023a | reverse complement strand
ATTAGTTCCAAAATATTCACCAGAATCGTTATTAAGTAATAAGTTCATACAATGTGTGCACATGACAGACTTAACTTTCATGATGGAGTTAGCCACGTAAGTCATTATACATTTTGATTGTGACGGCAGTGTACATGTCACGTAAATAATTATGACGTCATATACTTGAGTGACATTTTGTATTCTTCTGTTGTTACCTTGGCAAATTTGCCCATCCTTATGAAGATCTCTGTAGCCAATATGACAAACACATCTGACTTCTCCATCATGTAATCTTTCACACTTATGTGGGCATACACTGCAACTGCTTAGATCTGTAAAGTAAAATTAACAAGGTTCATCTACGATTTCAGAAAGGTGTCCATTTTGATTTGCGCTAAAATATAAGAATAGACAAATGGCTAGCAATAATCTCAAATTTAATAGATTCAAGTAGCATATGCCTAGCTGTTGTAATAGTTGCAGTGGCAGTATTGGCAGGCGCAGTAGCAAAAGAAGTATCACTAATACTAGCAGTAGTAGTAGTAGTAGTAGTAGTAGTAGTAGTAGTAGTAGTAGCAGTAGCAGCAGCAGCAGCAGCAGCAGCAGCAGCAGCAGCAGCAGCAGAAGCAGCAGCAGCAGCAGTAGCGGTAACATCAGAAGTCGTAGTAGCAGTATTCTCAACAGCAACAGCAGTAACAGTGGTTGTAGATGTAGTTGTAGTAAATTCAATAAAAATAGACATATATGATGATGTAGTAATAGTAGTAGTAGTAGTAGTAGTAGTAGTAGTAGTAGTAGTAGTAGTAGTAGTAGTAGTAGTAGTAGTAGTACCTTGCTTGTGATGACAGGTAGTATTAATTCCATCGCATAGAAGAGTTTCATGGGAACTGAAAAACAAATATTGCATAATATAGACATTTGTGGCATTGGTGGTATTTATGTAGTAATTGCTTAGTATCATAAAAATAGGAAAGATTATATATTATATATATAATCATTATTATTTTTATTTTATATATATATAATCATTATTATTTTTATTTTATATATATATAATCTTCATTATTATTTTTATTTTATATATAAATATATATATATATATATATATATATATATATATATATATATATATATATATATATATATATATATACACCTGTGCAAAAGTTAAGCACCAGCAAAAACAATAGAACGTAGAAACATGATGGTACAACTAGGCTGCCATACTTTTTGTCCCCGCGTTAGCTGACATAATTCCAAGTACGAAATGCACATGCATGCATGACTTCACGCCGCTTGATGTCCGTGCGTGGCGGGAAACAGCACACGTGTTCAGTTATGTAAAAGTCCAGTTTGAGGTGTAGAACATTACATACAGATTTAGGCGACAAGATTAGGAATTTTGTGTTCATGACCGTGGTTTATTTGTACAGAGAGAATTAGCTCTTGATTGTGAACCGCTATGGAAAGACGAAGGTTAAGTGATCGTGTGAAATGGCAAATCATAGGCATGCATACCACTGGTATGTCATGCAGAGAGATTGGCAGACAGCTGAACATTAACCATACTGTAATCAGTCGTTTGATTGCAAAACATGGGCAAACTAACGAGGTGAAGGACAGGCCTAGATCTGGAAGACCGAAGAAGACTACTGCCCGTGATGATCGAGCCCTAGTACGCCTTGTTAGGAGATCTCCATTCACCAACAGCAGAGTGCTCAGCCAGCAATGGGAAACGCGCAATAGAGTGTCAATGTCTACCGTCAAAAGGAGACTGTATGCTGCTGGCATGAAAGCTAGGAGACCTGTCAGACGTCCTCTCCTCACTGCACACCACAAAGAGGAGCGTCTGAGGTGGTGCAACGAAAGAAGACACTGGAACATGAGATCCTGGAGACGGGTACACTGGTCCGATGAAAGTCGGTTCCTGCTTCATGCCACAGATGGTCGAACTCGTGTATGGAGGTCCAGACGCACGGCGTACGACCAACGTAACATCATGGAAGAAGTTCCATTTGGTGGAGGTTCCGTTATGATATGGGGGTGCATCTCATTTGATTGTAAGCTGGATCTGTTGACTGTACCTGGAACACTAAATGGACAAAGATATCAAGATTCCATACTGGATAGAGTTGTGGTCCCTCATTTTGTAAATCATGCACCTGGAACCCACCCTATATTCATGGATGACAAGGCCCGACCACATCGTGCTAGAGCTGTGCATGAATACCTCCGCCAGAATGCCATCGAAACCCTACCATGGCCAGCAAGGAGCCCTGATGTGAACACTATTGAGCATATCTGGGACATTCTGGGAAACATGGTGAGAAGGAGGGATCCTCCTGTGCAGAACCTACAGGAATTAACAGACGCACTCCATCTTGAATGGCAACGAATACCACAATGGCGTATCAGTCGGTTGGTGACCAGCATGAGACATCTTGTCCAGGCCGTCATCCAGGCACAAGGTGGATATACCCGGTATTAATATTGACAGTCTCAAACTCGTGCACAGATGTTAAACTTCGTTTTCAGACACCATTAATGACAATCTAGCCACGTGTGTCAACTGTAGGGCAATAGTTGTCAGTTGTGTCAACGTAACCATATTCAGGCCTCGTTTTCAAGTTCAAACAAAAACATACAGTGTTTCCCCACTATCATAATCAGCATTCCTCTAGTTGCATTATTACCTCTTGCACTAAGATGGATGGGTACATAAATGTTTATGCTATTGCTTTCTTCATAGCACATGAATATACCCTCGCATGTGCGTAAAAATAGGGTGGTGCTTAACTTTTGCACAGGTATATATATATATAATGTTAGAACCAATTGACTTCTAAATTACTCACATTCAGCTAGCACAATATCCTATTAATTTACTTTATCTTTTGCAACTGTAATTGTGATATACTTCTCTGTACATTGCCAGTCATCTCTATATTAAAATACATTAGTCAATGGACAGATTCCAACAATGCATATACATGGAAAATGGCACAATGTCTAGCTTGCTAATTAGACAGGTATTAATCCTTCTAATGTTCCAATCAGTTCTATGGCTATTTTCACTCATCACCCCGTAGGAATGCATCAATGACAATTGTCTCGCCCTAACTCTCTGAGGCATCAGGGTAGCCATCTAAAGTGAGCTCCTAAATGATATCTGCAAATTCTTCTAAAGAGTTACCCTCTTGTCGAATATCTTGCATTTTTTTTCTGATGATGTGCGGCAGATATTTCTTCCCGAATCACAAACTTAATTTGTCGCATAAACTAAAGTAATCATTCTGGACTTGCACAGAACAGATGCAGTAAAACTGTAAGGCCTCGTCCCTTAAAGCTGAGATGAGCATGTCTAATTTATATGTATCAGACCAACGGTATGTTGAAGCAGTATGCTCAAACTGTATGAAAAATGGTTTCCACTCACATTTTCCATCAACAGTTGACATTTTAGGTGGAGGCGGACCATTAAAGTAGCTTCTACGACCGGGTGATGACATTCGAGAGGCAATGTACGAAGAGCCATCCAGGTAAGCTCTACGAACTGGTGATGACAGCCTAGTGTCATAATGAGAAACTGATCGCGACTCCCTCTTAGGTTCTCTAGGGATATATACCCCCCTAGGAGCCAGGTTATCAACTATGGTCTGATCACCTCTTTGTTGATTAGTTGAGTTAAGGAGTGCCTTGTATTTGATACATTGAGCTAGCAGTTCCATGTTCAGTCTAGCTACTTGCTCTTCCAGGGATTCTTCCCTTGGGTGCGAGTCGACCCCCACCAACAGCGCTTTCATCATTGATGTCGAATACGACCTTCCCAGCATGGAGCAATCGTTCAAGGACGGTAGCTGTGGCAGGAAGATCAGGATCTGCCTTAATGTTGGCCAGAGATATGGAACCTCCTCTGGACTCACGAAAACTTACTATGCCAGCAGCTCGAGTTTTACCAATATTATGGAGTGCACCAAGTTCCTCCACGGTTGCAGTGTTAATACATAAAGGTTTCGACATTATGGGTCACCGGTTGATTTATCCAAGGAAGCCAAATTAATATTCGCTAAAAAGTAATATCACTTACTGAAATAAGTTGTAAGCGTATGCTCACTGAAAAATGTAACTCACTGAGTAGTGATGCAACTCCGGAGAAGGTATAAATGAATCTTCCGAAGCCAAACCAGATTCAGTAACGTACCTGCATGCAAACCATTCTTCAGAAACTCGAAAGTATAATGATAACGGACGCGTTTACGTGCACTAGATTTTTTATGTAGTATTAACTCTACACTGCATTTGATGGTGTGTACACCAATATCCACATTAATATTCTCAATTCTATCATTGAGAAGAGAAAGTTGGTCATGCAGTTGCAGCTCTTGGTCTTTGAAGGAACAGGGATTCAAATGGTGAAGTTGCTCATTATACAGGACAAAAGAATACGCCGGGATATCGATAAATTTCACCGTCTGGCCATAATGCATTACTATGTCTATCGTGTGTTGATAGTGTTGGCAAATGCGGTCTACCGCGAGTTCATCATCGGCCGTCCTTAAATAGACAAAACCATCGCCTCGTTTCTCAGTAAAGTCGCAGGTTCCGGCCCAGATATAGAAAACGATGCGGTGAAATTTCTGAATGGCGGTGGCTATTCTCGACTGCAAAATATTAACTAGGTCTTGTGTAGTACCACCGCTTTTACACCAATACTCAACAAACCCAGTTTGATCAACCCTTTTCAAAAAGAAACCTTTACTTGTACCCAACAAAATTGCTTTGTGGGTAAAGGATTGATCCAATGAAAACTGGGTGCGAGCCAAAAACTCCTCAGATTCAACTTGAAAAGAAGGCATAAGCTGAGTAGTGTTTTAATGGAGTAACTAGCAATGTGATAATAACATTTTTGAATTAATAATAACAAGAAAAAACAAATAGTGTTCAGCGTAATTAGTAAACCTAATAGTACAATTGAAACATATTTGTTGAGTAGAAGGGAGATTACCCTACAATCTTAATAATAATAATAATAATAATAATAATAATAATAATAATAATAATAATAATAATAATAATAATAATAATAACAACAACAGTAATTTATATCACTCCTTTATTTCAAATAATTCTGAAATAAACAACGAAATTGAACTGTAATTAAAGTATAAAGAAATATCTAAAAACCAACGGTTAAATTACAGCTCAGAATCGCGGTTTCCTACATATGACACTGAACACAACTAACAATAACAATCCAGAAACTATAGTGTTGTCATTTCACGGAATACTGACATAGCTGATAGAAACTTAGCACGAAAATAGACCTCGATTCATTACAGTTCAAATAAATAACATTGAATCTTGAATTTATGACGTATATGACGTATGTATGTAAGGTATATTAATCTATATACCCGACATTTGCATGCTATAGTATAAATAAATAATATATGTTTTACTATAACTCACCTATCATCTGTAATTTAATAGATAAAAATCTATAAAATAATCAAAATGAAACCAGTCGTCAAATTGACGTTCGGGCACGACTAGAGTAGTCCTTATATTTCCGAGATTTCTATCTTTTTTTACAGCAAAATCGTGAGTAGAATTTAGAAATAACTAATAATAATTTTTAATTTAGGGCCCAAAGTACTCCTGACACCATTTGTAGTAACTTAGTTACATATAAAAGGTTACTCACCCAACAGAGGTCTCGAGTCGTACCTTGGAATCCGAACTGAGCTTATCTGCCGCCGGTTCCACGGGCCGATTCGAGCCCTCTGTTGGGTGAGTAACCTTTTATATGTAGCTAAGTTACTACATAAGTTACTTTTATACTCACCTGCATATGACGTGCCCAATATCATCATTACATGTCTCATGGTCCGTGTCACATGGTGTCCAGTCACAGCTCATCTGGTCATTTACAGAAACTGAAATCAACAAAAATTAAATCGGAAACTTGACCCAAGATTACAAAAGGACGCCAATGGCAAGAAATAATAAGTCATTAATACGTGTCCATAGATTGTAGCAGTTTTATTCCACTAAGTTTCATTCTCACATGCCTACTAAAGAAATGTATAGAGAATTAGAATTACTGAATCCATTTCCTCACTCAATCATATGATGGCATAATCAACTAGGCGACGTGTATGCTGACGTTATATTCATGACGAAATGAATGAGTAAATTATGCCCGTCTTTCATGCTTAATAGTCACACACGTTGTATGGAATATATGCTTTTCAATTAGTTTCAAAATATTCAACTGCTTACCAGTATAATTTTCTGAAAATTGCTAGTCAGGAGGTTTAGAGGTTGGTCAATCGTAACATGAGCAAGGTGTGGGTGAAGGTTACCTAGAGATGGGCGGGGCATAGCTCGAACTGGAACCGTCTATTGATGTATCTCCTGTATAATTTATACAAATTCCCTCTTATATACTTACAATTCAGCCTACGACTGTCATCCAAGATTAGAGGCACAGATGTCATATTTGCAAAGTCATTAATGTGCAAATGAAGTAACATTTCTTGGACTTGTTTTGTTTCAGCATAACTGACATGCTGTCTAAAAACTGCTTCGAAATAGAAACTATGCCCAGCAATGTACGGGGTTTCTCTGCAAAAGAAAGATATAACAGATAATGTAATATCAGGAGATTAGTTCTGGGAGTAATCCACATGCCATGCACTTTTGGACCATATCCTAATATTGCTGGATGTATATTATTATAAATGACTATGATCAGATTTTTTCTGTGGCAATCTACTTACTCAAATTTAATAAACCTGACACCAGTAATTTCTGGAATGCCTATAAAAGCAGGTCTCACCTGAAAATAATAATAATAATAATAATAATAATAATAATAATAATAATAATAATAATAATAATGAATAAACTAGCGTGGAAAGGTTGTTAATGACATACTAGGATTATTCCATTATGGGTAATTGGAAGCCTGGTACCATGTCAGATATGATGATGTAATGTCATGAATAAGACCATAAATCATGGTGTTGTATGTTATACTTACTGCTTCCTGGGAATAGTATTTGATTGCCAGGTAGTCATGGCTGTCAACAGACAGATCAGATTGAGGTTTCATGTCCACATCGACTGATATCACAAAGGGCACCACATACTTATGTCCTGTAATGAGATATAAAGTGTTTACCAACTATTTTTATTTGCCAATGTTTTCAATATGCTTGAATGCAATTGTCATACTTACCTATTTTGACAGTGAGACAAATATGACCAAGTATTTTTTCATGTTATTTTTATCTTCAAATATATATATATATATATATATATATATATATATATATATATATATATATATATATATATACACCTGTGCAAAAGTTAAGCACCACCCTATTTTTACGCACATGCGAGGGTATATTCATGTGCTATGAAGAAAGCAATAGCATAAACATTTATGTACCCATCCATCTTAGTGCAAGAGGTAATAATGCAACTAGAGGAAAGCTGATTATGATGGTGGGGAAACACTATGTTTTTGTTTGAACTTGAAAACGAGGCCTGAATATGGTTACGTTAACACAACTGACAACTATTGCCCTACAGTTGACACACGTGGCTAGATTGTCATTAATGGTGTCTGAAAACGAAGTTTATCATCTGTACACGAGTTTGAGACTGTCATTATTAATACCGGGTATATCCACCTTGTGCCTGGATGACGGCCTGGACACGACGTCTCATGCTGGTCACCAACCGACTGATACACCATTGTGGTATTCGTTGCCATTCAAGATGGAGTGCGTCTGTTAATTCCTGTAGGTTCTGCACAGGAGGATCCCTCCTTCTCACCATGTTTCCCAGAATGTCCCAGATATGCTCAATATGGTTCATGTCCGGGCTCCTTGCTGGCCATGGTAGGGTTTCGATGGCATTCTGGCGGAGGTATTCATGCACAGCTCTAGCACGATGTGGTCGGGCGTTGTCATCCATGAATATAGGGTGGGTTCCAGGTGCATGATTTACAAAATGAGGGACCACAACTCTATCCAGTATGGAATCTTGATATCTTTGTCCATTTAGTGTTCCAGGTACAGTCAACAGATCCAGCTTACAATCAAATGAGATGCACCCCCCATATCATAACGGAACCTCCACCAAATGGAACTTCTTCCATGATGTTACGTTGGTCGTACGCCGTGCGTCTGGACCTCCATACATGAGTTCGACCATCTGTGGCATGAAGCAGCAACCGACTTTCATCGGACCAGTGTACCCGTCTCCAGGATCTCATGTTCCAGTGTCTTCTTTCGTTGGACCACCTCAGACGCTCCTCTTTGTGGTGTGCAGTGAGGAGAGGACGTCTGACAGGTCTCCTAGCTTTCATGCCAGCAGCATACAGTCTCCTTTTGACGGTAGACATTGACACTCTATTACGCGTTTCCCATTGCTGGCTGAGCACTCTGCTGTTGGTGAATGGAGATCTCCTAACAAGGCGTACTAGGGCTCAATCATCGCGGGCAGTAGTCTTCTTCGGTCTTCCAGATCTAGGCCTGTCCTTCACCTCGTTAGTTTGCCCATGCTTTGCAATCAAACGACTGATTACAGTATGGTTAATGTTCAGCTGCCTGCCAATCTCTCTGCATGACATACCAGTGGTATGCATGCCTATGATTTGCCATTTCACACGATCACTTAACCTTCGTCTTGCCATAGCGGTTCACAATCAAGAGCTAATTCTCTCTGTACAAATAAACCACGGTCATGAACACAAAATTCGTAATCTTGTCGCCTAAATCTGTATGTAATGCTCTACACCTCAAACTGGACTTTTACATAACTGAACACGTGTGCTGTTTCCCGCCACGCACGGACATCAAGCGGCGTGAAGTCATGCATGCATGTGCATTTCGTACTTGGAATTATGTCAGCTAATGCGGGGACAAAAAGTATGGCAGCCTAGTTGTACCATCATGTTTCTACGTTCTATTGTTTTTGCTGGTGCTTAACTTTTGCACAGGTGTATATATATATATATATATATATATATATATATATATATATATATATATATATATATATATATATATATATATATATATACATAAATATATATATATACAATAACATACCTTCACGATTCCAAATATGGCATTATACACTGAAGAATTAATCAACAATGGTATTACAATGCATGCGACATTTAAGATTGCAATTTCTAAATGATTCTTTTGTATGTTTACTCACTTGAACAGGTATATCCATCCGGAAGTAAATGTTGTCTGTGAGGACAGATACAAGATGGCAGACCAGCAATTACAATACAGCCATATGAGCAATTGTGATTCATTCCAGCACATGGTCTGTGTATCTCTGGAACTAAAGGAAAAACATTAATATTAGTAGGTGTAGATGTATGTTTAAGATAGAAACAATAAAAACTCAGTAGATGTAGGTAAAACTATTTGTCTCGGATTAGACTTTGGAAAATTAAATTTATACTATTGCTACACACATTTTACAATTTGTTACATAGTTCACATTTAGTCAACTGTCCATAAGTTTAGAAATTGCAATGTAGTGTCAGATTGTCTATGCCTTAATATCTTTTTTATATTTCAATGTAAAATAAACTATCAAGATAGAATTATGTCTGCTAGGTTTTAAAGATCAGTGGATTATTGCTTGAAACTGCGTGCAGGACATGGAATTCAAGATTATGGGTTGTGTACTGAACCTACCCATGTCACATAGCTTGCGATCAATTGCCAAACTAAACCCCTGTTCACAGGAACAGACATAATCTCCATCTGTATTAGTGCAGTGTTGTTCACATTCATGTCTCTCTGAACAGTCGTCAATGTCTGAAATGAAATATGTACTGTACATTAAATTTCCATTCTCTACATGGAACATCTGCTTTATAGGTTCATACATTGCTAGAGGCATGGTCAATATAAACAAGTTAATATCTATTTTATGGGGCATTTATCGATTTCTATCCGCATTTATCTACACATCAGGAAATGACATTGTACATATTCTGTAAAACAAAATCTTACCTTGACGAAATTGGTCGTCACCATGAAGAGCTCGATAGCCAAATTGAGAAGCACATTTGACAATGCCATCAGGCCTTCTTTCACAATTATGAGGGCACTCACTACACCTATCTACATCTGTAAAATAGAATTAATAATGCTCATGAACTCTTTCAAAAATGGCTATATTGTGTGGTTAGACAACATTTTAAGAGTATGTAAAGGTTTTAAGATATTATTTATTTCCTTTGATGTAATAACAATGAGCAGCAGCAGCAGCAGCAGCAGCAGCAGCAGCAGCAGCAGCAGCAGCAGCAGTAGTAGTAGTAGTAGTAGTAGTAGTAGTAGTAGTAGTAGTACCTGGCTTGTGATGGCAGGTAGCATTTATTTCTTCACAGGGAAGAATTTCATGGGAACTGAAATACAGCAAAGATTGCATTATATAGCCATGGATGTCATTAGTAATAATAATATAGTAATTGTATGAAATCATAAAAGTATGCAAAAATATTTCGTTAGAGCTAATTCACTGTTAAATTACTCACTTTCAGCTTTCGCCGTAACATAATAATTTATTTTATCGTTGACTTTCGATAATTGCGATGTAGATCCCTATCTTCAACAAAATCCTTTTCATATTAAAATGCAGTGGTCAATGTATTAGATATAAGAATACATATGAAAGGATAAGTGTACACTCTGGGGGCATGATATTTAGATAGTTATTGAACCTACTAATGTTCGAATCAACTCAATGGCTAGTTTCACCGATCTAAGTCACGTTCATGCTCACCTACATATAACGTGTCCAGTATCTTCATGACATGTCTCATGATATGTGTCACATGGCGTCCAGTCACAGCCCATGTGGTCAGTTACAGAAACTGAAATCAACAAATAGTGATATAATCTAAGTCATTTATACGTGCACAAAGAGTGACAATATTTTAGTCGACTAGAGTTTTATTCTCACATGCAGGCTTACACATGGGAATTTATATTCAAGTAAAACTGACACATTTCTTGTATAATTTATACAAATTCTCTCTTATATACTTACAATTCAGCCTACGACTGTCATCCAAGATTAGAGGCACAGATGTCATATTTGCAAAGTCATTAATGTGCAAATGAAGTAACATTTCTTGGACTTGTTTTGTTTCAGCATAACTGACATGCTGTCTAAAAACTGCTTCGAAATAGAAACTATGCCCAGCAATGTACGGGGTTTCTCTGCAAAAGAAAGATATAACAGGTAATGTAATATCAGGAGATTAGTTCTGGGAGTAATCTACATGCCATGCCCTTTTGGACCATATCCTAATATTGCTGGATGTATATTATTATAAATGACTATGATGAGATTTTTCTGTGGCAATCTACTTACTCAAATTTAAGAAACCTGACACCAGTAATTTCTGGAATGCCTATAAAAACAGGTCTCACCTGAAAATAATAATAATAATAATAATGATAATAATAATAATAATGAATAAGCTAGTGTGGAAAGGTTGTTAATGACATACTAGGATTATTTCATTATGGGTAATTGGAAGCCTGGTACCATGTCAGATATGATGATGTAATGTCATGAATAAGACCATAAATCATGGTGTTGTATTTTATACTTACTGCTTCCTGGGAATAGTATTTGATTGCCAGGTAGTCATGGCTGTCAACAGACAGATCAGATTGAGGTTTCATGTCCACGTCGACTAATATCACAAAGGGCACAACATACTTATGTCCTGTAATGAGATATAAAGCATTTACGAAATACTTTTATTTTCCAAACTATTCAATTATCTACGGTGCTAATACTACTATGAAAATGAGACAAATATCACATGCAATTATATATATATATATATATCACCACGTTATTTTACACATTAGTACAACTTGATCCAGTTAAAAACGGTCAAAGGAAACAACATACTAAACAAGCATGCTCATTTGTACGCCACATCTGATTCATATAAAACAAAATCTTCACGATTCCAATTGGACCATTATCTAGAGATCTGAGTAACTTCAGAGTTGAACTAAGCTACATAGAATAATTATCCAGAATGGTCTTACAATGCGTGGAGTATATACGCTATTTAAGTGTGCAATCTTTTAATGATTTGATTTTGGACTTTTACTCACTGGAACATGTGTATCCATCCGGAAGTAAATGTTGTCTGTGAGGACAGATACAAGATGGCAGACCAGTAATTACAATACAGCCATATGTGCAATTGTTACTCATTCCAGCACACGGTCTCTCGTTCTCCGAAACTAAAAGAAGGGCATTAATATTAGTAGTTGTAGATGTATGTTTATAATTGAAACAATAAAATCTTAGATGATACTCAACTAAATTAGATTTACGCTATTGTTACATACGGTTTACTATTGGTTATGTGGTTCAAATTTGGTAAGCAACACATAAGTTTAGATATGTATTGTAGTGTCAGATTGTTCATGTCATAATTTTATTTTCACTAAATTAAACGATCACGAGTACACTATGTTTGCTAAGTGTTACCGATCATTGAATTATTATTTAGAAAATGGGGCCAGGACAAGGAATTCAAGATAGTTTGTTGTGTACCTACCTATGTCACATCGCTTGCGATCAATTGCCAAACTAAATCCCTGTTCACAGGAACAGACATAATCTCCATCTGTATTAGTGCAATGTTGTTCACATTCATGTCTCTCTGAACATTCATCAATATCTGAAATGATATATGTACTGTACATTGAGCTTCCATTGTCTACATGGAAGATCTGCTGTATCCGTTCAAATACTGCTACTTACATGTTAAAGATAAACACTTTACTTATGGGTCATTTATCTATTTCTAACAGCATTTATCTACACTTTAGGAAATGACATTGTACATATATTGTAAGAGAAAATATTACCTTGTCGAAATTGGCCATCGCCATGAAGATCTCGATAGCCAAAATGTGAAGCACACTTGACATTGCCATCATACGATCTTTCACAATTATGAGGGCATTCATTACAGCCACCTAAAAATGTAGAGACATAATTACGAATGCTCATGAACATTTTCAAATATGTATATAGTGTCGTTATGCGATTTTTCACGATTTTTCACAATTATGAGAGCAACACTCGCCTATCCAAATCTGTAAACTAATGGTAACGAATACATTCAAATATTGCAATGGTGTCATTATGAGATGTTTCTCAATTAGGTAATTAATAATGCTCATGAACCCTTTCAAATATGACTATATTGTATGGTTAGCCAAAATGATAAGAGTAGTTAAAGGATTTAAGATAGTATTGATCTACTTTGATGTAATAACGAACTGCAACTACTGTAGTAGTAGTAGTAGTAGTAGTAGTAGTAGTAGTAGTAGTAGTAGTAGTAGTAGTAGTAGTAGTAGTAGTAGCAGCTAAATACTATTTACATCACTCGGACTGGAACCAATTAGTGATGCCAATGGGCATTTGCGCTGTGGTGTAAGCAGGTGAATAAATAATATGCTTTGTAGTGGACCATATACTCTCAGTTATATTTGCAACATGATGATTAGCTTCTACGTCCTACTGGTAAAATACGGTTTATATCTAAAACAATTTGACTGTATACTAGCGCCTATAGAGAACACTATCCATACCGCTTATGAAACTATATTTAGGTTTACTTTCATTATATTCAGATATGCGGTATGTGCATAGACAGGTGAGGCACGAAGCAACGCAAAGAACCAGCAATGTCACTAATTGATTCCAAGTTAATCAAATCTAGATCTAGGAATTGATTTTTCTCAAATTAATCCGATTCATTTCGGTTTTGTACCGGTGACAGTATATATAATACTGTGTGAAATAAGTAATAAAGACCATTTGATAGTTCCATTTTGCATTCCTCTAAAGTGTAATGTTATGAACAACGGACGATTAAGGATGGATGGCCGCGATTACATAGCATCAGGCCAGTTGTGTTTGTACATATAAGATAAACTGATTTGAATAGCGAAATATCTGTTTCCAGATGCAGTATTAGACCACTCTACCTTGAACAGAAATGGAATCGCCTGTCAACAAACTGATTAGATTCTGTAAGTAACCGTATCCCTCTTTGATGCTAGTCCAAATACCGGATCCAGGTTTGTTATCTTCTAACATACTGCTTATAAATTGATCAATCTCCTTCAGGGCATCACCTATGCGTTTGTGTCTAAATAAAGATAAAGATTTGCCATAGAATAAGGTGTATTTATATATAGCACAGCAGATAAACTCGAGAATTGTTAACATCGGGATAAAAGCAGAAAACTTGGGAAATAAATACTTTAATATGGGTAGAACCACATAAAATCAAGACACACTCAGGTTCTTTCCTATAAAAAATATTAGAAATTTAAAAATGTCACTGTTTTTGGCATAATATCAAAAGATGAAATTAGCTTAAACGACTTACTACATATAAACAGTGTTCTTAAAATGTCTCATTAAAACTTACATGCATGCTTCAGGTGATCAACAGTTGTATTACCTTAGCGAAATTTTACACAACATAGACCTACTGCATTAACCATTTTAACCGCGAAAGACTAGAATTTTGCTATGTAAGTCCAGAATATATTCCAGTCAAATTAATTCTGAAATTCAGCATCATTGCCTATATAATTGTCATAAAATTGAGGTTTTGTGATATCAGAGTTGAAAGGGGTAAACCTTCTAAATAAGGTATATGATCGTATTTCGAACAATGCAGTTTCTGAAGATGCATCATATACAGTTTTTTATCCATTTATATCAAATAACAGGAAATATCTATTATCATAAGAGCTTAATATGCCTAGGACGTTAATGATCAAGCTGGCCAATCGGCTCTTAAAAACACTCCATTTCCATAATAAAACAAGATTATTTCTCTTAAACCTTCAGTCTGGATCAGTTCAGTTATAAGCTTTCAAAAAATACTCTTTTCGTGTACAACGATCATTTAAATTGAAAGAAAATTGGACAATTTTGCTCATAGGTTATATATATATATATATATATAAACGTCAAAAGGTGAAAAGTTAATACTATTATAACCAACAACAACATATTATTCAGCCAGTACATTTTGTTTTCGTATCCATTCAGAGGAAAGAAATCTTAAGTAATCAATAGAGTATGCAGGTTCAAGCACTTGTACTAGACAACTGAGCATCAAGGCATGGTGGCCTCTTGTTAAGTGTCATACGTCCCTTGGATGCAATGGGGAACTTTCCACCGAAGTATGGTATGAATTGCACTATAACATTTTGACTATAAATACAATTCAGAAATTTGCAAATTGTCAACTTTTTGTTGTGTCCATTCCAAGCAATTTCATACATTTAATTAAAACATTAACCCTCCATCATGTTAGATATAAAGTGGGTCTTGTTTTTATTTGACTCGGCATACCATAAGGTACAAATATACGGATTTTGCCACTTTTATCACAATCTGAACATTTCCGTAAACATGTGCTTATCAGCTGGACTAATTTATATTACGAATACGTTCTGAGATTATCAGGGCTCCCACAGTGCAATATTGGCTGGCACATTATTTCATTGACTGGCTACCCGGAGAGCCTGCCCGTCATCAAAGCAATTTATTAAAAAGATAAAATTTATAAAATAAGTATTGCTTTATATGATTACAAAACCAAGTACTTTACACCTGGCCTCTATATCATGAAACCCTAATTTCTGGCATTATTCCAACTCCCCATTTATCCACTATCAGACTGAGGCAAGAGTATATTACTAACCTTTACATCTGGAATCAATAGAGCAGTAAGATAGGCAGCAATTTTAGTGCTAGTATTTCAAACAACTTCTAGCTAGCTAGCAGCTTGACAGTCTATTGAAATTGATTTAAGCCATTAACATTGTTATGGCTGTTTACGTGTGGCTTATGTAAGATAATAATTCCGTCATGCAAATGCTCAGTAAGTGAGAAATGAGATAAAATATGCATGTACAGTACCATATTGAGAAGTCGATTTAAATGCATAGGTAACGCATTTAATCCTTACATACCATATTCTATTAAATGTTTATTAAGAAATTTTACTTAAGGCTGGTGCTGGATATGGTCGAATTAGTATCAAAATATTCACCAGCATTCCCATATAGTTGTCCTGACATTGAGCCCCTGGCATTTTTAGGGTTAATGAATATAACAGTATATAATACATACGTGAAATTAACACGAACTATCTCGGAAAACTTCTCTGCAGCCTCCACCCACTCAGGTACTTTTACTCGGATACTTTGTATATACATTAACAGTTCATCCAATGGTGGCAACTCATCAATGGCTGTCTGCATGTTCTTCGTATTGAGCAGAGAACGGATCATGTATGCAGCGTCAACAAGACCATCCTTCCAGGTGAGTTCACAGTCGATATCAACAAACTCATTACTACTTTGACTAAAGCATATTAGCCGTGACAACTGAAAAGCAAGAAGAATTATTTTCAATATTATTTCGAGGACCCGTGTTGAACAAACTAAAGCTGCGATCTGGTCGAGCTGCAATGACCCGCATTGCACTATAAATGTCGGCAATCAACTAGAAAATGTGCGCTCATGTCACTTACGATTCGATTATTAGCAACTATCGGCAACTACTTGCGCTGCCAGTTTCCAAGTCGTATGTGTGCTCGTGTCACCTGGGAACGCAGCATGGATTAACCGGTCACGTAATTATTTCTAAATGACCCTTCATATTTGCAATATATGTTTGTTGTGCATTATCTCCTTAAAATGTGTATAGTCCTATTTTATCCCATGTATCCAAGAAATCATTAGATAATCTGCTCTGCATCCTGCCTCAAACAAATGTGATAAAGAAAAAGGATGGTTTCCTTTCTTATGGTAATTATGTATTTTCCTTTTGATATCTGCTTTAAATTGTAGATGATGCCTTTACCTAATACGTAGCCTAATAATTCAGGGTGGTTGAGGCTAATTAAAACTATCCTCATGTATAAGATCTCTCAGCAAAAACACAGGAATTAAAAGTTAAATAGAACAAATAATGTACGAGATGAGATGTTCCGGAACGTTCGACAAATTGTTTATAAATTTTAAATTTTATATAGATTTTAGATATAGATTTATATAGATTTTAAGATTTAAGAGTGGGTGCCATACAGAAGCACAACAGGGCTGTGAATTGAAAAATAAAGATCTCAAGAGTTACCCAGAGAATATGCAGCTCAACTTTAATCAAGTTACATTTCTAATTAACGGAGGTGTAGCAATTTTAAAATTTAAGGATGTGGCGCCATAATAATAACAAGAATGTTAGTAAATCGAAAATCTGGCTCTCCTATGGATGTGGATACATCTCCCTAGAATATGTGTCTGAAGTGTCAGCGAGATTGGATGAAAACTGAATGAGTAATAGTAAAAAGAATAAGAACAACCTTTAGAATTCTGTTCCGGAGGATTGTCTTTACATATAGTAAATATAATTTTATGCGAAAAGACTTCATATTCAAACTATGTCGACAAAAGTCAAGTTAGTAACGTCATTTTATAATATCATCAGTTGATGTTACGGCATGTGCTTGTGTGTTCAGATGCCTGATTAACAGATTTGATCCATGAATAATGAGACTGCGCGAGCTTGAATTAGAAAATCTTCTGGTATTGCTTTAAGTATTTAACCCTTTAAATAAACAATTTTGTTTAATTTTCTCATTTGCTCGCAATAAAGAGACAATTTTTGAAATTTACCACTAATGACTGACTCTGTTATCAATCAGTTGCTGTCTATTGATTAGCTACAGCCGATAATTCAGTTGGAGACAATTGTAATTACACTCATATCGATATTAACTGGCATGCTCTATTTGTGATTGACGGCGATCGACAGTAAAGTGATCGCTGATACGCTCAGGTCAAACATGTCCGAGAACATATTGGTCGCTGGGAGTTGCCGATAGTTGCGGGACAGTCAAGCGATGACTAGTTCTCTCGCAGCACAATCTCGAACTGACCGCGGCTTAAATTTCAGCATAAATTAATTACTCATCCAATCTTCACGATGGCCTAAAATACACTACTGTCAATCTAATTTCTTCATTGCAGATGAAAATGGTAATTTATAAGAAAACGTAACACTGACATAGCCGGATTTATAACAGAGCCAGGTTTGCTTGTAATAAAAAGCATACATCACAACAGCGCACTGACATATATAGATAGACGTAGCGTGTGTGACATCTGACAGGTAACAACCGAGTACTGGATGCATGATGTGTAATACAATGTAGTCAGTTAGAGTAATAGTACCATCCTTTGTCGTCACATACACCAAATTGTGCATGAGCGACATGATCAAAATATGATTAAATCAAGCTAGCTAGCAATCGCTGTTGAATGGGATGCATACTTACATATACCTATTAGTTAGTTATTTACATTACAATAGGCTTTCTTATTTTAACAGGATAATACATTTAGCCAGAAAGAAATTAATTATCTCCATACTATAACTATTAATTACAAACATTGGCCCATGTGGGTAGACAAAGTAGTATGTGCAGAATAACAAAAGTCCAGCATACTCACATCCAAGAAAGTCTTTAGTCTAACATTTTAACTAATAATTTGGTTTTCACTGGATGAACTAGTTAATACTTCATCAATTGAAGGAATTTAACAATTGACAATATGTACGTATGAACACAAACACAGTTTAATTATGTTAAGGGGCGGTGGTGGTGGTGTGCGTGCGTGCGTGCGTGCGTGCGTGCGTGCGTGCGTTCGTGCGTGCGTGCGTTCGTGCGTGCGTGCGTGCGTGCGTGCGTTCGTGCGTTCATGCGTTCATGCATGTGAGTTCGTGCGCGTGCGTGCGTGCATGATTGCGTATGTGCGTATGTGCGCATGTGTGTGCGCGTGTGTGTGCGCGTGCGCGTGCGCGTGCGCGTGTGCGCGCGCGTGTGCGTATGCGTGTGCGTGTGTGTGTGTGTGTGTGGGTGGGTTGATGCATACGTGTGTGCATCAATGCGTGCGTGCGCGTGTGCACGTGTGGCTGTGTGCATGCGTGTATGAATACGTGTGCGTCTGTGTGTGTTTTAATACACCTTTCCAGCATTGACGTCAATATGGCAGAATTCCCACTAAAATCAACACACAACGCTCATTCCGAGGCTGGCGACAACAAAGGCAAACAGTTGCTTAATGTTATTATAAACAGTTCGTATCAAAAGCCCAATCACAATAATATTTACAGCAATACATCCTTGGAAAGCATGTCCAGTTTTCTAAATCATTAATTTATTCTTTTAGCAAAATTCCCCTCCACCTCCAAACACCACCCACCCCCATCCCCGACCACCTCACCCTACCCCACCCATTTGCATTTTTAAAATACACGCTTGGACACTTTAAATTGGCATTCGCTTTCATGTGATATATAGTGCCAGTAGTATTATGACGTTAGTTGTTACTATAAACATCATTAAATGTGTTGTATCAGAGTCGAATATCATAGTGGGAAGATGTTTTTCTTGAAATATATCAATGTTGGAAAGGTGTATTCAGGGAATATATATATATAACGTTATGAAGTCCTATAATTTGTATCATTGTAACCCCTATCAAGCACAGTAATCTAATCTATCCTGGTCATTCTGCAAAATTTCGCTGCGGTTGTCTTGAAATAGAGCGTGACGTCACAGTAGTCACATATATGCGATAACATAAAAAAGCATGCGTTTTTTATTCTACGAGAATTATTATTACTTATCCGATGTACTATTATATATAATTGTTGACGTTTCGACAGTATAGTCTATAATTACTGTCTCTACGTTTCGGCTTGGTGCCTGAGTAAATGTGTCCGGTGGACACCGGTGTTGGTCACCGTTGGTTACCGTGTATAGACGGACGTTTTGGTAACGAGTTTAGTCTTTCTATAGGCAGTTGCCGGAATGTCAACAACTTGTATTAGTAATGTTCTACTGTATATGATGTTTTGAGAATTTTAAGGGCAAAGATTTGTTTTGCTGATGTATCATGTGGTTTGAAATAATTTAAGGGCAGAAAATATTGTGCTTATGTTTTTCAGGATGGAGTCCTGCCATCAGGACGGATTCCGTTATCCTACCTGAGCTGTGCTATGTCGATGAGAGCTACAGACACAGGTTTCCGGAAACAGCCATCCGGTTTTTCCTGGGCATCTAGCACACCTATGAAGGTTAATGTAGTTACATTTGTAACTGTATTTTCAATTACAAATATTAAACTACGGTGGCTGGCTAAGTAAAGCAAAACTGTTGTTTTGTCATTTGTGCATAGGCCTATATGTTAGGAGAGACGATAATGTATATTATCTCGTCTAGGTTAAAATAAACAATTAAAGCTCCGTACTCTCCATGGCCATGCCATACTGTATCCGGGAATTACCATAAGCCTCCAGGTGTCTAGCCAACTCCAGAGAACAATCAGATTCGTCTTATATTTGTCTTGACAAACAGTGAAAGCAGCTCAGCCTCGCGGCAGCGGTACATAGTACATCTGCTAAGTAATAATAATTCTCGCAGAAACAAAAGCGGATGCTTTTTTTATTCTACATGGAATAATACTTACCAGATGTACTATTATGATAAACTCCGGATTTCGACAGACAAGAATTCCAGTGGGAGGAGGTGAGGCTGGAAACAGCTCTGTAACCGAAATGCTAATATTATTATTCACTTAAACTAGGAAACACTCGCCATTCTGAGTGCTTGTTCTTTCTTGTTGGTCGTAGGAGCTCGCCCATCCACGGTTGTTCACTGGACATATTCATCACCTGTGTCTGTCCCTGTGGAAACCCTTGTGATGTCTAAGTTGAGAGAGGTCGGATGTGGCCTAATTAAGATTCGATAAATTTGCAACAGCGACCGGATTAAGTAGGCTGGAGATATCGCAAAGATAGAAATCAGTAAATGATGACTCGGCATGCCATTGTGCTACAGATATCACGTCCTCTAATGAGACACCCTTATATAGGGACGTTGATGCTGCTATTGCTCGGACTTGATGGGCGTTTGTGCGGTCATCGAATAGAAACCCTTTGAGGATAGATTGTGGACCATATGAACCACGTTCTTCCATAGAACTTCGATTTCTGAGCGAATGACCTCTAAGGGATCAGCCTCTCTTGGATCAGGAGTCCAGACAGGAGTCGTAGCTAACGGAACCAACAATTGACGGATGGGCCAGTCCTGTTCATAACCGTTTCTTAACCAATGAAAGGACTAAGCAGTCTTGCACGACCTGTTCCCATTGGTTTCAGAACAGCTGAAATCTGCCTCCGACAGTAGGAATCTGCACACAGCTCATGGTCGATGTTACATGACAAGATGTTAATTTGCTTTGGTGACGATTCACGACTCCCAACGTCCCTGGCGCCACTGGTATGGGTCTCGCCAGAAACCTGTCAGGACCGTCCACCACGGCCCCACGTGGCTTCTTGGTATACGATAGCCTGGAACCACAACCTCTGTTATCCTTATGATAACCGGGTAATTCCGAGCTGCCACACCTCCAGTCGTCATCATACGGCCTATTATTAGAAGCTTTTTATGATGATGACTGGCCAGGTCCCTGAGAACCTGATGCCCGATGGTCATCAAGATCTGTCAGTGCTGATTATAAGACTGCTGCAGCTGTGGTCTTATTCTATACTTCAACGACTTGCCTACTACTTCCTGCTCAGCGACCATTGATGCCACATTAGAGAGAGCTTGTCTTTCCGAGCCACCAAGCAAGACAGGACCAATGAAGGGTGCAGAAGATAATGCAACCCTCATCTCTGGTCCTGGTTCTATGCAATCGAGAACCATTCTCATTCGCTTCACCAACGTTCTAGGGATCACCATTGCCAGGCAATTTTAGGATACGTGCATGGTTTCCAGGACAACTCCGGGAGCAGCCTCGGGCTCTACCCCCACCTTCGACTGCGCAGGTCAGCATCCCCTGCAGGATGGTATAGCCATGCGACAAGGCAGCCACGATCGCTCTGGATGCATCTTCAATGAGCGAAAGCTCATTTAATGCATCCTTATTGGCTTGGGATACCAATGGCTGAGAGCAACCCTTGGATTTCCCAGCGATGGCCTATTCATTGTCTCACGTTCTTTGGCAGAAAGACGAGGAACGCAAGCATACTGATAATAGGCTTGCTCTGGATCATCCTGCTGATCCCCTTGGGGGCCTTCGACAAGGAATACTCTGGCTGAACCAAATGGTATGGCACAACCTCAAACATGTCGGAAGTTTGCGTGTCCAGGCGAATGGTAGAAGAGCCACTTGACGGAGCGTTAGCCGCACGCTCTGAGACACTTGGTCTGAAGCCAACCCAAGATGGTCGGAGATCCAGGAAAGAACCTGCACCCACTCAGCCGCTGAGCAAAACGAGAATTCATCCATCAAGGGACTACCATTCTCGTCTTCCTTCTCAACCTTGGATGAGAAGGTTGCTAACGATCCCTGCTGAGGACATGGGACCCTGCTTCCAATTCGAAGAGGGTCCATGGCCCGACTACTCACGGCACCAGCATACAGGGAATCCACGGACATGGTTTCTGCGTAATCCATCGATTCCAGCATGGGAGCTGGGACTATGTCCGTCACTACTATGGAATGGTCGACTACGAGAGGCACCGACGAAACCGCATCCACAACACCACCAGGGGCCATAAAACACGACCAAGGCAGTAATCTGGATGAAACGAAATCTGGATGGGAAATGCCCAATGGGACGTCGACATCAACATCCAATTGGCAGACCCAAACGTATCATGGAGAGACCCGTGGGATCGAATGGAATCCGGAATTTGAGGGAGAACCGGCATGCAAGAATCTCCTATCAACAGCAAATTCTCCTCTGGCATTGGTTCAAAAGCCACAGCGAGAGACGGGGCGGGTGTATGATCCTCCACAAACCCGGCCGGACCACGGATTGGTTGTCTTGCACCGGGTTGCATCGATGGTGGTGTGGACTGAAGTGATTCAAACATGCCCTTAAACTGGGCCGTACAGATGCCCATGACCGAATCTATTCTCTCGTTGAGACGATCTTCTAACACTCTGAAAGAAGTCTGATCAACCGTAGCTGCCTTATGCTTCACGATTCTCTCCAAACGTGATCGCCTTTCGCTATCGAATTTGGTCACAAGTTCCGATGATGACCCAACGCAGCCATCAGTTCACACATGGCACAGGCAATGCAGTATTGCCAAGCAAACTTATAACAGAGCATGTCCAGTGGAACTTTACCCTGCCTCTTCACTTCCTGTGAACACAGAATAAGAATTAAAACACTGAACATGGCAAAATGTAACTGAGCACAATGCACATTAGCTTGATTGAAATCATTAATTACTTTAATTAGCTTTCTCTCGAATTAACTTTCATCAAAGCTTATAGGCAGGATAAATTTTGTAAAAATTTTTGACTGAATTTTTAAAATAGAACTTGGAAACTATAATGTTAAGAAATTAAAGAATAATAAGACTGATCACTACAAACACCCTCGACAATAATGCGAAAGCTAAAGAACCGGCTTCAACTGAGTGCCTAGACACGCCAAACCAAAGCAGCATGTTTAACATGGACGCAAGAGAAATTAATGGGTAATGGATCCACTACAACAATGGCTACCATCTTAAAAGATTGTGCCAATTTAAGGAAATTCCAAACAGTCATTATAGGACGATTGTATAAATACTAGATTGATACAACATGTCCCTGCGACGATTTCCCTTTTCCCTCCATGATGCCATGAATGTATAACGTCCAACAGAACACTCAAAGCGCAAAATTAATCGAAATTTTCAGAGCTGAAAAACGTGACTGCTTTGTGGATCAAAATAAACGAATCTGATTGTTCTCGGGAATTGGCTCGGTACCTGGAGGCTTATAGTAATTCCTGGCCACAGTATGGGCAGGACCATGGGGAGTGGTAGCTTTAATTGTTTATTTTGAGCTAGACGAAATAATAGACATTATCACAATAGTACATCTGGTAAGTATTATTATATGTAGAATTTGCTTTCACCTGTTAATCTTAATTAAGTGGCGATACATGTTTTTTTCATTCTACTTATCAATTTGATGTTCTAGTTATGTGATTATCACAACTATAAGAAAATTCAGTTTTTGCCACACCCCACCTACAATTTTCTTAGGATTGTTTTGTTGTTAGGCGGGTTTGTATGCTTTGTGGGGTGCATAATCTGTTTCCCATGTGCAAGCACTCACCTGTCCGAATAGCGTGTCCACATTAAGATTATCTTGAAGAACCTCAAAAAACGTGGACAGCTGTGTAGAGTTGATGTTACACATTAGAGTTGAAATTTCTTCATGAAAGTTATTTTCATTGTTTACGACAATGAACTCTTTTAGTTTCTCTGGGCTGCATACAGGTTCTTCAAAATCAAGTATCTTGCCCCAGTCAAATAACTACATCACATGAAACAGAAAGAAGAAATAAACAGTCCACATGCATAACATTCACTAAAGACTTAAATATTTGAATAAAATCCTAATTGAAATTCTATATGATTCTAATTATTTTCAAAGAGAGATCAATGACCCACAATTATTCAGTTGATGTTTGGTCTATAAATAGTAACGTTGTAAGTTGGTTACCTAGCACAAACATTAGAAAAGCTACGCTTCCATGTATCCAGTATATGGCGAATCTTGCAATCTTTACTCATTCAATATGATTGACCAGCTAACTCCAGGACAAATTCGTTATGATATAAGAAATCGTTTAAGAGTAATTTAATTGACTATTTTGATTGCAGACTTTAACTATGTATGGCCAGCATCCTGGTAAATAATTCTTTTAATATTCAAGATCATATCTCTATGGCTGCGTCGAAATAGAAATGATGTACTTTAAGACATGAATGAAATGTTATCTAAAACTTTAACAAGCACAGAACAGAACCGACATATCCTTTATGATGAAGAGAATATTATGTTTAATATTTTGAAACTAATTTGACTACCACCTATTTGTTCCCTTGGTTTCAACCGTCTGCAGTCAAATTATGAATAGATAAACCATTGAAAATCTTATGTTATACTATCTCTGTTTATCTTCATTGATTGTAGACAGTTTGTACATATATTATGAATTTGTATCTTGGTTATATATAGTCACTGTAAATCCTGACTAGCTACGAATTAGAATGAATTTCAACACGTTATAGTATGCCTATGTGACATCAGGTTGGGCACCCAAACAGTGGAACTCATAAACATCAGATTCCGTATCCAAATTCTTCAACACCACATTTCATACCTTTTGATATAGCTTTTAACATAATATCATTGATCAAGTTATGAATGTGATGCAAGTCAATACATACAGCCAACTGTGTAGTTAATACAACTAGCAATACATATGCACCACATGCAGATATTCAATACATTTGTAATAAATAGTGTATGACGCACCAAACTTGTATTTAAATGCGAGTCGAACAGTGCATTGACTATATCACGAGGAAGTAATCCTCTGCGAATAAATTCATCTTTGGCATTATCTGGAACTGTGAACAGGTCGCGTACTGGTATTCCCTCAGCTAAAACGAAGTAATTTGAAAATAAATTTACAGCAAATATCTAAACATAACTTCCAGCCACCCAAGAATACCACATTACAATCCATGTCACTTCAGCATTGGGACATTAACCGTTTATCACACAAGCTAGCCAACGTTGCCTTCTGCAGTAGTCTTGAAAGAGGTATATTTGCAGAGCAAGATTATGTTTGTCTAAATTTATCACTGGAATGACTGCCTCTGTGTTCAGCTAGTCAACCATGTGGTAAATATTCAAAAGTAATCTTCTCTTGGTCTTCAAATGGACAATTTCTCGAACAAATTTTAGGTTAAATGTCAAAGATAAACATGTAATGATCTTGATTATGAAATCCGAAGTAGAAGAACAAATAAATATGTATATGGTAAACAGTTTAGGTGATAAACAATTAATTTGGGAATGGTATGTCTGCATTAGTTTATCCTAAAAGTATGTGCAGCTGTTGGCAGATGTGCTGACAGCATACAATGGCTTGTAAGAAGTGAAGCTACTTAATTTACTGTGCCATTTAAATATAAATTGTTAATTGATTCATTGGTGTTCCAAAGCAGGTCCACTTGCACCAGTGCTATTTACAAAGCCCAACATCGTTATCAGAAGATAGCAAATAGTTTTTCTGTATAATAATTGTACATTACGGGATATGACGGTCCACTGGAGTCTCATTTCGAAATTTACCAATCCACTTGTTGAATCAAAATGGTTATGGTTCTACCCAACGGACAAACATAACTCCGTAGAAGCATACCTACAATGACTACTGGAACACTAAGCTAGACCGAAAGCAAATGGACCAAGCAAAAAGCAAAGTTGAAATCCTGAAAAAAGTATAAACATTTTCAATATCAAGAGCCTTACTATGATACGATTTAAGCAGTCCATGAAGCAAAACAAAACATTTTAAATTGGATTTACTGATTGAATTGACACTTGACAAAACTTAGCAACAGCATAACCTGGATGAAAATATCCCTCAAATAAGCCACGCCCACACCCAGTAAAAATGTGTCAAAATTTTCCAAATATATGTATTGATCATGCAGAATAGATGTAATCATTGCATAGAATGAATCTGTGAAATTTTAATCAGATCGGATAAATCCTTGTTCACTAGATTGTCATTTGAAAACGCTTAAACTGGACGCAAATCGGCCATAAAATAATCAAAGTTCAAACACTGTAAAAGTAAGATACGATTTTTGAAATCGATTTCATCTCTATGCAGACTAGTTTGAATCATCGTGGAGAAGAAATCTGTAATGTTGACTTCAACTCGAATATCACCTTGATCTAAATTATGTTTGAATATTCCTTCACCATTGCAAAAATCCTTAACCTGAAGGCATCAAATGGTCTAAGTAATCTATGGAAAGATTGTGAGAATCAATTTCATATTGATGTGGACTAGTCCTATGCATCGCATAGAACACCTCTGTCAGGTTTAACCCAAATCAGATTAATGCAACTGTGGTTTGAAACAAGAACAGTGAAGGGTATAATGTCTCGCCTGTAAAGGCATGGATAATGTGCATTGCGAAGTAAACTTGGCATGGTTCGCCATACACATATTCAGTAAGGCAGCAATAAACAAGTGTAACCAATCAGACATGGACAATTATAACCTGATTAATATCGTCTGATCTTGAAATCTTTTCCAAAATAAAAATAGTAATGAAGCAAATAGTACCGCTGCTTAGTATATAACGCTGCCATAAGATTTTGTTGATATTTGGTGAGCTATTGTTGAAGATGAGTGGTCCATAAAAAAGTATACTAAAGAAAAACATAAAAAAGTTCAGAGTTAAAATCCATGAAAAAGTAGTAAAAATTGCCCAAAGTAGTATCAGTAATGATGTAGATCATATCTCCGTATTGCCTAGAATACTTCTCTGAAGGGTACTTGCAATCATAATGACCAGAGTTGAGTTACATGGTCCATAAACAACGTCAAAAAATCAGGAGAAATTTCACGAAATGAAATTGGTAATGATGCAGATATTAGCAAAATGTGTTGATATCAATGAGATATTTTTGAATAAGAATGGTGCATAAAAAAACCTCAACCAGAAAAACATGAAACGGTTCAAAGTCCAAAACTGTGAAAAAGATAGTTAAAATGACGCAAAATGAAATACGGATTGCGTCCCTGTATAATATAGTAAACTTCCATATAGTCTCATAGAAATATGATGAGTCATTCTTGAAACCTGTTGATTTAAAGATCTTAACCAAAAGTGCACTGGCAAAATACATTAAAAGGTCTAAGTTCAAAACCACGAAAAAAGTAGTTAAAATGACCCAAAATGAAATCTATTTTTTATGCAGATCACATAGTATAGATGACTTCTGTAAAGTTTCATTGAGATCGGATGAGCATTTCTTGAAAAATAATTCGATTTAATAGCCATAACCAAACGTGCACAAATGTAGCTCACCGCCATCAACGACACTGCCGAAATTAGTAATACCTATGTCTCATAAGTTATCAGTAGCTGGCGATATGTTACACCCATTGATTTCGTGTGGTGTAACGATATCGTTAACATAACGAGAGCTTCGGGAACATGGGCCCTGCTTCGCAGACGAGACAAAAACTGTATCACTGGCATAATGCATATAACCTGGATGGAAATCAGCCCTAAAATAATCAAAGTCTAGACCCTGTAAAAGTATGTCAAAGTTTGCAAAATTTGTTTCACTTTCATGCAGACTAGATATAATCAGTGCCTTTGAGCGATGGTGTTGCTGAATAAATAATATCCTTTACAGCTGATGATATAATTTCAGTTATACTTGTGATATGCTGATTCGCCACAACGTCCTGTGGGTAAAATCTTGTTTACCTGTAAAAGAATTTGACTGGAAGCCATTGTTTCCAGCGACAGGGCCTACTTTCTGTGACACACATATCAAAATATGCAATAGCTATCATGGCACGACTCTGGTAACCAGCCGTGTATTTTGAAAATATTTTCACCAGAAACAGTGACTTTCAATCATATTATTTTCAAAATGATCAACAGTGAATTAACAGTAGCGAGAGAATCATTCTATATCGCCGCCTATAGAGAACATTATTCATATCGTGTACGAAACTATATTCAATTCTACTTTCATTATATTCATGCACACACAGTTACCACACGGAGCGTAGTGCGTCAGCAATATCACTATATTGATTCCAAGTCAATAAATAGTAGAGCATCAAAAATGCGTGGTGTTTTATGTTTACGAGAATTGTTAATACTTACCAGATGTACTATTATGATAATGTCTATTATCTAGTCTTCCTCGAAATAAACAATTAAAACTTTCCGTGGACCTGCTCAACCTGTGGCCATGAAGTAGCATAAGCCCCAGGTACCGAATCAATTCCCGACTACAGTCAGATTCGTCTTATGCTTGCCTTTGAAAAAGCAGCGAAAGCCACTCAGCCTTACCTCAGCGGGGGAATTGAGGCGGTCCATAGTACACCTGCTAGGTATTAACAATTCTCGTAGAAACAAAATCACCACACCTTTTTTATTCTGCTTCAAATAATACTTACCAGATATAATATTATGAGAAACTTCTGATGTCGACACTCAGGAATTCCGGTAGGCTGAGGTGATGCTTGAACCAGCTGTTATCAACCAACCAAAGAGAAGGCTTGTGTAGACCGCTTGGGTTCCGCTATCTGACTCATAGCATGCAAACACACCTATGGTCTATACCGTGCTCCCCTTCCCCATCATTTGTCCACACAAATCAATGAGGGCTGTTAAAGGGAGTCAACACCAACCAGACCAATGCCAGCCCCGTCTCTCTGCTAGGGCAGGCCAGGAAAGTACGAAGTAGCTACTACAACTTCATACATTGAAAATACTATCAACATTCTGATAAATATTCTAAATAGTAATGATGCTTTTAGTCTGGTCATATTGAATAAGAATGCTCTTGAGACCATCAAATCACAGGCAGTCTGGTAATTCGACTACTTCTGATGAATAGCTATAATTAGAAACACTCACCATTCTGGGTGCTTAAATCGTTGCCATCCACGCTTGAGTAGCTGGCATCATGCTTCACCTGTTCCCATGCTGGAGGGTGCCACCTCGATGCATGTGCAAGAGAACGTCGGATGTGGCTTAGTTATGATTCAATAAAAGAGTTGCTACAGCGACTGGATTTAGCATGCTAGATATATTGTGAAGATAATAATCAGTGAATGACAACTCAGCATGCCATTGTGCGACAGACATCACCTCCTCTAGGGAATTTCCCTTATAGAGGGCAGATGCTGCTACAAGTGTTAGGACTTGATGGGCTTGATGAATTTGCTTCATCGATAAAGATGAGGAGCCTTGATACAGAGCCCAAGTCACTTTGGGTCATCTCTCCACTCCTCTGCAGCACAGCAAGCAGATGAGTTCGGATCGTATCTGATTAGGCTTGATCAGATATTGATCAGTTGGCCTGGATAGTTTAGTGATTTACTCGTCGCACATACGTACTAGTGGTCTTCAACCATAACCTGTAATTACAAAGCGGTCCTGTTCAGCAAAAGTGCATGAATCTCGCTTCTACTCGCCGACGCTGCTGTAACAAGGAAAACTGACTTAACAGTTAACAGTTTAATATCTACGTATCTAAATAGTCTCAAAAGGAGCATGATCCGGAACCTGAATGACTAATGAAAGGCTTAATACAGGAATAGGCATAGGCTGTCAAGGTCGAAGATTGCTCATTCATTTAATAACCTCATTTAATGTGTCATTCTCCTCTCCTGCATTGGTCAGCTGGGAACGACCGATGCAGAAACAGACTTATATGCAGCAAGGTTTCAAGGTACACGTTTGTAAACGTTGTACAAATAAACATATACACTCTGCTACATATTGAACAGCTGCAGAAAATGGATTGATATTTCTTCCCTTACACCACATTCCTTTCCAACTTATCACTATTGCATCTATTGCTAGGGTCAGCAGGTCTGGGACTGGAGACACATATGTTATCATCTTTGCGTTTTCGCTCATCGTGAACAGGTCCACATCTGGTTTGCCACAATGAATGAATAGAACTTCTGCTACCAATTGGTTGAGCTGCCATTCTGTCAGATGGCAAACTATCCATCGACTGAGCACATCCACTAGGACATACAATCTGCCCAGAATGTGTTCTTCCCAAAGAATTACATTCCTCTCTTGGTACCACAACGGAAGATTCCAAATCATCATACCGAACTCAGGTGCCCTTCTCCCACCCTGGCGATTCAAGTAAGACACCACTATCGAGTTGTCTGTCCTTATCAGGTCAATTTTGTCTAGGATTATGTTCTGCAACTTCAAAAGCACTGATACCATCACTAACTATTCTATGACATTTATATGTTTCTGTGCATTTGACCGATCCCATTCCCCTGACACTGACATGTTGTCCATCACTGCTCCACAACATGTCGCAGATGCGTCCGTGAAAGTGGTCACCTTGACTGAGGTGGATGTAACATCATGCATCCATGATCGCTATAGACGCATCTTCGATGAGAGAAAGTGCATTGAATGCTTCTTGCTGGCAGCCGAAACCAGTGGCCGTAAATTACCATTAGACTCTCTCTCTGCCAACGGCCTATACAAATTCCTTCATGTTTTACGTTCATTCATCGATAGATGAGGAACTCTAGCATACTGATCATAAGACAGCTCCGGAATACAGACCCTGCTCCTGATGCACTTGGGGACATGCAGCCATTCAACTTCGGTGCAAAATGAGGACTCATCCATCAACGGACTACCATTCTCATCGTTCTTCCCACCCTTGGATGAAGCAGTCACCAACGATCCATGCAAGAGCCTGTGACGCTACTTCTAATAAGGCCAGTAAATCACGTGGTCTTTAACCGTACCTCGTCATGGCGCGCATGTTGATGGTCTCGTCTTGTGTGTCTCTGGAGCACACTGACCGCATCTGCAATGCAAGTTTTGGAAGCTCCCGGCAGATCAAACGGGGGCAATAACAAAATTAAAAGAAGGTTCCCGAATACCACCAGTCTAGAGCGGGCCTCCAGTGTGGATGGCCCTTTTGGTCACGTGTAAGACCACAAAATTAGTATGTAGGACAGTGGTGTTTACGGATAACTCGCCGGATCTGCCGAGCCACACTGAAAAAGTTGTGAACAAAACTCTGCACATGTATCATGCTTCTGTTTAACATTTTGACCGCAGTCCAGATTAGGACATTGCTTGATGCACCGCAAGAGCTAGGTGGTGCATCTCGTCTTGTGTATCCACAAAAATGTGCATTAATATAACTTTTCATCGTAGACCTTAACAATATTATGGGGCATCTTCAATCCACAGAAATACGGAAAATCTACACATCCGCATAATTCTATGTGTGTGTTCGTATATGACTATCTACTAGCCTTCCGCAAAGTTCATCTTCACCGTTCATGAGTATGAGCCGCATCAGTCAGTTCGTCTGCGGATATTCTTTAGCAGCAACTCAGAATCATGCCATCACGTGTCTCATATGTGTCACTTCAACTACAGTGATTATAGGACTGTTTTTCTATAAATTACTAGTAGGTACTCTGTAACCTTTTTATAGTAATATTTATATATTAGGTACCGATGCATGTAGGTACCACAAGGTCGCGTGAGAACTTATTTTCATAGTTTAAATATTTAATTGTATATATTTTTTTTCATTTATGTGCCAATGGCTAATCGACACCGTGAGTAATACTGTACTGTATTAGTTGGTAATATCGCAGCAGCCATCAAAGTTAAATCGTTTTGCTTATTTATATAAAAACTTCCGCCTCACATCGCTTAGGTTACACTAAACAGCAACAGCAAACACACCACCTAGTTCCCCGTGTAGCATCAATTTTTCACTGTGGTCGCTGGTCATGTTCACAATGCGTGAACCTAACATGCGGCCAACTAAACCTGGCTAATTTAGATCGATAGGATAGGCTTAATACTAGTTAGGGATGACAACTCCTTAGGAGATATTTGTGTAAGCCACTTTTCCTGGAGCTGCTGATAAGTTATACACCGCATACCAGCACGTTTGTATGAATTGGCCATTAACCTTAGGGCCTCTTAAATTAGTAGGATATGAGCAGTTGTCACTTTCCACGCTCCTCCAGTCTCAGGGCCTATTAATTGTTTGGACTCCCTCTCCCACGTTGGTTAGAGCTGCCTTTAGAAACTATTGGGGTTTCTGAGCAGTTAGAATCAAAGTGTAGATCACCGCATACATCCTCCCAGTATTTCTGGATACATATTAGCTAGTTTCCATGCCAAAGTAGGAATCACTGCAAAATAATTATGTTATATTTTATACTCCCGCAGTGCATTCTTTGGTCTTTTTGACTCAATTCTAAAGGCAGGTAAATGTTAAATCCCAGGGTGCAGATCTCACATAATCCTTGCTCGAGACGCTGGGTGACGGATAGAGACACAGATTGCCAGCTAACTCTATGGTGACTGGGTGCAGCCTTGGAGCCCACCATGCCTTCGCCGGAAAGCCACCATAGTTAGATATCTGTCTATCTCTCCCCACCATAAATAGATACATGCTTTTCAAATGCTTATGTAATGTGACTTCTCCATATGTTGTTATTTGTGGTCATGTATGTGACAGGATCGTTATTTGATTCTGAAGCTACCACCAGATGATATGTTTGCACGCAGTCGGTCTGAGGGGGGATGCTCTGTGTTGATAACCATAATGGAAATCGAGCATTCTCGAGAGACCTATACGTTAAAGATAGGAAGAACACATAGCCAAACTAGACATGTGTAGCACTAAAACTATCTGTTAGAGTAGGCTCTAATAAGAAGGCCTGCATACATAACGTGGCAACTTCAAAACAATAATATCGTTAACTCACATAAGGTGATGGTGTTGAATTCTGGGGAAATCAACCACCTCATTTTCACATAAAACAGTGTGCATCCCAACACCTAACTACACTAGGTAAGCTCACGTTTTCATTTTTATCGTAGTTTGAATAGGAGAGTGGCCCTTTTCCCCCCATCCCTCCTCCTCCACCTCAACGTTGTAGGCATTTTTCTGTGATGGAGGCCCATGCGAGGCACTTTTCTCTCACAGCCAAAAGCTTATCTGGCCTGAGATTATATAGCTTATATCAGGTTTACTAAAGTGACCCCGTTAGGACTCTCCTCACGGAATATACAGATTAGAGATATGTGCGGTACCTCTGGCGAGGATCAGGTTATATAGTAACACCTTTCCGCTCTTACATACTTTCCTTCTCCATTAGACGTAAACGAGTACCATTGTTTCATTCAAATATATTTATGTCTCTTCTAATTTTATCATAATGAACCGTCATACCAGCGACACTAACAGCTGGGACGAGACGATGTGGTTCAACCCTATGTATGCGTACAGAGGCGCGATTCCTGCTCTGTTACCCTGTGACTAGCTAGCCAGCACCCTCACCACAATGCAGCATGTACCTGTGGTGCCGCAGAATATGAGCGAGTCACAGACCAGCGTGTCACGCCAGAGGCTACACTCTGCCAGCAAGACAAGACCTCTTATATATTGCACTGCATCCAACAGCATCGATGGAGCTGCCGTCGTCTGATGAAATGATTCGAACATGACTTTGAACTGGGCTTCCCAAACGCCCAATGCTGAATCCATCCACATATTGAGTCGAATCTCAAGGCCCTGCATGGTCGTGTGATCTGCACGCACAGATTTATCCTTCACGAGCCGGTCTAGGTGTGTGGGCCTATCGCTATTAAACTTTTCCACCAGCTCTGATGTCCATCTGATACATATGTTGCATGGCGATCCCACCTTACACCGGGCACAGGCTACATATTGGTGGCCAGCGAATTTACGTTTTATGAATCGATTACACTTGTGGCACAACTTAGCTGGCGGGTCTTGCCCTGGATCTTAGTCTTCTGTGAACACAGAATAACAACTAAAACGCTGAACATGCCAAGCTGATTCGAGCACATAAGCACAAAAGCCAGATTATAATCAATGATTATTCAAAACATTATAGGAAAATGCTAATCTTGGCTACAAAGCAAGTTAACAAACTAAGCAAACACTTAAATAAAAACTTAGATATTGACATAAATCATACTATCTAAGAAGATCCTTGATCACGATGTAACTACATATGCCCTCGGTAATTAAGTGAAGGCCCACATCGATAAAGGATAGAGAGCATAGATATGCTAACCAAAACAAACGCGAACACTGGGCGCCACTATCTTGGCTATGGACTCATCTGGAAGTAACCAAGTCATATGAATCAAGTAGAAAAAGTTGGGGGGACCGGAGCGACTCCAATAATAGTGACGATTTTAAAACAAAGTGCTATTTTATGAAAAATTCAAACAGATAACACGACAAGACCGTATATATTTTTGATTGATACAACCTGCACCTGGGATGATTTAAATTTTCCTTCCACGTTTCACACAATGGGAACTCCTAATAGTGTGCTAAAACCAACTTTAACAACAAAATTTGTGGACAAAATGAACTGGACTATTTGAAACACAAAATAGACAAATCTGAAAGTAATCGGGAATTGACTCGGTACCTGGGGCTTAAGGTAATTCCCGGACACAGATTGACCAGGTCCATGGAGAGTGTGGAGTTTTAACTGTTCATTTTGAGCAGGACTAGATAATAGACAGTATCATAATAGTACATCTAGTATACAATATTTGAAGTAGAATGTAAATGCTTTTTCTCAAATTATTCATTTCCGTATTACGCTGGTGAGAATATATTTAGTGTTGTATGAAATTGCTAATAAATTCCATTTATTTTGACAGTTCCCATTTCCATTCCTTTAAAGAAAGATTTAATGAACGACGCCAGATTCGGGATGGATGCCCTCTATCACATAGCATCAAGCCAGGTGTGTGTGTAGAAGTAAGACAATCCGATAATTGCACAATAAAAATATTCTTCCTGATGTTATATTAGACTACTCTACCTTGAACAGATGTGGAATCCCATGCGAACAAACTGCTTATATTCTGTAAGTAGCCATATCCCTGTTTGATGCTAGACCAAATGCTGGATGCAAGTTTGTTATTTTGTAACATACTGCTTAGAAATTGATCAATCTCCATCAGGACATCACCTATGCGTTTGTCCCTGAACAAAGATTTAAAAAATGTGCAATAGATTATGCGCATATGTCATCAAGACAACTTATTGAAAAGATATGATTTAGAAAATAATTATTGCTTTATTTTAATACAAAACCATGCCATTCACACCTGGTCGCTATATCATAAGCTATCATTTCTTGCAGTATGACAGCTCCTCATGTTCCCTCTATCAGATAGAGGCACGTGTATATTAGTAAGCTTACACCTGGAATGAATAGATCAGTAAGCTAGACAGTAATTTAAGTGCTAGGCCTCTTAGCTAACAGTCACAGGCTCTTGAAATTAAGCCATTAACATTGCTATGGCCATTTAAGTGCGGCTCATGAAATATAATAGTTTCATCATGCAAATGCTCAATAATTGAGAAATAAGATAACATGCATGCATAGTACCATATTAATAAGTCTATTTAAATGTATAAATAAAACATTTAACTCATATATTCCAGAAATAACAATTTATTTATGATGTAAGGAATAATCTATTGAATATTTTGAAACAAATTTAACTTCAATGCGTTGCTGGCTATGGTCTAATTAGTATCAACATATTCAACAACATTTCTTATAGCTGCCCCGACCCTTGAAACCATTGAATTTTAAGGGTTAATGAATATAATAGAAAATAATACATACATGAAATTAACACGAACTATCTTGGAAAACTTCGCTGTAGCCTCCACCCACTCAGGTACTTTTACTAGAATACTTTGTATAGACATTAACAGTTCATCTAATGGTGGCAACTCATCAATGGCTGCCTGTATGGACTTCGTCTTGAGCAATGAACGGATCAGGTATGCAGCATCAACAAGACCAGCCTTCCATGTGATTTCACAGTCAATATCAGCAAAGTCATTACTTTTTTTACTGAAGCATATCAGCCGAGACAACTGAAAAGCAAGAAGAAGAATTTTTAATATGATCTCGAGGACACATGTTGAGGAAATTCAATTCCAGTATAAATCGATTACTCGTCCAAACTTCAAGATGGCCTAAGATATTTCATTTCCAGATGGAAATGATAATATATACACCTGTGCAAAAGTTAAGCACCACCCTATTTTTACGCACATGCGAGGGTATATTCATGTGCTATGAAGAAAGCAATAGCATAAACATTTATGTACCCATCCATCTTAGTGCAAGAGGTAATAATGCAACTAGAGGAATGCTGATTATGATGGTATGGAAACACTGTATGTTTTTGTTTGAACTTGAAAACGAGGCCTG
Organism: Chaetoderma sp. LZ-2023a; assembly: GCA_034401795.1. Lineage (NCBI taxonomy): Eukaryota > Metazoa > Mollusca > Caudofoveata > Chaetodermatida > Chaetodermatidae > Chaetoderma > Chaetoderma sp. LZ-2023a. Next base: position 39,273,990 of record CM067364.1, on the reverse strand, counting down.
AATATGGTTACGTTGACACAACTGACAACTATTGCACTACAGTTGACACGCGTGGCTAGATTGTCATTAATGGTGTCTGAAAACGAAGTTTAACATCTGTGCACGAGTTTGAGACTGTCATTATTAATACCGGGTATATCCACCTTGTGCCTGGATGACGGCCTGGACACGACGTCTCATGCTGGTCACCAACCGACTGATACGCCATTGTGGTATTCGTTGCCATTCAAGATGGAGTGCGTCTGTTAATTCCTGTAGGTTCTGCACAGGAGGATCCCTCCTTCTCACCATGTTTCCCAGAATGTCCCAGATATGCTCAATAGGGTTCATGTCAGGGCTCCTTGCTGGCCATGGTAGGGTTTCGATGGCATTCTGGCGGAGGTATTCATGCACAGCTCTAGCACGATGTGGTCGGGCGTTGTCATCCATGAATATAGGGTGGGTTCCAGGTGCATGATTTACAAAATGAGGGACCACAACTCTATCCAGTATGGAATCTTGATATCTTTGTCCATTTAGTGTTCCAGGTACAATCAACAGATCCAGCTTACAATCAAATGAGATGCACCCCCATATCATAACGGAACCGCCACCAAATGGAACTTCTTCCATGATGTTACGTTGGTCGTACGCCGTGCGTCTGGACCTCCATACACGAGTTCGACCATCTGTGGCATGAAGCAGGAACCGACTTTCATCGGACCAGTGTACCCGTCTCCAGGATCTCATGTTCCAGTGTTTTCTTTCGTTGCACCACCTCAGACGCTCCTCTTTGTGGTGTGCAGTGAGGAGAGGACGTCTGACAGGTCTCCTAGCTTTCATGCCAGCAGCATACAGTCTCCTTTTGACGGTAGACATTGACACTCTATTGCGCGTTTCCCATTGCTGGCTGAGCACTCTGCTGTTGGTGAATGGAGATCTCCTAACAAGGCGTACTAGGGCTCGATCATCACGGGCAGTAGTCTTCTTCGGTCTTCCAGATCTAGGCCTGTCCTTCACCTCGTTAGTTTGCCCATGTTTTGCAATCAAACGACTGATTACAGTATGGTTAATGTTCAGCTGTCTGCCAATCTCTCTGCATGACATACCAGTGGTATGCAGCCTATGATTTGCCATTTCACACGATCACTTAACCTTCGTCTTGCCATAGCGGTTCACAATCAAGAGCTAATTCTCTCTGTACAAATAAACCACGGTCATGAACACAAAATTCCCAATCTTGTCGCCTAAATCTGTATGTAATGTTCTACACCTCAAACTGGACTTTTACATAACTGAACACGTGTGCTGTTTCCCGCCACGCACGGACATCAAGCGGCGTGAAGTCATGCATGCATGTGCATTTCGTACTTGGAATTATGTCAGCTAACGCGGGGACAAAAGTATGGCAGCCTAGTTGTACCATCATGTTTCTACGTTCTATTGTTTTTGCTGGTGCTTAACTTTTGCACAGGTGTATATAAGAAAACGTGCCACTGACATGACTGGCTCTATAACGGAGCCAGGTTTACTAGTAATAATAAGTATACGTCACAACAGTGCTGGCATATATAGATAGACTTGGCATGTGTGAGATCTGCTAGGTAACAACCGAGTGCTGGATGTATGAGGTGTAGTACAATGTTGTCTGTTAGTGTTATAGTACTGCCAGTACTTTGTTGTCACATAAATAGAATTGTGCATGGGCGACATGATCAGATGTTTGATTTTTGCTAGCTATGCATGCATATTAGATAGTATTTACATTATATGCATTAGCTATTTATTTACATTATAATAGGTGTTCTTAGTACACCTTTCCCGTACTGATGTCATTATGACAGTATTCCCACCAACATCAACACTGATATCTCATCTTGAGGCTGATGACAAGACAGGGAATGCGCAGTTAACTATTACACTAAGGGGTGTCACATGCAATTCCGATGGAAAACTAAAATCACAAAGCTATTTAACGCAATACATCATTGGAAAGTATGTTCAATTTTCTAGATCAGTAATTTATTCCTTTTGCAAAGTTACCTTATCCCCTCTAAATCCTCTCCCCACCCCCATCAATCTAAATGTATATTTAAAATACACGCTTGGACAATAAAATTGGCATGCATTATCTTGTGATGCAGCACTTCAGTAGTATTATGATCTTAGTTGTTACCATAAACACCTTTAAATGTGTTGTCTCGGAGTCTAATATCATTGTGGGAAGGTATTTTCCTGAAATATGTCAACGTGTGAAATGTTTATTCAGGGATCAGATACATACATTATGAAGTCCTGTAAGTTGTGTCATTGTATCACCTAACAAGCACAGTAATCTAAGCTCAAATGTAACCTATCCTGCTCATTCTGCAATATGTCGCTGCTGTTGGTGTTGAATACGGAGTGATGTCACAGTAGTCATTTATATTTTGGCTATAACATTTTGCTTTCAACTTCTAATCTTAATTAAGATACCACACATGTTTCTACATCGTAATTATGAATTTGATGTTCTAGTTATTTGATTGTCAGAAATATATGAGAATTGTGTTTTACCACACCACAAGTGCAACTTTCTTAGGATTGTTTTGTTGTTAGGCTCGTGTTTATGCTTTATGGGGTGGATGATATGTTTGCCATGTGCAATCACTCACCTGGTAGAATAGTTTATCCACATTAATATTATCTGGAAGAACTTCAAAAAACGTGGATAGCTGTGTAGCGTTGATGTTACACATTATGGATGATAATCTTTCAAGCGTGTTATTTTCATTGTTTACGACAATGAATTCTTTTAGTTTCTCTGCATTGCATACAGTTTCTTCAAGATCAAGGATCTTGTCCCAGTCGAATACCTGCAGCACATGAAACAAAAAGAAGTTAACAGTAAATAAAGAGTTCACATGCATGGCATACATGTCCTGCCTAAAATATAAAAAAAAAATTGAATAAAAGTCTAAATTAAATTCTATATCATCCTCAGTATTGCAAATAGGGATGTTATAAGCTGGTGCTGTACACACATTCTCAAAATTAACACAACATATATCCAGCATTCATCTAAAATCTAAAGAATTTGACAATCTGTACTCATTCAATCAGATTGACCAGCTTTATCCAGAGCTCTGACCGACGTCTCAGCTAAGTTAAAGAAGTATCCAATTGCTACAATTTGCATCAGGGTTATATAATATATATTGTAAATACTGACAATGTATGAAATAGAATGAATTTGAACCATATATGAAAGGCTTGTGTGCCGATACCATGAACACTCACAGAGTAGAATGCATAAACTCATGTACACATAGTCAAATGCTTCAGCAATTTGGCCTGAACATCATCGAGCAGACTCTTATAACCTTTTGACATCGCTTTTATACTAATTGTGGCCAAAATAAAATCCTTGATCGAACACTGAATTTGATGTAGGTCAATACATACAAACAACAATCTAAGTAAGGCAACTAGCCACAGATATGCATCCCAAATATAGATATTCAATATAGTTGTAATAATTACTATTTGACCTACCAAATGTGTATTTAAATGTGAGTCAAACAGTGCATTGGCTATATCACGTGGAAGTAATCCTCTGTGAATAAATTCTTCTTTGGCATCATCTGGAACTATGAACAGGTCTCGAAATGGTATTCCATCAGCTAAAAGAAAGTTTTAAATTTAATCTACAACAAACATTTGAACAAAGCTTCCAGCCACCCAACAATACCAAATTACTATTGTGACGTCAGCATTAACGCATTAACCGGTTAACGCTCAAATTGGGTAAAATATCCTTCTACAGTAATCTTAAGAAATGCGTATTTGTAGAGCAAGGGTTTTGTTTAAATTTATCCCTGGAATGACTCATGGTTATCGAGCCATGCACCTCAATGGTATGTAGTCTTCTCCTGGTCTGCAAGTGGACATTTTCTATGAGATCTCAAATTTGAGAGTTAAAGGTTAATAATACACGTGCGTTGATCTTGATTATGAAATCCTAAGTAGAGGACCAAATAAATTTGTGTATGGTAAATAGTGTAAATGATAAAGAATTAACTTGGGAAATGGTATATTTCCTTTACTTTGAGCAGAAGATACATGTAGCTGTTGGCTGGAGATGTTCTGAGAACATAAAATGGCTTGTATGAATCGTGAAGCTACTGAATTGCAGCGAGTCACGCTAGCACATGTACAAAAGGAATTTACTGTGCCATTTAAATATAAATTATGAATTGATTCATGGATGTTCCAAAGCAGGACCTTTGCACCAGTGCTATTTACAATGATCCAACATAAAAAGTTTAATGGGTAAATGAATCAAGGCAATATTAAGAAGAGCGTGGCAAGAGGACCATTTTGATTTGAAAATGGCTTTCATCAGCATCAGCAAATGGATAACTTGTTGTTCATCAGATTTTCCGTAATGCAAATGTGTGTTGGACTTTGAGTCGCACCGCTACAGGCTGGCTCACTATATTTTGATGGCGTCATAAAAAATATTATTGGGTTATAGCGTGCTAGGCTCGAGCATTATTGCACCAACCAGTATGAGGTGTTGTGTATGATTATCCCTGCAATGTGTTTTGTTGTGTCATTCGTTATCATAGTTAACCATTTGTTTGACCATGGCGCATCAAGGGAGAGTTGACTGTAACCTTCTATTTATGTAATACGGGTAGACTATAATCTCGCAACAAAATTGGTCGTTTTTGGTTAATATGTAACCAAGTTCACTTTTAAGAATTATTTATAACTAAAGTGAAACTATTCTGCTACATCAGAAACTTATTGATAAACTATTCCACATCAGATTTTGTCATTTTGCGTGCCTTTCTCATGATGGTTTTGAATCCGGTTAACGCTTCTCCGAAGAGATGAGGTGCAAAAAGGAAATTTACCAAATTTTTTTGCATGAGTGAGATGACATACTAACCTCCCTAACACTCTTGATATACTAGTATATTGGCTCAATTCAATAATATTCCGAAGTATAAAAAGTTAGGTGCCCCTAATCTGCAGGTGGATGTCCTTCCGTCACTAAATATTGGCTGAGATAGAAGCAACTATTCAAATAACCAAAGGACCAGGCGTCCGTAGGGTGGAGAGGCCGGGATTTTTTTATTTCACATCATGAGAACATACTTACCTCCATAGCACTCTTGAATTTGGCAGAATTTGAAGTCAATTTGGTGGGAGGGAGGCAAGGTCCTGAAAACCAGCACATCCTCGAAGAGACTAGCTCTTTGAATTTTCAAGAGATTTAAAACATCTAAAATTTGATCTGAAACACAACCAGGAATAAAATTTTGCATCAGATAATCGACCGATGAAGCGAGATTGATCAAAAAGCAAATGCGCTCCCCCCCCCCCCACATCCCCCCCCCATCTTTCTGAGGAAGGTTAGGAAAAAACGCTGCTCTAAATGACAAGCACGTTCTCTAATACTTGATGAAACGTATTACTAGACATTGGAAAAAGAAATATTGCTTCATTTTCAAAAATCTCTCTGAAAGAACCACAATTAAGAGACATTAACCATCACCATATTAAAAATAAAAAATATGACACCATCACTAAGACAAAAAAAATGGTCACATATACTGACCTCTGATGTCTTGGGCGAGACACGCATCGCTTCCCCCACAGGATGAAGAGAATTGTACCAGCTAATAGTAGGGATACCCTACCAACAAATGTGATATTTGTACATAGCAGAGGAGGAAAACTAATTACAAATATATACCTCTACATTATTTATTTTCCGAGGACTGAGACGGCGAGTGGGTTAGAAGTGTCACGAAGGTAATGGTCGGTAAAACTTGATTCACAGTGCCACTGGGCTACTGACATAATGTCTTCAATAGAAACACCATTAACTAATGCCGTGGAAGTTACCACACCACGGACACTGAGCCTTTGCTCTATCCTTCCACTTGAATTCCAGTGGCTGTCTTATGACAGAGTTAAATACATTCTACTATCTATCTGGAAATAGTGTCTCTTGAGGCCCTACCATGGGGTTCAATATATAACAACCATAGGGAACATGGGTCCGTCCACCAAACCCGAGTTCTTCTCTTGTACTTATTTAAAGCACGGACAGGACACCATGCTTTAGCACCAGGATCATATCTGGTTAAGGCAGGTAAAATAATAGTTTGACTCAGATATTTTAAAGATTGATTCTCAGCCAAGAAATTCAATCTTGGTAGAAGCTTAAGGCCTTCACCTGTAACCATAAAACGGGCAGGCTCAGCAGACAAGGCATGAATTTCACTCCTGCGACTGGCTGATGCTGCCGCAACTAAAAATACAGTTTTAAGTGTCACTAAATTTACAGATATAGCACCAAGTGTTTCAAAAGGTGTATCACTCAAAACTTGCAAAACCAGAGAAAGACTCCATGACGGTGTCAGTGGAGGATTTCTTGGTCTGAGATTGCCCATACCTTTAATAAGAGTATTTAAAACACTTACTTCATCACTTCCCCTCTTTGCCAAGCAAGGGATAACAGTCATTAATGCTGATTTGTATCGAGCAATAGAATTAGGCTTAAGAATATAGGCATCATACAGGTGACAGAGAAAATCAGCTACTACCTGAATAGATGCTTCCATCGGATTGATACATCTCTTTGAGCACCATTCTGCAAATCTGTTGATTTTATAATTATATGCTCTGGAGGTTGCCCCCCCCCCTTTCTGGTTCTGGCCATGAAATTGGCGGCTTGCTCAGAAAAGCCCTCCTTAATCGGGGATTCTTTGACAACATCCATGCAGTTAATTGAAACATTGACGGATTGTTGTGAATGGTTTTGCCCTGGAAGATAATATTGTCCATCAGAGGTGGAGGAACCGGATTGCAAACCAGAAGGTCCAGCAGATCCGTAAACCATGATCGGCTTGGCCAATTTGGGGCGATCAGAAGCATTTGGCATTGCTCCTGCTTGATCTTCTGAATAATCATTGGAATCAGGATTGTTGGAGGGTTATGCGTATGCATACATTCCCTTCCAACTGATAGCTAGTGCATCTATTGCGATAGCGCTTGGATCTGGAATCGGGGAAACGTACGTCGTCATCTTCGCATTCCACTTCACTGTGAACAAATGTATGTTGGACTTTCCCCATTGATTGAACAGGTGATCTGCCACACATTGATTTAGTTGCCATTCCGTAGGCATAATGCTCATCCTTCGGCTCAAAGAATCTGCTAACAGATTCAGCCTTCCCGGAATATGAACTGCTTTCAAGGTGATCATATGGTCCATGCACCAGCAACGCGGCTTCCATGTCATCATACAGGAACTGGGCGACTTCGTTCCGCCCTGGCGGTTTATTTAACTCGCTACTGTAGAGTTGTCTGAACGTATCATCACAAAGTTTTCCTCCACTTCTTTTAATAAGTGTTCCAGGCCTAGAATCACAGCCCGCAATTCTAGCATGTTGATATGTTCCTTTGATTGTTCCAGATTCCAAAGCCCTGATATAGTGGCTTCTTCCAGGCAAGCTCCCCATCCCTCCATCGATGCATCCGTAAACATCGTTACTTGACGGTGGAGAGATGTCAGCATGACCCCCGCCAGGAAATTTCCTCTCCATCCACCAATTAAGGTGATGAATGAGAGGGTCCAACACTTGAATGCGCGAGTCCAGTGATCCTGAACTCTGCGTCCACTGAGCCATGAAAAACAATTGAATCTGCTGCCTGCATAAGGCTGCCTGAGGAATGACTGGTTCCATTGAAACCATCAGACCTAACATTCTCAGACAGACTCGAGCTAGAATATAGCGACTGTTGCAAACCAACTGAATGCACGAGAAGAGATTTTTCACTCTCTCCTGGGATGGATAAACCTATCCATCTCCAGATCAAAGAACACAGGTAAACAAACTTCTGGGATAGAGACAGCTCTGATTTCTGAAAGCTGATTATCCAGCCTAAATCTGTGAGAGTTTTTAAAACTATCTCCAGATTTGCTGTCAAACTTTCTGGGTTGTGTGCTTTCATCAACCAGTCGTCTATGTAAGTGTGAACAGCTATATTTCTCCTGCGGAGGTATGCTGTGATAGCAAGTACCATTCGAGTGAAGACACCTAGAGCCGTCGAGATACCGAATGGAAGAACCTTGAATTCCCATTGGCGTCCTTGAAAAGCAAATCTTAGGAACCGACGAAAACTCCTTGCAATTGGAATATGGAAATAAGCATCCTTGAGACCTATTGATGCTGTCCACATCCCCTTCTCTAACCCCAACAACACCGAAGCAAAAGTACGCCTCATCCTCAGTGTCTTCGTGACTGACCTAGTCAGACAGTCCAACGCCAGGTTGATCCCATCCTGGATGTCTCATTGGACTGTCACGGGGCTAGGTTGTTGCTGCATCGAGGCTGCTACTACCCCAGATAGCAGCTGAGAGACATGAGACAGAGCACTAATCGCTGCTCATGAGCTCTCCTCGGTGTCGCGCAAGGCGGCATTATGCGAGCGCATAGCGCCCGAGCACAACACTCCCGTGTCAACACGGGAACCCGGCCGCATATCTTCTGCCAGAGCAGCAAGGACGTCTGTGATCGGTCTGGGCACTAGGCCATATTGAGCATACTAACTAGCAGTAACCCAACATCGCCTAGCAACCTCGCGGGGGTCTTCGCGAGGCGACCTTTCGGTCTAATCGACTCCTCTGCCACAGAGAACATATCTAAGATATGTTCAGCATACGGCAGACAGTCGTTTTGGCCAACGGCTTTGCCTGTAACCATGACCGAGTGTTACCGGCGGCCGTTTCGTCCACGGAGAGCCTAGTGACAGCGAGGAACCACTTGCACGGTTCAGACCAGTCTTCATCCGTGGCTACCTGCGAATTGCCGATGAGCAGCGGGCCCTCGTCATCCTCAATGGAATTCGCAGATAAGGCCGAGGTGGAGGCTATAGACGAACCTGGCTGCCCAGGGAATGCATACGGGTCCGCGATGGCTGGCATAGCATTCTCCATAGGCTGACCAGGCACCAAGGCTGCGCTTGTGTGAGGGGTAACATGCACACCAGCGTGGCCTGGATCGTCCGTATGAGATTCCACGCTTAAGCGTGGAATCTTATATGGGCAGCCGTCTGCTCCAAATCAGCCCACAAGCTGAATTATTAAGCCTGCTCCCGAGGGAACAGTGCCATAGGTGCGAGCGGCCTCCTCAGACGCCTTCTTCTTACCCTCCTTCGTTGCCTTCTTGCCCTCCTCAGCCATAAGCTTAGCCTGAAAAGCAAAGAATTCAGAGGTTAGATCCCCCTCACACTCTTTACACATGACAAATTTGTTAGACAGCCTACACACTGAACAAAGATGGCAAGGCTGGGGGGAAGAATCTAGCCTTCATAGGCTTGAAGCAAGGTGGGCATGACTTCTGAAAAAGGGAAGGCATACGAAGGCAATGTGTATTATAGTTTGCAAACCCTTGTTAATTGACTATTAGTACAAAACAAGAACAAACTCGAGAGAAGACATCCACTTTTATAACAGACAACCCTGACGGGACAGCTGACTTCTCTAGTTAATAATAACCAATCACAACCAGGATCCCAAATTAAGAAAGAGAGAGAGAGAAAGATTAATGACTATCTAGATATCTCTCCACCTTCATGATAAAGGGTGATAAACACATCAAAGACTTCTCTAAACTACGATTATGACATCAAGGAAAGAGAAAACCTCTGGTTGATTATGACATCAAACCTCAATGCAACAGCTCCTTCAAGGAGAGAGGACGTCAGAAGTGAATGCAAGAAATATCTAGATATTAAAGACATTCATTACTCCCGAATAATATAATATCAAATTATATATGTTCGAGAACCCATGCACACACACGAGAGAATACAGTGCAATAACAAAAGGCAGCAGAAAATTGTGATTATTTTCAAATAATTATGTGCCATAACCAATAAACTCCCTTAGCCTGAGCACAGGCAAAACCATCCTCGTGTGCAGGAGAACACGTCCATCCATCCGCCGAGACTCTTCTTTCAGAAGAACTGATGAGGCGGATGGGACAAAAGGAAGGAGATATTTCTTTTATTCATTTAATATATCTCCAACCCGTAGACATATCACAATGATAAGTAAAAAAAGAGACGTGATTAACCTTCGAGAGCACAACAGGACCCCTTACTCATCCATAAGTTGAACCTGCGAACACAAAGCACAAGGGATTAATAGCGCTAGGCGCTGGGAGAAATTTAACAAGGATTCCCAGTGCCTGAAAATGCGGTAACGCCAAAACGGCCGCGACGAAAACCGGTAACATATAAAAGTTAGAAGTCTAAATTAATAAATGGAACAATATCACCTTAACAGATGATGAGGAAGACTCCTCTGCAGATTTAGAATCAGACTTAGAATCAGCCATTAATCCAAAAGGTGATAACAATTATTGAAAATTCTCAAAAAGAATGCGCAGTGGGTGGGGTCTGTCATGTGCATGACTGTGTACATCCAACTGCCCATTAGGGGCACATAACTTTTTATAATTCTGAATATTATTAAATATAGAGCCGATATACTAGTATATCAAGAGTGTTAGGGAGGTAAGTATGTTCTCATGATGTGAATGGGGGCAGACAGGGTCATCGCGTGGACAATGGGATTGTCCAATCCACAAGCATGATTCTATTCTTGTGAAGAGTTTACGAAATGAATATTGATGAAATAAATAAGCACTGCAATTTTGAAAATGTAATTATCACATTTTGGTACTCGCACGAGTACGGGCAAATTCAAAGTATCGTTAGATAATTCAACTCTTTCGTTAGCACTGGTATGGCTTGTTAACAAGTTGAACATAGAAATTTTCAATTTGTCTGCTAAGAATATTATTTAAGTTGCGTATTTCAAATACATGCAGTGAGCATTGTTTTATAGCAACTAACGTTGCCAGAAATCTATTTATTTGTATAGTTTAATTTCAATTTTTTTTAAAATAAAAGCCGTTAGGTTGTCGCTAGAAATCCGTCATCGAATCTTCGTGTTAGTTAGGACACGTTGGTGAAATCATCATCATCACAAATCTGTGCATCTTCTGATAGGTTAGGCCCAAAGATTCAGAAAATAATAGTGTTCCAAGACGGCAAGCCGAATCTTACTTTAAACATCTTCATTCGACATTATCATCTAGTGACGTCAAAGTCTGAATCCGAAAATTTACAGTTTGTCTCCATATACACAGAACAACAATGATGCGAATTAGAGTGCCTTTTCCGAATTAGAATAGCAGCAAAAATACCAGCGATGTGTTTGCAATGCGACGACGAACCTCGATTGTATGACTTTGCAATGAACTGTTAAACTTCAATTCAAACAGAAAATAAACATGGAATGCTTATCAATACATCCATCAATGACCATGACCACAATGGCCTTTGTATTATACTCTCTTATTATTAGGTAGCATGTGTTTAAATTTCGGTCTGGTATGATTAACTAAACGTGAGATATAACTAATCACAAAATGTGAATGATTTTACCATTATCACAATAATATTGGCATTTGGCCATGTAGCCCAAAGGTCATTGTGTCACACACTCTCCTATTAAGGAAGTATGTGCACAAGTTTGAGTCAAGGAAGATTAAGCAACCTGAGATATGAACTGTTCAGCCAAAAACAAAGTCTTAATGTTGAAATGGGTTTTTACCAAAGTCACAATATCATTAAGCTTTTCCTTGTTGGCCCCACTATCATTGGATGATGCTTTCTAATTATAAGGAAGTATGTGTCCAAGTTTGGGTCCAGTATGCTTAAGCAGCAAAGATGAGACATGACCTGTTAAGCTGAGCTGAATGCAAAATGTTAATATTCAAGAAGCACAGTTTTTACCAATGTCATAGTGACATAGACATTTTGACCCAAGGCCATCATGTGATGTCCTCTCATTATGCGCAAGTATGTGTCCAAGTCTGAGTGTAGTATGATTGTCTACAGTTGAGACATGAACTTCTAAGTTGAGCCAAGCAGAAAATGTTAACTTGAAAACACGTTTCACACAATTATGAGGGCACTCACTACACATGTCCAATTCACCAACTCTGCAAAATGGAAAGCCTAATGCTCAAGAATACTTTCAAATATAGCTATACTGTGCGATTAAATGACTTTTCACAATTATGAGGACACTCACTACTGCTGCTAACAAAATCTTTAACCTAGAATTACTCATGCGCTTGAACACTTGCAAATAGGCTATATTGTGCTGTTAAATAACATTATAAAAGTAATAAAAAAATTTTAAGATAGTATTCATTTAGCTGATGCATCAGGAGTAGCAGCAGCAGCAGCAGCAGCGGCAGCGGCGGCGGCGGCGGCGGCGACGGCGACGGCCGCGACGACGACGACGGCAGCAGCAGCAGCAGTAGTAGTAGTAGTACCTGGTTTGTCATGGCAGGTGGCATTTGTTTCATCACATAGAAGTCTCTCATTGAAACTGAAAAATAAAGATTGCACAACATAGACAGTGTGTTATTTATGTTAATTTAATAATTGCTGAGTTTCATAGAGATCAGTAACCCGAGGGCAGAAGCCCATAATTAGTGTACATAAAACCACGTTTTTACTACTAGTCCGCATCTTATGAACACGAAATGCCCCTCACTTGCAAGCAGGCCAGTCAGCCATACAATGCGATAAGCAAACCAAGTTGTCAACACATACATATTGTTATGGTGTGTATGGCCTAACATTCTATCAAGCTACAACCGCACAACATCATGCTGGATATTCTTCTGTGTCCAAGAAATAGTATGGTCAGCAGCCAACATATTTGTATATATTCACGCATAATTACCATGCCATGCGGGCATGTGCCACCAGCCTTACGAAGCTACAAACAAACCCCTGGTGTTACCCCAACCAAGTCGATAAAGTGGGTCCGTCACACCATTCTAGCCTACGCCTACCAGTATAAACTGTTCATCTATACCATATATGCTGTGGTGAATTTTATTTAATGCCGTGCAAGGTGGCAATTTCCTATCAGCCCTAGAATGCTATTACTAACTTCCAATGTTACTTCAAGCAAATTTAACATGGTTGTTATGTGGGTTAGGCCTCAAAGCCATATGATCTAAATATGTGTATATATACATCTATAGATTGTACATACCTCAACAATCCTATAATAATACATAAAGAACAAGAATAGGGACAAATATAATAAAAAGAATGTAACCATCATCTGGTCATTGACAGGTTGAGGGTGCACATACAGACCGACAATAAGCCACGTAGGACCTCCAACGTCGCAACAGAAGGTGATAAAAAATATGCAACGATTATGCTATGTTCATCTAGCACTTTAACAAATTAATTTACTTTATTATGATATCGTTTTCTATACAATGCAAAAGGCATTTTCATATTAAAATGGAATCGATCTAAGAATACATATAAAATGAAAATTGCATACTCTGTGGAACACTAATTAGACAGTAAATCTTCTAATCAGTTTTATGACTAATAATTGATCTAAGTTACTACTCACCTGCATATAACGTGTCCAGTATCATCATGACATGTCTCATGGTATGTGTCACATGGTGTCCAGTCGCAGTTCATGTGTTCATGTACAGAAACTGAAATCAACAAACCTTGGATCGTAATATAAACAGTAGCTGCAAGACACCAATGGCAAGAAGTAATGGAATTCATTAATATTGGAGAGCAAGGAATTTAGAACTAATATCGATGTGCCTGCTGCATAATTTATACTAATTCTATCTTATATACGTACACTTCTGGGTATGGTTGTCATCCAAGATCAGAGGCACAGTTGTCATATTCACAAAGTCACTAGAGTGCAAATGAAGTAATCTCTCTTGGATTTGTTTTGTCTCAGTATAACTGACAGGATGTTTGAAAACTGCTTCGAAATAGAAGCTATATCCAGCAATGAAATGGTTATCTCTGCAAGGCAAAAGTCGTGCATATAATGTTATACAAGTAGATAAGACATGGAATGCAATGACAGCAAATTATTCAATGTATCAGACATCATAATTAAGACCAAATTCTCAATGTTAGTCCTCATTATGAATGGGTGGCTATTATTCCAAATTATCTTTATTGTGTGGTTATTTACTTGGTTGCAATTTACTTACTCAAATTTAAAAAATCTGACACCACTCATATATGATATGCCTTCAAATGCAGGGCGTACCTATTAATAATAATAATAAAAATAATAATAATAATAATAATAATAATAATAATTAATAATACCAATGCACTTAGTGAACCCCATGACCTAGATAGTTGATTCGTTCAACTTAAACTCACAGCAATCATGATCTGTGCAATATGAATGTGTGTGCTAAATCTGATTGTTCTACCATCTTGCTTCACAGAGTTATGGTCACAAATGTGCATTCAGTAAGTACTTTGTGATCATGTGACCTAGATATGTCATGCTTTTTCCTCAAACTAATAGAACTTCTAAGATAATATGAAAGGATGGGCCAGATTTCGTGATTCTACCTACTTGCGTTCCCTATTTATCACAAAAATGTGTGTTTTGGGAGAGACATGGTGACGCTGTGACTTATATATTTCAACTATTGATCTGACACAAGGTTTCCCTCTAGCCAACCGCAAGATGAATATATGTCACCGATTTGGTAATTCTAGCTTCTTGCACTGCAGAGTTATTGATGATAATCTGTCTTCCAGTATGAAATAAGTGAGTGCGTGAGCTCGATTTTGGAGCTTTTGACTACAACCTAAAACATTTTCTATCGATCAATGTCTGTAACGAATTTGGTGATTCTACCTTCTACATTTCGGATTTATGGCTAAAATGTATATTTTGGGATGCACTAAATGACCCAGTGACCTCGATTTTTTACCAATTGACACCAACCTAAAAAATGTTTCTAGCGACTCATATTAAGGTATGAAATTTTGTGATTCTACCCCAATATGATTCCCGAGAGATGCCTAGGACGGACAGGACGGACAGAACGGACAGAACGGACAGGACGGCGGGCGGGCGGGTGGGCGGGCGGGCGGGCGGGCGGGCGGGCGGCCGGGCGGGCGGCCGGGCGGGCGGGCGGGCGGGCGGGCAGGCAGGCAGGCAGGCAGGCAGGCAGGCAGGCAGGCAGACAGGCACAGAGACAGAGACAGAGACAGACAGAATGATGGACCGATGGACGGAACGGATTGGCATATGGGCGAACAGATGGACAGACAGACAGACAGACGGATGGGCGGACGGACGGACGTCCGGATGCACGGACGGACGGACATGCGAATGGACGAACGGACGCATGGACGAACGGACGCATGGACGGGCGGACGGGCGGATGAACGGACGGACATAGACAGACAAAACAGACAAACACGCAGAGAGACAGGCACAGACAGATGGTACCAAACACAATTCTCACACCAGCCTTCGACGGCATGGATAATAATAATAAA